>JAVSBV010000147.1:9712811-9727101 GCA_033117975.1 Parotocinclus spilosoma | reverse complement strand
GAGAGAGAGAGACCGAGACCGAGAGAGAGAGACCGAGAGAGAGAGACCGAGAGAGAGAGAGAGAGGGAGACCGAGACCGAGAGAGAGAGACCAAGAGACCGAGACCGAGACCAAGAGAGAGAGAGACAGAGAGAGACCGAGAGAGAGAGAGAGCGAGACCGAGAACGAGAGAGAGAAAGAGACCGAGAGAGAGAAAGAGACCGAGACCGAGAGAGAGAGACCGAGACAGAGAGAGAGAGACCGAGACCGAGAGAGAGAGACCGAGACCGAGAGAGAGAGAGACAGAGAGAGAGCAAGCACAACACACAAGCAGGATAAGTGAGTCATCTTGGGCTAAAATTATTTTACTATTATAAATAAACTTAAAATAAAAGACTTAACTACTACACTTGGGCTAACTGGAAAAAAACTAACAGCCACATTACTAAGCTCCATAGGTTTAATATGTTCTGGACAACCCTTCATAACTGAGTTTAAAAAAGTATTATAAATATTATTGTGTAACCCTACCTCAAACGTGCTCAAAACACTAACATTCACTTACGGTTGGGCACAATAATTCATCTAAAGTTTATTTTACAATAAAATGTTGAGCATCTCATGTAATTTACTTAGCAAATAAAGTCAAATTGCATAATCAAAACCACTGTAGAAGGGGAGTGCATGTATACTAATGTAATGTACATCCCCAAAAAAGAAAAAGGGATATTTTACACTGGTAGAAGTCACTCGGCAGCTCTTTCGGTAATTATTCCCTTAATAGCATCAAGAAAGGACATGAAATAATGAATAAGAAAATGATATTTGACTTACCTTTTGAAGACTGGAAGAGTTTAGCTGTGTTTTATCTATGATTTTCACTGCCACCTAAAAGCGAGGAAATAAGACAACACAAAATTACTTTACCGGCAGCATGAACACACAACATGATAAAAGGCTAGCTCAAATGGGACTGTGAAGGCTAAGTGGTTAAGATAGAGGATTCAAATCTCAGGTTCAAATCTCACCTCTGTCAAGGTGCATAATCGAGCAGGGCCCTTAATCCACAACTGCTTGGACTGTGTGATTGTATTTTTGTAAGATTGCAGAGAAACTAAGAAGTAATTTTACCCACATACCAAAAATCGTATGAAAGTTGTATCATCTGGATTTTTTTAAGAACATGGGAAGACCAATCTTAAGTACCATATCTATTATTTTTTCTTTTTGTCAATCTGATATAACTACGACTAAAAAGGTTAATCTCAACTCAACTCCAAGCAAAATTTTATTTAGATCTTACTTATTAATTGTAAAATACACATTTGTTGCTAAATCACTGGAATGTACTTAGTGCCCTAATGATTTCACTACAAACGCCACGTGGCTACATTTTAGGTGTATGCTAATTCTGTGCTTAAAAATCATTTAATGTGTAACAGGACTGATCAATCTGAAAATGAACATGGCAGGTGACATCCCAGCCGTGTCCGACTGGTCCGATTTTCGTTTATAGCTTAAAAATTGACCGAGCTACAGCAGTTTAAAAACAGCCCTATTTATTGTCTATGGGATTTTTGTGCCAGAAAATCGGGGGCACCGGTTGCACGGTTCGGGATATCTCTTAGCTATGCACAAGAACACTTCTCCCGAACACCTGCTCTAATTTCATTGGTATACTAAATAAATAAAGGTGAATGACTGAGCTCAACAGTTAGCCTGCATATTTTATCTATTACAGCATTACCTGCAGTTGTTTGCATTAGAAAAAATCTCAGACCTGTTTTCATGTAATATGAGAATTAAAGTAATTGTATAGAGAAAATGGGACAAAAAACAATAACACTTCACTTGCATTTGACACAGGAGGGTTAGAAGCCAAAGAGGCAATAAAGCTACAGAACATCTACTCTGTTCCGTCTATCCAGTAATGGAAATGCGCATCTCTCAGGCTGATAACAGGCCGCCAGCTTGTAAGCCATTTGTACTAGTGTGTGAGGAGGAGGAGGACAGAAGGAGAAAGGACACTAGACAAATCACAGAGAGGTTCTGGTTACCTCCTTCCCAGTGAGGACGTGTTTGGCCAGTTTAACCTTGGCAAAGTTGCCCTTGCCGATGGTTTTGAGCAGACGGTAGTTTCCGATGTGAGGCTGCTCGTCTGTCGTCGCGCTGACTGGATTGCGGGACCGTGCCATGTTTGTTCGTCCTCCTGTTCTGGAATCTGAAGGGAGCTGAAAAGCAGAAAGAGCTTGTGAAATTTTCCAAAATTATTGTTTGATTGATTGTGTATGATTCTATTTTTTATTTTCCTGTTATTTAACTGGTGATTTGTATTTCGTTCTGCATTCAAGATTTTCTACCACCCCTGGTAAAGACGTGTACAAAATTACTTGGTAAGTAATTAACATAACCTCACACAGAAAATAATCAGCAGACTGATCTATGATAGTATAGAATAAAACCAATTTTTTTTGTGTTTGTATCACTATAAACAAGCAGTTTGCATATCAATATTTTTTGACAAACAAAATGTAACTTTTTTTTAAACCTGAGTATATAACTTTAGCCGGATTTTTTTTTTCATGTGGTTTGAGCAATCCGATCACATTGCATCTTTGGTAAGTTTAAACCCATTTTTAAACTTTATTTTGTCATACAGGTTAGGTGAAATCGGAAAATGATCCAATCACCAAAAACACAAGATAAGTGCAATGTGTGAACAGACTAAGAGATACAGGGAGAACATGCAAACTCCATACAGAAGTTCCAGAGCTGTCAGGTAACAGTGCTATTGAAATTTACAGTCATGCTAACATATAATTTGAAAGAAATCAAATAGATAACATTTTATTTAAAAAAACTTAAAAAGTAAATCAACAAATCCAACTGCAAACCAATTGCTACACATCATAAAGCAATTCCACGACTATGGCAGTAGCAATTTCCCTCATTTTATAATACAGCACGAAACATTTTCTGCCATGTTTCTCTCTCATTAAGTATTACAGGAAAAGTTGCTGCTTGGTTAGCAAATGAGATTAAAGTTTTAAAGAATTCCAAAATACAAACACAGTTTACTTAAAAAAACAGTTTTATTCAGATATATATTTAAATTCTCATCATGTAAAAGGTCAGACCTACCAGAGTATGACATTAAGTAACTTAACCAAACCGATCATTACTAAAGGTGCCAGTAATACTGTATATAATTATAGAGCTATACAGTACCATGGTTGCATAACACAAAAAGATGACAACACACTTTGGGTTGAAAATACCAGGTGTGTGTAATTGTGGTATGATATAGGCTGACAGGTGAAGCCAGTTTGAGGTACAAGTGCAGACAGGTGTTTCCAGACACACAACACAGAGACTGTACATTCACACTTACACACACCTTGGTGACACCCCGGTGATCGGGAGAAACTATTTTGTGACAGTAACACTGAAGAGGGTTGGGGAGCACTGCTAGTTCCTTATGAAAAATGTATGCATTTACAGTCAGGACCAGAACAGTATAGGGAAATAATAATAAAAAATGCTAAAAATAATAATAAAAGTAATTAGTAAAATTTGGCACAGTCCAGAGATGCTCTATCAGATTTCAAAGGCATGAATTAGGCTGACTGGTCACTCTAAACTTGTCCATAAACAGGTCGTATTGACAGAACCTGACATAACCCTATGTGTATCGGGAATTTAGCCTTTTATGTCATACTAAATAAAATAATAAACTTGATTACAGTTTATAGCAACTTTCAATTAAATAATCCACAACTTCCACTGGGGTATACATAAAATATGAAACAGATCAAATTCTCTTCTTCAACATGAATAATTCAAATTCTTCAACATGAGGAAAAAAAGGAACACAATTCAAACGGTCACTTTTAACTCTGGGACAGTCTATAGAAAAATAGCTGAAAAATCACCTGAAAGTGCCAATATCTGGAGTAACACCATAATCAACTAAAACTGTGACAAAACTGCCTCGAGGACCCAAGCTTATTCTGCCCTCACTCCGCAATAAGGAAGTAACAAAAAAATCCCCATAGAGCACTGTAAGAGTTACGTCAATACACATGTCATGCCAAGAGACTATTTGGAAAAATGCCTTCTGGAATCAAACCATAAATAATGATCAAGGTTAAATAAAAATGTCGCTTTTTAGCCAAACAACGTCCAGATGAATACAAAATGGTTAACAGAATATAAAATCAAGCAACTGGTGTGGAGTTTGTATGTCTCCGCCATGTGTGGGTTTACTCTGGGTACTCTGGTTTCCTTCCACATTTTAAGAACATTGCATTAACAACTGGTTGCTGTAAAATGGCCATGAATGTGTGTCTGAATGTATGAATGTGTCAGACTAGGTATTGTTGTAACCTTGCTCCTACTTTAAATAGTCATTAAAGTGAACGCCAAAACTCATAAAAGCTAGCTAAACTTATTTTGAAAGTAGTAGTAAAATTGTTCAACCATCAGCAGACAAAGGCCAATCTTGCTAAATAAACTTTGGCATTTCGAGAGATGTTTTGGGCTTCACATACCTCGTTTTTACCACTTCAAGTTAGACAGGGTAATCTAACAATTCTGTGCATAAAAAAAGTAGAAAATAAGTAGAAATAAGTAGAAATAAAAGTCGAACATAGCAACGAACATAGCAAACTCCAATACTGGTCACCACAATGACAATTATGCCACCATTAGGTCATATTGGCCAAATTACCTTTATTGGTCAAAGTCAGATTATGCTGAATAGTGCTGGTCCGCTAATGGATTAAGTGGCAAACTTCAATAGTCCTGCTGATATTTTGGTATGATGGTCTTCACTGATTTTTTTTTTTAGTTACTATGGAATATAAGGCAACCTCACAGCTAATGTACTTCAGTCAACCACAAAGGTGTTATTTACAGAACAGTGGTCTGACTTCATTTTTAATGTACTGTTTTGTTTCAGTGTTTTGTCTGCAGTTGTTTTGCATGTTACAGCTTGGAAAACACTGCTGTTATGTCTGCTTAATCTGTACTCATCGACCAAAAAGGCCACAATCCACTTTCTAAAGGCATAAGCTGAGGTAGAGGAGAAGGGAAAATAAATTTCCCTCATTATAACTATGATGATCTGTGTTCCACACTAAGTAAAGAATAAACTTACAATATTTGATGTAAACACACAGTTATTACCAATTATTAAACTGGTTATTCTGGTAACATTTCTTTGGTAGTGATCAATTACTAACGAGCATAAACAGGAAATCATAAAATAAGCACGTATAACCAGTTCCTGTGAAACGCTCTTGAGATTAACCAAAATTAAAGCTAAGTTATACAGACAGACAGACACACAGACACACAGACACAGACACAGACACACACACAGACACACACACAGACACACACACAGACACACACACAGACACACACACAGACACACACACAGACACACACCCCTTAGTCAATGCCAGTGTAGTGTAATCAATTAACTTGAACTATTAAGCATTTCTTTGGACTGTGAGAGGAAACCGGAGTACCCAGAGTAAACCCAGGGTGTTCATCCTGGGACTGAACCCAGGGTGTTCTTGCTGAGAGGGCCCCCCCACCCTCACTCTTACAGGTGCGTTGTGCTTTCACATGGAGAAATGCGTCAAATCAACGCGCACACAAAGATTTCTTCCAGAGTGCTGATGTAAAATTGTTTTAAAACCGTTTTGGTTGTGTAAAGTGAAGAGAGAGGAAGCAGCTCAGCTCAGAGTGTGAATTCTGCTCACGGGAACTAAGATTATAGGTGATAAGCTGTTTTCGGGAAGGCCATGCAACACGCAAGTTCTAATTCTAATTACTTTTATTGATTATGATCACTCGCCAGGCAAGTTCTGATTAGCTCTTTAAGATGTTCTGCATGATTCCATACTACAGAGCAGAGGAACTTATTGGACAACTGTTTTCACGTTTCAACACCGTTTTTTCAAATTAAAGAACACATGGGGGAAAACGGACCTGCTCGGCAGCATCTTTTAATTATTAAAAACTACCCTAGTTCAGTGTTGACCTCAAGTCCTTTTGTCTTGTCTCTTTTTCTCTTTTTTTAGTTTTATTTTAGAGGGTGTTTGGCTTCACGAATTAGCTGATACACTATATAGAAAAAACTAAAGTGGTCGCCCCAAACCAATCTAAAATATGGATAATGGCAGTTTGTTCCCACATTTTCTGCATCAACAGCCTTGTTTTTCTAAAAGGGCTGTCCATTAGACCTTCTATAATGACTGTTAGATGACTGCGGTCGGCTTCTAATGTTAGGCAGTAGACACTATACAGAAACTTTTTTCATATTTTCTTATACCTGTGCCCCCTTTTTTAGGTTATATTGTTTTGGCCACTCACAGTCTTGGACTTGACTTGGACTCGAATACTAAGCGTCTTGGTATTAGCCAGGATTCCGTGTCTAATGGTCTGGATCTGGACTGCAGCACGATCTAAATGCATGCAGAAGGCTGATTTCATATTTAAGCAAAACAAATGAGGACGACATACAGTAGCAACGTCTGTTTAGCTTAAATAGGAACAGAAAGCTTTAAGTTCTACTTCATTTGGTTGTTGAACACACCAAACAGACCCAAAGAATCCAGCAAAATGCTTTTATCTGATTCTCCTTTTCCACCGACACCACCACATTTATCATCCTTTAAACAATTCAGCATTGATTCTGCACAAAGAAGGCCTTTGGAGAGAAATTATATTGTAATATTAATCACTTTTATGATGAAAGGAAAATTCGTTTTCCATATGGACTGTACGTTGGAAGGTTACTGTCCTCTTCAGCACACGCACTAATATATTAGACATATGGCTCTGCACCATGTCTGCGGCGTATACCATCATGTGTGTTTCCAAAGCCTAGGGTGTGTATTGTACACAAAAAGCGAACCACTCAGTTTTGTGTATTTGTCTTTGTTTGCAGGTGTGCTGGAACTGTTTTCCATGTCCCAAGGAGTCATAGGGATCCGAGGAGTTTTCAGCAACCGGTTTCTAGCCATGAACAAACGAGGATGGCTTCACGCCACTGTGAGTGGAGGTTAACACAATCTACAGTCACATGAAGTGACCGCACTAACTGCATATGCATTTTTGTTTGGCGATAAAAACAAAACTGTTAGTGCTGTTGTTTATTTTTAACCTTAATCGTCTTATTTTGCAAATTGCATTTGGACTGACTTTAGACATTTCATTATGCTGTGACCAAAAAAAATTACAAGTCCCTATTCATCAGTCTACACTCAATTTCCAATCATGAGAAAATAAACAGCTCTGGTTCTCTCCCATTTCTCCTGACCGTCTTTGAGATGTTTCTACACCTTGATTGGCGTCGACTTTTGGTCAATTCAGTTGCTTGAACATGATTTGAAAAGAAACATTCCTGTCCCAGCCAACAAAGCATATTAGAGCAAAAAAACATCCATGAGGAAGAAAGAACCGCCTGTAAAGCTAAAAGACAGGATTGTGTGGCGGCAGGTGTGGAGAAGGCTACAAAAATCTGCTGCACTGAAAGTTATCAAGAGCATAGTGGCCTTCATAGTTCTAAATGGAAGATGGTTCTAAATGGAACAACCAGTACTCTTTGAGCTGGCCACCACACCAATAAGCAATCTTGGCGAAGGGCTTTGGTATAAGAGGTGACCAAGAATAGACCGGTCACTCTGACTGAGCTCCAAAGTTCCTGTGTGCAGATGAGAGAACCTTCCAGTAGGTCAACCATCACTGCAACATTCCACCAATCTGAAACCTCTCATCAGTAAAAGACACAAAAGCCAATTGGCAGCTTACAAAAACATCTAAGAACTCCAGTTAGGCTTTTATGTGACCCTTATCGAGGAGAAGGCTTTTGTTTCAAGTGTCATAGCTTTTAGAGGCTGAATACTTTTGTCCATGTGAAGTTTTTACAATTCTGTTCTCACTTTCTTATGAGGGGCTTTTGAGTGCAGATTGACTGAGGAAAATTTGAAGACGTTGTTGTTACTGAGAGATGGAGCATCATGTTCAGTACCAATTACACATCATGGTCTTCTTTGTAAAACTCTGTATTCATTTACATAACACTGATTACTCATTAAAGTTAGTGTGCTAACAAGAGAGAGAATGTGGGCCAAATGGTGGAGGCCAATAGCTGAACATAAATCTGAAGACGAACCTTCCGAAATCAGCAGCAATTAAAGCAGCTGCAGCGACTCCGTCAGCATTGAATTAGGTTTGATTTTCCGCAGGCCAGCTACAGTTGCAGGGGTTTTATTTAATAGCCCTGTCAGCTACAGTCTTAAACCCCGGGGCACTGCTCTCCACTGACGCTACAGCCTGGCCAACGTGGGGATCGCATGACAGTGTCTGATGTCGGGTGCACTGTCTGTCATATTTAATATTTAGATGTTTTCACAGGGGCGATTTATTGCCGAGATAATGGCTGGGAAGAGGACAGATGTATATGGCACCATGTGACCTCACCAGAAAGCCATTACGAGTGCAATCTTTTCAAAGGTTAAAGGGTCAGCTGGATTTATTAAGCAAACAATGGAGTCAGAGAGAGACAGCGAGAAAGTGCAAGAGTGAGATAAATGCCTTCGTCTCATCCCTGAGAACAAAATGGCTGCCAAGATACAGTAGCCAATGCCTTAAACTGGACAGTTGAACTTGCATGCAGAGATACAATTAGCAAGCAAAAGGACTCCATCTGCAGGACCTTGGCATTGTAACTCTATACTAATGATGAATATGCTGAAAGATGGAAGACAGCACAGGATGTCCTGTCCTGTCCTGTCCTGCCCTGAGAAACCATTATTAGAAGCAGCCAAGTGCATTTCAGAATGGAGAACATCTGCTGGAGTTCAATTAGACGCAACGTCGTTCGAATTCTACACAAACTGATTAGTACACCTTTTTGTATCTACACTCAGAGTCCGTTTTTAGGTGTTCCCGCTCCCATGGAGATGCATTTCAGTTTGCCAAATACAGACTGTAGTCCATTGAAGAACCTCCTTAAGAACCTCCTTCAGAACCTCCACAGGTACCCTCATAGATCAGGTTCTAACTGGAGGCTGGATCAATCGCAACACGACGGTGACACTGACAAGGGGGTGGTGTGTTTGTGTGTGTTGTGCTGGTATGTGTGCCTCAGCCACAACAGTGCTGCTGGAGTTTAGCATTTCAGCCAAGCAATATTGTGAGGGGTTCAGGCAAAAGCAGGAGCTTCTCACCAGGGCAATGGCCAGTTAAAGCCAAAAAGCCAAAACCCTTTTAAAAGTGTGAGCGGAATTCTTTTCCCCAAAAATCTCATTTTTGAAAAAACACGTACTCTTTAACAGCAGGAGGATCTGATTTTTTAACTTGGTAAAATGCCTTTTTCATTCTACTATTAATAAAGACTAATTAAGCAGAGGGCAAAACGCACTTTACAAATCTCTAAGCTGTCCGAATGGTCCATATAAATATGGTCCTATTATGGCTCTTCCTGGGAAAACCACAAGATTATGCAAAGGTACAGCAGTTCAAACCGCGATTGACATGTTTGGAAAATATGGTAATAGCATCATTTTCTGCTATGCTGCACTCTTCAGTAAACCAGAACAAGTAATTCAAGGCTGTTCATGGACACATGGTGGGGTTTCCCACAGGCTGTATTTTTAGCAACAGGAGAACCAAACTCCAGATTATTACTTCTTGTGTATAGAACAAGTGCCTTTTAATTTTTAGCCTGAGCCAAGTAGAACGAGTCAAATGAGTTCAATTCGTTCTTACATATAACATCTATAATGGGTTCCAGGGCCAAAAATTTGTTCAATTAAGATTTCTTTTGGGTTTCATAGCAGGATGATTCTGAAGCCAAACGTGTATTATTAAACAGGATTACGAACAACGCAGAAGATCATCCAGATGGAACAGAACCAGTGTGAGCCAGTTTCTATAATTACAGATGAAAGAAAATATACATGTGGGGGGTGGTACTATGTGCAACAGGACCGACACCTACACTTATACAATCACAAATAAATTGCACAAGTCTCGAAACACATCAAACGAGTCAGGAGAGGTTTGTTAAGACCTCGTTAGTTAGTGAACGAAGGTAGATCAGATGGTCATAAATCGGCACGTATCTGTTGCGTATAAAACAGTGTGCGAAACTTTAAGAACCTTTTTAACAGAACATTTTTCTAGATTTCTGCAAATATAACTTAAAATATTGGCAGATTTTCAAAAGAACTCATTCAAACTAATGAGATATAAATATCTTATACATGTATGTAAACAAAAACACACACACACACATATATATATATATATATATATATATATATATATATACACATACATACATACATACATACATACTGTAAGGAAATTAATTTCTATATAATTCCTCTTAAGAGATGTCTTGATTAATCTGCTTGTAATTTAACTTTAAGACAGAGCGCACTTCTCGAACTGAAAGCACTTTCTATAATCCAGTAATCACGTGGAGTTGACCTCTGCTATTGGAACACTGGCTTTATTAACAAATAACTATTATTTATCCATGTGTTCGCCAAGGTTTATTTTGGGCTATTTAGCTTGATGAACCTCTCTAACATTGTTAATTAAGCTGGTTGCTACTGTAGAATGCTGGATACCTACCTGTAATTATAGCACTGTAATGAGCTGCAGTGGATGAGGGAAGAGAGGAGATGAGAGGTCAGCAAAACGCAACCATGCATTGGTGTTTTAATAGACACTTAAATAGTGTTAATTAAGCTCAAAGTAATGGACAAGTGCCCTGGAATTGCCCTGCCAGCTCTGCCCTGGAAAATCCTCTGGAATTATAAGTGGAAATTTACGAGCAGGGGGCAATGTTACCAAATCGTTTGCTTGCGCTGTTTTTCAGTTGCCGCCCTGCCCAGAGGATAAATTCAGCACTGGTACCTTGTTAACTGGGAAAAAGCTGGCAACTTTTCAGCACCTAAAATGGCAGATGCTGGTGGGCAAAATGGTGAAAGCCTCATTTATGTAGACGCCCCAAAGAAGCAGAAATCCCAGAAGTTAGCATTAACTCACATATATAAATCATATTGTGCTAGATTATGGTAATTGCTAAAATGTGCAGGTAGTTCAAATGATGTTTAATTTATCTGCTTTACTGTGTACATTAAACGATCATATTATTAAATCTCAAATCTATCGCTCCAATATCCCAAACAGATGTTGACCAAATTCAATGAAATTGTACTTTATTATATTACACTCTAACATAAATTGCTAAAAAAAATACAGCCCAGTAGTAGATTCTGCTTGCTTTGTCAGGTAATTGAGTTTATGTGACCCAAAACGCATAAATTCTTAACCCAGTGGCAGCGGATTTATCATGTGGACCTCTAAAGCAACACAAAGTTTCATTTTTAGTAATTTTACAGAATGCCTGGGGGAAATCAGAAGTGATCAGAAGTCTGATATATTGCTGCTACAAAAAATAAATGGCCTTTCGTTAGTTTTCGTTAGTTAGTTAGTTGCTATTGTTCTGATTTTAAGAATTTTAGGAAACATTCACACAATGATATGAGACTGCATTAAAAGGAGCATTGATTTTAACTCGTCATTAGCTTTTTGTTTGTTTTATAAATTTGTTTATTTATTTTGGCTGATTTTGGCTACATTATACATTTAATATAGTTCTTGTAGTCTTTGCGTGTAGGCTTACAATGTCAAAGTGAGATGGCAATATAAGAATCACAATTAATTAAAGTAAGGGCACTGAATCTTGCTTTACCCCTGCTTATCCTGGTCAGGGTCACACTGGAGGTAACCCAGAATTAACTGGGCAGTGGTGCCAATCCATCAGAGAGTTTTATAAATGGACCAAACAACCTTACTGCACAAACTGGCATGTAAAACTAGGATTTCAGTTGGTTCTTACTACCAAGTTACCAGAGCTGCTCTTAATACATAGTATATAGTAAAAATAATGACACAGAAACAGATTTATAATCACAGGTCTGCGTTTTTTAATGACGTATTACGTTGTGTGAAAAAAGGTCTTTAAGCAAAATGGACATTGACCAAACATTATCATAGTCACATAGTTAAGGTAAATATAAATAGCATTATTATTATTAAAATTACTGTGGGAAAACAATGTGTATGGTAAATGCTAAAACAGAATGTATAATGCTAGCATCTATACAGCATTCGAAGCCTAAACAGAAAATTCACAACACCATGGTAATTCTATTTAATTCACACATTAATCATCTCACACCCACTGTAGATCCAAAATATAAACAGGTACAATGGAATATAAATATACCCAAACATACCTCACTGGCTGCACACAATCACAAGCAAATGAGTCGACTTGAGGAAACGCTCAATCCAGAACAAGCAATACATTATCACCTTTTAAACACTTTAAAACTTTAATATTAGTAGAAAGACCCTTCTGGGTTTAACTAGGGAAAGCAGAGTCCAAACTTTGCTTGCTTATGTCGGTGTTCTAAATGTATTCTTATGCATGTAGTTTATGAAAAGTAATTATTCATAAAAACAAATACAATATAGAACCTTTTTTAAATTTGATAAGCTGTTTATGGCTGCAATGTCTGGAGTTAGAAGACAATTTTTTTCAAATCCCTATTATAAATTATTATGAAAGCTTGATTATTAAAGCAAATGGATGGACCAGTGCAGTATTTACCAGAAGCCTATAGCTAGAGTTGAAGAAAGGTTCCGTAAACAGAATTATCCTTACAAAAGATACAATTAAAGAAACTGAAAGTTTAGGGCTTTAAAAAAAGTCCAATAGAGTTAAATTGGTACATTGTCTTTTTAAGTCTTTTGAAACCCCCAATTAGTATCTCAAATAAACAAAACATGCTGGGTCAAAACCATAAAACCATACTGACCAACAACTGGGCTCCAAACAAGTTCTCATTTGGAAGTTGCTAAATTTCTTTCCAGGTGAGTTTGATGGTCCTAATCCCTTGCTGGAGTTGGTTCATATGTGCTGTTTTTTAACACCTATCCATCAGTCACAATGGTGTTTCTAACACAGGATTATAACCATTTTCTGATTTGGAAATTGTACAATGGTGTGATAACAGTCATTATATTACCTGTGAGCAGATCAAGGTGCTTATTAAGGAACCTGGTCCTCAGTTTTTGTTAAAAACAAACACTTCCAGGATAATTTGCTGCTAGGGACCTAAGATCCAGGATTAACCATGAGACTTTGCATTGTATATGCTTAAAAAATGTGATCATACATAATGTTTATTATATCCCAATATTAAAATGAATGTTAAGTGCAACAATCATGCTAGGAACACTCACCAATCACATTATTAGGTTCACCTCCTTGTTTCTAAACTCATTGTTCATTTGATCAGTTCCACTTACCATATCGAAGCCCTCTGTAGTTCTACAATTACAGGCTGTAGTTCATCTGTTTCTTTAAATAAACCCCTTTGCTCCGTTCTGTAATGGTCCAGACCCCCACAGGACACAGACAGCTATCTGCATGGTGGATTATTCTCAGCACTGCAGGGACACTGATGTCAATCAACATAAATACAACATAAGAAGTGTACTACATATAAAATAACACACTACACAGATTTGAACTTGAATGTTTCTGGTAATCACATGTTGCTGAACAAAATGTCTAATTTGAACCCATTCTTGAATCACTCAACAGCTTTCATTTCTAAATAATAAGAAATTGAGAACTATTTTTATCCTTGCTTAAACATAAAGGCGAGTACCTTTATGAACTTCCCGTCCCAACGAGAGATTGGCTTAGCCTGGGGAACACAGGCATGCTTACAACAAAAGTACACTCAAGAACAACATGAGCAAAATATATAAAAAAGTGGCTCTCAGGTGCCTAAGGTACAGTATTGCAGTGACCTGAGTTTTTGTCCTGGTAGTGCCTTCTGGTCATGATGGGGATCACGACTGGTTTTCTCAAAGATTCTACTTTTAGCTAAAATCATTATATTATTATTGATTATATGATTTGTAACAAAAAACTTTGAGCAAATTGCATGGTATATATATATATATATATATATATATACAGTCGAATCCAGTTAATTGGACCAGCCGCTCATTCGGCCCAAATCCTAAAGTACCGAAACTAATCATATTATATACGAGTAATGTTATTCGCTTAATTGGACCAAAATTCCACTTAATCGAACCAAAGAATGTGAGAAAAATTAGCAAAGCGGATCAGCGATTTATGGGAGGATTTTTGGGATCCCCGGGAGAATTTATGCTTTTATCAAAGGTCAGGAAA
>JAVSBV010000147.1:9700514-9712711 GCA_033117975.1 Parotocinclus spilosoma | reverse complement strand
AACTTGGTTGCAAATTTATTTTTCAATGAACAAAGTTCGTAAGCAACAGTAGTTCTTGTTTGTACGTTCTCTATACGATCGCCTCCCAATGTGGTCCCATTAACTGGAATTGACTGTATATATAATAGCATAGCCTACCTTCTTAATGATACATTAATAATGTATTGGAAGTGAAAAACAAATCAATCATTGCCACAACCACAGCTTTTCCTCAATACATTTCCCCCAAATTTATTTAATTTTACATGCAACTCCCATTTCTAGGTGGTAAGAGCCAGTTTCTGGAGACAGCAGGAGGTCTTGAAGTCCTGGGATTAACTCCCAGATGGAGCTTCAAATATTAAGGTCAGGTGATGTGTTAGAACACATCTCTACATAAACACATAGACCTCTGCAATAGACTAGTGCACTGTCCAGGGTGTGCTTCTGCCTGGGAAGCTAACCATCACCCTGACCAACACAAGCAGGGACAAAAACTGGATAATGGGCTGTGGTTTTCTTGGTGAGATTAGTCATTCTATAAAGACTACACTCTCGCTCATCCCCGTTTTCTCTCTCACCTCTTGCTTCCCCACACATCACTTCACTCTTCCATAAAGCCAAGGCAAAACCGTAGCCTCACTGAGGTCTAGAGTCAAATAGATCTGGAAATGCTTTTTAGTGTGACACATTTAGCGCATAACATGTTTTTGTTGAGAGTTGTTAGAATGGTTTGAATTTGAAAATGTGACAGAGTGGCTCCCTACTGTGCTGTAAGCTAGTTCTTTGATGTATCACGCTGTAATGTGGTTGTTATCCATAATCGGCTTCCATTCAAGAGGCTGCTGTGAATGAAAGGTAAAGCAATGGGACGGACTGCGATGCATAAAAATGCAGCAGCCCCCTCCTTCACTCTTCACCCTTGGCCACCTCCTAAAGCAAATATAGACCATAGCCCAATTTAAGGGTTTACCCCGACCAACATTGCCACCCATGCAGACGCATTTATAAATTGACAAACACATACTCACACACAGGCACGCACAGGCAGTCTGGAACACGACGCAGTGCTGCTGGAGATGTTATGGGCTATCATATTATATGATGTTCACCATGCTGCGAGACACTATGTGCCAGTTAAGGAGTTAGCAGATGCTTATGCAAATTCCTGGGCTCTGTGTATTTACGATAATACAAGTTTAAAGAAGAAATAAGCCTAATGCTATTGCATTAAGCAGTGATGGTACAGGATGAAAGTAGACAACCATAAGGGCATCACTATAGGGCATCATCATTTCAAGGCATCCCTTCCAGTATTAGGAAATTGCAGTAGAACATAATTCATAAACAGTTTAAAAACTGTTAGAGTGATTCAAAATGACATGCACTTATGGTATTTTGATACTGTAGAATAGGTGGTAAATAAAGTACACAAAAAGAAAGGGTAGCGTGATACACTTATGGCTTATTATTGCATGCTCTGGGGCATTATCTGAATGGAACCTCTAGAACAGGGCAAAAACGCTCTCCCACACATTATCACTCTGATATCATTTCTGCATTTACTCAGGATATGGTCGAGTTTCTCAAAACAAGAGCATTAGTCATAAAGATGGAAGGCGCATATTAAACTCAGCCAGACAGTGATTATGCTGTAAGAGGAGAGGCTCGGAACATTATTACCATGCAGCTCTGCATCAGGTTTTAATTTACAGATGATAATTTGCTCCGGTGATTAGACTCCTTTGTTGTACCAACAGTTTTTAATATAGTGTGAATTACCCACTGCACATGTTTTTACCACCCGTTACAGGATTGAAATCAGGAACGACCTGAGGTAGGAGGAGAAGGGAGGGGTGCACAAAAGGCTAGAGAGAGCAAACCAAAAGCAGAAGACTATATGAAACAAAAGGAAAACACAGCAATAAATGTGAGTGGCTTGGAGACATTATCTCAGAGGGAATGGGCATGTCACAGAGCTGAGTAAATGTATCCAGCAGGTTTGGGATGACAGTGTAGTGCTTGTATATTATTATGAAAGAGAGTGATCTCTCTCCTGCTGAGAGGCTGAAGCCTCCCAATTCTCTTAAAGCTGCAATTTAGATATTACAATGCAGCCAACTTTCACTGCCGGATTTGTCACCTCGGCTTTTGATTACCTTAAAGTTTATTAAAAGAATACTCCAGTGCTTGGGATGCTAAACTGGAGCAACTACAGTGTCTGAGAAATAATAATGGAAATTATTTTAACATGTTGACTAGTTTTGAAAAAAGATGGAAAAAACAACACATAGGTTTAGGTCTCGGCGGTGCCTTCTAGGTCACACATCACACACTCATGATTGGCTGTGGGGGGAGAGGAGATGGAACGACAATGCAAACCTGCAATCATCTGGTGCCTTGTTGAGGGAACATTATCACATATGTCCTGTGAATTCCAGGAATCGGAACCGTGTTTAAGTAACAGAGGTTCCAGTGTCTAATCCTGGAGAGCACAGGTCATAGGTGTAAGCATGCCCTGGATGGAACAAATCTCCATCTAATGACTGGATGCTGTTGTATTGCTGTTGTAGTGCTATGGGATGATCTCTTGCCAGCCTCTCCTCCCTCTTGGACAGACAATTATTTCTGCTTATGAGACTAGTACTGGTTGTAAAACACTGCTAGAACTTGGATCCTGGTCCATAACTTTCTGTTTTGGTGTCATCTGGTCACAAGACATTTTCATAAAAGACGTCTAGCTTGTTGTATGAACTTTAGAAAACTGCAGATTGAGAGCAATGTAAATTTTTTTTTTGGAGTTTAGTGGCTTTGTTTTGGGGCCTTGCTACTGTTCAGTGTTATTCTGATAGTGTACTCATAAATATTAGCATTTATTAAAGTGAGAGAAGCATTGAGCATTGCATAAAAATAAAATAAAATAAATTAATTAAAAAAGAAAACATTTTTGGCATTAAAGTTTGTCAATTTGCACACATCAGTTTGTGTCCATGACTATCTGTAAGTATGGTTTGGCTTCCTAATAGTATTAGGATGGATTGCTAATGCTTTTGGTTACCAAAATTTATAATACTAAAGGTTAACATGCTTTTATCACTCACATATGTGTAATATTGAATCGTTCTCGATAAATGAATAACAGTGTAATATTTTATCCAATTTATTTACATAATCTACTTTTAAGCCTTGTGACAGCCTGCTTTAAAATGGTATGATGTTTCAGGTCTTATTTTTTAAGAAATACTAAAAATTGTAAAGGTTAACAAACTTTTAAGCACCACCACAGAACATTAACAAATGCTACTGAACAGGGGTTCCCAAATGTTTGCATAAGATTCTCCACATTTTTGAGTTAAATCATTCTCCCACTTGGGCATCCACTGGCAGTTCTGGATGTGTTGCATACTTTAAACCTTCATTGATGTAATGCAACAATTTGCATTACAAGTGAGTTTTGAGCCAACGGGTTTTATTCTTATTCTCAATATTGTGGAAGTTAAAATTAATGAAAAATTACTGTCTATGCTAATTGCTTATACACAGAATTTGCAATGGATAAACTAGATAGTGCATACTTTGGTAATTTACCTTTAACAATCAGTGTTCCTTGGACATTCAAAAGGCACACACTTGCACCTCACTAAATTGATTGACCTATTTCCAGTTACCTTTGGCCTCCTGGCATCCAGTTGAGTTTCTTGAAATGTGCTTATGTTCATTAGTGTTCTTTGTCTGCTACCTCTTTCAGAGACCTGCAGTAACATCGAGGGGAATAAAACCACATCAATACGCCTGATTTTAGATGAATTTGGAGAAACAGGACCCATGTCTTATCTCGACAGACACCACTCTAACTGATTATGGATGGTTCTGCTAGCAAGCATCATTATTTACCATTCCACTACAGTGTCAGACTTGTTCTTTTGCAATACTTCCATGATATTGTTTGCTCTTAGCTTTTCTGAGGGATTGAACATATTTCTTTTCTTTTTTTCTGGAATAATGAAGATGTGTTTACCTGCCTGTGGACACAGTGTTCACACCATAATAATGGATAGCACATGGCTTGTTGACTGACCGCTTTCATCTTACTCACCTGTCAATCTGGCAGGCACAAATGTGCTGAGTGAGGACACACAAAGTGATGAAAATGAAGAGAAAAATCATCTATTCCAGGTGAAATCTAAATGCACAGACAGATGTGTATCATTATCTTAATATCCATTGTATTTATCTGAATATGGGGTCAACAAGGAGCACAACACAAATGGTTTGAAAAGAAAGGGCAGCTTAAACATAAGAGCCTTTTACAAAATCTTGTTGTCTTATATCAAATCATTTCCAATCACGTTCAAAATTAGTATCTGAGATGAGCCAAAGAGTAGACAGCTCAAAAAAGCAGTGAACCAAAAGATGTTGACGCCCAAGCTTGAGTGTGAATCCTATCCCATCGGGTCTGACTGGACAGAAAAGCTGCTGTAGTAACAGTCACAAAAATGTTTAGTACTGATTACGGAATGTGTCACTCAGTGACAGTGACACACAGTGCAACACCTTCCACTGAGTACAGAGATGCATAGTTGTTTACCTTGGTGCAATGGATGAAGGAGATCTTGTCCTTTGAGTCTTGTTTCCATTTCAATCAAATGGATGGTTGGTTAAGTGTTCACCATTAAGCTGGGGAAATGGTGGCTCCATGGAATGAAGTCAAGCTTGTGGTGAGAGTGTGTCGCTCTGCTAGGAAACCTTGACTCTAGTCTTTCATTCTTATGGCTGAGAATTTGACACATACAGTAACACCTAAATAAACAGATTTTTGAGCAGGGTTTTTGTCTTATTAATGTACACCACAAAAACACAATTTCCTGTGCATAAATGTAGACCATACAATACTTTCTGGACTCAGTTAATTATTATTTTTCATGCAGTCTGGCTACTTTCTGGTCATGGTTGTGGGGCTGTTTGTGCCGGTCTCTAAAAAAGACAGGGTTCAGGCAAATGGGTTACCTGAATAGGATGCTAGTACATCACATGTGAGAGTAGGGGTTGCTCATAACATGCTGGGAGAGAAAATCCGTCAAGCACAGTCATTTATTTCTGCATGTGATGCCCGAGCTGACCAGAAGGCACAGCCGGGACTCAAACCTGGGCTTGTCATTTGATGGGTTAATACATTATACCACTGCGAGGCCTGAACACCATTATTCACTAGGTTAGCACCATAATCTTAAACATAGCACAATAAAAATAGACAGTGCCTAATTCATGTCAGGTCCTGCTGGGTTCCAGCACCTGGGTTCCAGAAAATATTTATGTGGATCCAGTGCCTCTATGTTATCATATAGAAAATAAAAAGTACAATAAGCAATAATAAAAAAGACATTTGAATTAAATTATACTTATTAGTGAGGAACAAATCAGGCACTGCATGTAGGTAAAATGATCAAATAATCAAATCCGTTTAAAGATCAACATATATTGATTCAAAACCATACAGAGCAAACAGTGTAACTTTGTATTAAAGATACAACATTGTGTCTAATGTTCATTTCTTATGTTCTTAGTACATTTAGCCCAAATGTCAATCTATAGAATTCGAATAATCCACACAAGAGCATTTAACTACCAGAGCAGGTTTGTTTATCTTTCTTCAGGTCAGGTTAGCATGGAATTACTGAGCTATTTATCATACACAATATACTGATAATGATCAAACTGAACCACATTAGTAGAGCCCAGCAGGTCAGACACAAAATCTTCAAGCCAGTTATGAAACTGTCCACCTAAACTGAGTTGTAAGCTTCGAGGTCAAATTGCATACATATGCCATGCACCACCTACATGTAGTAGACGTTCTATCACAGGCGTAAAGGATCACACACTCACTGCCCTCTATTCCATCAACTCAGCTCTTCCCAGGGTTCACTCGATATGAGCACTGAGTCTTCATTATCCCCCGCACGGCACCAAAAGACAGTCTTCATCCTGTAATAACCAACCTGGCTCAGCTTATCATATTCAAACCGCCCTCAATTAAGTGCAACCCTTGTCAGTCTGTGCACTTGGGGAAATCTAGTAGATAGTGTAGGAGCGAGGTAGTAGATTAAAAAGCTAGGGTTTGTTTTACATAAAGACTGGCTCTGTCAGGGCTCGGCGGGCCAGCGCACTGCTGCTGCTGCGCTTGGACGCAATAAATCAGAAGCCTGCTGCATTCATTCTGCACATTCAGGCCAAGCTCGAGCTGCTCCACAGGGCTTCTGCTGACTCCTCGTTTTCCTGCTTTGGTACGTGACCTCACTTCAGTTTTTCACAGGTTCCATTTGAGGAAAGTCTACAGTGTTGCATTCTGATTCCCGAAGATCACTATTGGTGTAACTTAAATCTTTGGCATGGCAGTATTTGTGCTTTCCGTTATTTGTAAAAGATAAATAGAAACACGATAACTGGATAGAAAGCATGCAGTTTCATGCATGTAAATGCTACTTTCAGTCTCATACCTCACAGAGCCAAAAACCTGGGCTTTAGAGAGTCATAAAAAGTCAAATACTAGATTCCATTATTAAGCAATAGCTCAGCTCAGTGAGTGTCAGCCAGGTTTTCAGACTGAAGAACTGAAGGAAAGGAACATCTGTAAATCCTAACATTTACAGGATAGATTAAACACATTACAGAGCAAAATACAGGCAGTGCAGAACCTTTTCTATTATTCATACCTGGCACAAAGGCTGTTCAACATCCAGAGCATCAGAATATCACAATCGATGATTTCATGATGAACTAAAAAATGAAGTTATATGTAATGAAGTCTGTCAGGAAAACACAATAAAAGGGTGATAAGCAGCCTGAGAAGACATAAGCCTGTGTGAATGTGTGTGATGTGTAGAGTGGTGGATTGGTCGAGTGATCCAGTTGATTGTTTGTTGAACGCTTTGCTGAGCTGCATTTACCTTCATAACAGGAGCTAATTAAGTCCTCCTGATTGAAGGCAGAGCTGATTATGACGGGGTGAGCTGCTCCTCCGCTCTCATCATTAACATCTTGGGCGAGTGGGGGAATGTGTGAAAGCCCTCTCCCTTTGTCTGACTCTTCCTCGCTGTAATTGTGTGTCATGCGTTAAAGAAATTGCTCAGACACAAGTCTCAGCCAATTAATGACACTGACCCTGCCGGGGAAACGAAATTTCGGAAAACAAAGAAACAAATAGTTGCATTGAGTGCAGACGATTGACGAGAGAAAGTAGAGATGCCCTGTTATAGTTTAGCGAGCATTAGATTGTGCATTCGATTGCGTATCTATCATCCTTTGGTCTTCATGTGTGTCCATGAAAGGCTCGCATGGTACACTGACTCTGACTAGACCCTAGTCTGTGCTAAGCAGCTGCCTCCTTGGCTATTAATTTGTTAGTTTCCCCATGGGTAGCCAGTTGGATTATCTTCTTGAACACACATCCTAACATCCATTGTAAACATTTACAATTAATCTGGACCAACCCGAGAAAACATCTGTTTTACATAAAGCTGATCAAATTAAGTTGTTTGCTGCACCTTTGTGTTGTCACTTTGTCTGGAAAGGATACAATCCATCGCCTCCCGTGGAAAATTCGGGTCTGACGTCAGGTACGTGGTGTGTGTTCTGGCATATCTCCTCTGTCAATGTCTGTGGGCACAGGGCAAAGTGTGTGTAATTCACATGCTGGCCCCGGCCAGGGCTTTGAACCTGCCAGACAGTGCTGCACAACAGCAAACAGTCAATGTGATTTGTATTAGAGTAATCCTTTAATTACTTCATGGCAAAATGTCTATAACACATTAATTCAGAGTGGCAGGCTAATGGAAAGGCGGGGAGATATCATGTTTTGCATAAAGCTTTTAGATGGGGACTCGCAATGAGAACTCCTCTCATTTTGATCACATTCACTTCCCAGAAATAATCCTCCATACATTTCAAGGAGATTTCCCAGACACTGCCCTCTGTGCAGGCAATCACATGTGGGGTTCTTTCATTCCGTAATTTATCTTGGGATGGTGATAGTGTCGAGAATAAAGCAACTGCTGGTTGGAATGATGGCCATGCATGTAGAGGTAAGTGCCAAAGGAACAATGTCCATTGGCTTTAATGACTGAGGTCTTAAAAATAATAAGTTATAATCAGAAATAAAAACTCTGGACGTTGCAGCTGTAAACTTTACCTCAAAAACCAATCAGTACCAGGGATGTCACACCCGCAACTTGCTCCGCGGACCACACCCAAGTGTGCACCCGCTCATTGGCACCTGGCCCTCATCACCATCTCTTATTTAGTCACTCCGGTTTACATCCTCTTCGCTAAGTCATTTGGTTTGCTCCTTGTACTAAGCGTTTCTCTCTCACTCTGTTATCGCTGCACCTACCTCATTTCACCTCGTTTTCACCTTTTCTACTCTGGTTTCGTGTTGGATCTCACTGGTTACGATCTTGTAGTTTCTATTACTATGCTACCTGAGTTAGCTTCGGCTATTTTTACCCGGCGTCACAGTGGATCCATGAGCAGAGGCGGGAGTTAAACAGAGGCAGTCCGTCATTCGTCTGGCCGTGTGCTCGCTTGCTCATTAGCTCACCTTTGGACTAGAGACTTTTCTAACTTGGTTGATATGATTGCAGACTAATTTGTGTTACTCATGTCTGTGTGTATGACTTTCTACTGCTTATTTGTAAAAAGCTGTAAATGGTGTTTGTATGTGTTTGTACCTGTTTTGTTGTCGGTGGTATTTTGTCCACTACCTGTATATCCTTTCTCACCTATTACTCCATAAACTGGTTCACATTCACTTGTTCTCTTTCTTTCATCTGGCTAATCTTCTGCATTGTTTGTAATACTGTTTGTCAATTCACTTTTGGCGTCCGTCAAAAGCATCAGGTTCATCATACCACCACCTTAAGTGTGTTTCTCCCACAATTGATTGGGATACAGTACATAAATATCTGCCTATAATTATTTTACATATTTATAATTATAAAATGCTGTACCATTGGGAATGCTGTGTAGATGTCTTCAACTGTTATGCATGTGAAAAATGTCTTTTCTATTTACAATACAGTAGCGACTAAATGACAATGGTACTAAGTGACTATGGTACTGTCCAGTCAACGTCCGTTTCACTTGTGTGCCTTAGAATGTAATGCGGTCATTAAAAAGTGCCTAATTATACTTAAAAAATATATATATAATAATATGTATTTCTGAACTAAAATAAATTTTAAAAAAAATCAGTGGTCTCAGGAACAGGACTAAAGCATGGAGGAGGGTATAGTGAATAAAGCATGTGCTATTCATGTTATTTTGTTCTGATCAGAAACTGACCTGTGACTCCTCCACGGATCCAACATGCCACAACTGAGTTTTGATACTATTCAGAAGGTGCATTATATAAGCCAGAAAGACATGTGTGCCATTTGAAGATTCATTATTCTCTCTGGGGACAGCTGATGCTCGGCTATATTTCAAACATACCTTCTTGACAAATCTGTGAAGCGTAGAAATTGCTAAGGATGCTTTTGGACTTGCCTGATTTTCATAAGCATGCATGAGTGTGCATAATGAGCTCCAATTAAAGTGTTTTTATGGTGTAAGGATGCACTCTTATTTCCTTTTCCTGTGCTAAACTGCCTGATATCAAACACTGAAATGTCTCATTAACATTCAGAGCTTGCTTTTTTAGTCTAATTTTCAGTGAAAATGGGCGGATAAGTTACAGAAAACTGCCAATTAGCAAAAGCAATATGGATTGGAAACAATTTTTTTAAAACACAGTTGCGCATCTAATTTACAGTGTGGGATTATTTTCTGTAGTCTTTATTTAAGTGGCCCTGACCAGCATTAATACCATCAAATATCATATTATTATCAAATAAAAGAAAGTAGTAATTTGTATCCAAAGATAGCTATGTTTTAGATGTGGATGTAAGTAAAAAAGCTTAATTGTTGTTCAGTTAAAACATCTATATTACAGCAAAGGCACGTCTACCTGCCATTTTAAAAGCCCTTCTGATCCTGGTCAGGCCTGGTCAGGGCAGAATTCATTAGGCACAGACAGAAGAGCACCTTGCCTGGGATTCCAGCCCATTGCAAGGCCCAGCAGGGGGCTCCTCTTACAGGGCAGGGGGCTAGTCCTTTATCTGGCCTTCCATCACCCATAAAATTGTATTTGTGTGACACTAAACCTACCATAAAGGTATCGCCAGAAATTAAACTTGGGTCTATATGGTTTGATAGTGCCTTGTTATAAATTACTTAATTATAATTCTGTATTTACTTAGTTATGAATAAAAGGATAATCACACAGTTTTTCAATACTTTACTTTAGGGACATCACCAGACCCACTTTAGGGGTCTTTTTGGTCTGCAAAATGCTGCTGTGCCCCACCAAAATCATAGAAGAAAGAAGTGAATTTTATCCTGAATTGCAGAGCAGAACTACAGGACACACCAGGCAAATGCACTACAAAAAAGCCCACATCGTTAGTCTAAATCTCATTTTTAAATTTTTCTAATTAATCATATTAATGTGTTTTCTCCACAATTCTGTTCATCCTGTTACCCCATTCATCCACTACAGTTAATCCACCAACTAAATCAAAACTGAACTCACAAGTTCATGCTTGTAATGTGCTGCAAGGCCAGTGTGACAGTAACATTGGTTTAAAAACCTGAAAATACAGAATGAATACGGAATAAAATTTAGCAGTGGCCACATGTGTCTGTATATCAGTCGTTTTAAAATGGCCTACAGGGTGGCACAGCCGGTCAGATTTAAGAACCGGACCTATTCATATTACTAATGGAATTAAATAGTTACAATGATACAGTAGTCGATGGAACGTATCCATAAAAATAATGATACAAATTAAAATCAATTCAATTTTATTTATATAGCGCTTTTACAACGTAGCATTGTCTCAAAGCAGCTTCACAAATGGTGTGTGCATGTGTGTGTGTGTGTGTGTGTGTGTGTGTGTGTGTGTGTGTGTGTGTTTGTGTGTGTGTGTGTGTGTGTGTGTGTGTTTGTGTGTGTGTGTTTGTGTGTATGTTAGAATGTTAAAACACGAGGCTGTAAATATGTATGCATGTGTAATAAATAGGGTTTAAAACAAGAAAATAAATCAATAAATAAACGAAATTATTGGTGCAAATATCAGATTTTATTGTAAAAAACATTGTAAAATTTTTTTTTTTTTTTAACAATTACTTGCAGCGAAAGGAAAAGTTTTAATGCAAATATTAATCAAAGGAGGCTTTTAAAAGGAAAGATTTAAAAAAACGAACAAAAAGGGAAAGATAATGTTAGATTTTATAGAGATTTTTATAATATGATTAAAATAATATTATTAGCTTTGTTTAAAAAAAGAAAATAGTTTAAAACCTAAGGATGGTGCAGAGAATTAAAAAAAACATAAAACACGCGGTGCGGTGAAGAAAAATATTAATACTGTAATTATAACGTAATTATAATAAAATGTTATAAAATTAAATGTCATAACAAATACGTTTCGTTTTTATTGAAATTAAAGAAGAACTTTAGGTTTAACAAAAAAAAACAACCCGGTGCGGAGAAAATAAAACACGAATGCAAAAAGTATTAGAAATAAGCTTTGGTAGGAAATAAACAAAACAAACCAAAACGAAACAAACAAAAGTATATAATAATGTAAAGGAATAAATATTTAAATATGTTTTATCTGTTTTTAAAAGGAAAACGAAACCAACGTGTTAGCATTTCATTTTTTAAGTTTTAGGCAAAACAAACAGCATTTAAACCGGATGAACTGAAATTAGGAAGGTAGATATGATTAGAAATACAATTCATTAAAAACGGAAACAAAAAAACAAACAAAAAATCCTGAGGTTGTGAAGAGAAATTGTTTATATAAATGTTATGATACAAACCAAAAATAAACCGTTTTATAATATGTAATAAATAAAAATAAAATAAATATATAATATATTTATAATATATAATCTACACAGAAATGTATATATATATTTGTTATGTATATATTTAAGTTATTTAAAATTAAAATGAACACTGAAAGAGCACAATATATTTTATTCAAATACCAAATTTAAATAAACGAAATGATCAATAATAAACTCTAGAAATGGAATAAACTATTTTTATGACTCAGAGTTTCTCTAAAATGTTTTTATTCTCCTCTAAACTCTGATCAGAGATGATGAAATCG
>JAVSBV010000147.1:9674628-9697914 GCA_033117975.1 Parotocinclus spilosoma | reverse complement strand
TGTGTGTGTGTGTGTGTGTGTGTGTGTGTGTGTGTGTGTGTGTGTGTTTGTGTGTGTGTGTGTGTGTGTGTGTGTTTTGACACGCTATGTGTGCATGCTTTTATTTCACAGCAATTATATAAAACTTTCTCATTTTAAGCAAACATCTTCCAGCTGCAGCTTTTCACTGTTAGATGCTTTGGATATACATGGTCAAAGCTGTGTGTAAAGATACACAATATAAGAAAATGTTTACTTTGATAAATGACTGTTCATACGTACACAATTTACAAACAGATTTGTGTGATACCATTGAAAAATGAGAGGCCTGGATTTCATTAGTCACAGAATGAGCAGAGTTTGGCCAATTGTGCTCCAATTAAACAAACAAACCATTTTTAATGGCTTTACTTACGCTACAGTGTTAGCTAAGAAAATATAGTGAGTAAGCTATCTGAAAACTACAACATTCCTAAGCTGAAACGGAAGCTCCTTATTGTTTTGTAACTATTTAAAAGCTATATTAGCAATGCTTTCACCTTGCTACTTGAAAGTCACTACATGTAGCCACAATACTAAAAGAAATCTCATTACTGACTCGTTTAGTTACCCATTATCAGATTATGTGCACCCTTTTGATCAGATTATTGGCAAAATCAGATTATATTGCAGTTATCAGATTATTCTTTATGCGTAAACACTTGATACAATAACACTTAACTCTGTGTGACCTCCATTGGCTTGATGCCTGCTTTTTTACAATGTGCAGTGGAACAGAAACAGAGCAGCAATAAAGGCTTAGAGGTCACTGGGCCAGCGGGTCAGGTCTGGGGTCAGGGACTGTCTCAGGTTCATGTGTTCTTTAAAACAGAGGGATGATGGGTCCAGAGCTCTGTGTTTAAATGCAACACAGCTTCAGCCTTTAATCCTCAAGGAAAACATGGCTGCACGTTTCCCGTACAGCTGCAGAGTTACAACACTGAGCATCCACTTACAGCAAAGGGTGTGCTTGTCTTGTTAGGGATATGTTTATTCAACAAAAAGCTTTCTTGGGTATAAACACGTGACTTTAACCCCAATGAGGAAAAGCTGGAGACTGATGCCATTCTAGTGAAGGATCTTGGTAAATGAGAGCATGAGGTAGGCAGGTAGAGAAGCAGCCAGGAACACAACGGTCACAGTGCAGGAGACAGAGATCTCATATTTAGCTCATGATCGCGTTTGGGATGGGCAATAAGTAAGATTCATTTGGTCATTTTTTACTTGCTTCTGCCAGGACCTGAAATGAAATGTTAAATGTTTCATGCGCTAAGGAAAGGGCAGAATTTGTCTTCGAATTGGCCACAGGAGCGAAAGCGAGAGGAACGAAGAGCAAGGGTGGATGAAGATGAGAGAAACAGCAAGAAAGGGAGTGAGACTGATAGCAGAAGAGATGAATGGAGGGACAGAAAAGGGACATACACAGGAGCGCGAATGAGAGAGGAAGGAGGCTGACAGATAAAGAGTGAGAGAGAACGGGTGAGAAGGATGAAGGTGTGGGGGTGGTGTCTTCTGAATGATGATGGTCTAATATCATCATCCCCCTGTCAGGTCTAATAGGCTTTCCCTGGTAGAGATCACTCATACAGCTCCTCCATTAGCTTCAATCCCTGATAGTGTCATCCATCCAGCTCGGCCAAGCCTGCCTCGCACAACTAATATGGAAATAGATGACTAAAGGAACCCTGAAAAATTAAACACTTCACTTGTGAACAATTTGTTTTCAAGAAGCATCTATTGTATGCATTAAAGGTATGAGGTCTAGCCATAGATTCTCAACATCATGAAGATTTATAAAATTGCTGAGTGAGCAAGTCTGTTTGTGGCAAAACCCTTTGCATCACATAACATGTAACCATTTTTCTTCTCTTGCTTATTTGCATTGTTGCTGTCCAGTTTAACTGAAAGTGCTTTTGTCGTTGGATCTTTTTTTGTTAAAGAAGGGGATATCAACCTCAGTACTTAAATTGTACATTCTAAGCCGTGCTTAAACTCTATAATAAGACAGAGGGCAAAAAAATCCAGAAAGTGGGCAGTGAGTGAAGAGGTACTGGAAAACCAGGGTGTTTCTACACTAATTGTTGTACTAGGGTAACTGGGGTGCACACAGAATTTAAGAGGGGGAATAGCCCCTTTCCAGTCAGTGGCAGTGGCATAAAAAATAAACAAATCATACACTAAATAGAAGTGATTTTACACAAAAGTAGATATTACTCTGCCATGAATGAGAAATAAAGAACAAATTAACATTAAAATGTAACATTTTATTTAAAAAAATACTGATTGCTTGATTTACCTACACATATAACTGTGCACTATCATTAGCTTATGACAAATACTTTAGAGTCCATTACTCTAGGAGAAAAACACAAAGCAACTGGCCAGACTGAAAGCATTTAAACGTTTGGAAAAAAGCACATATTTCTCTGTCAGTTATGCAGGAGAATCCATGTTTTATGTGAGAAAGGAACTCCTTCGGTGGAGTTTCAGTTGGTTTTGGCTGGTATCAGCATTGAAATCATCATCCATTTCTCATCAGAAATGAATCGCTGACTGCTGTCCACTTTTCATGAACGTTAATGCAAGGCTCTGTCTTGTGCATCTTGTAAACACGTGCTTCAGGTTTCAGGAATCGAGCGCATGGACTGGCCTTCACGTCCTCCAGACCTGAATCCCATTAAACATGCTTTGAATGTACTGCTGAAAATGTCTGGAAAACCATCCAACCCCTTCCAAATGACTTCTTGGAGCAAGAGTGGTGAATGATCCCACAAGAACTGCTTCACAAACTGATCCTGTCCATGTCCCATCACTGTCAGTGTGCTTTGGCATTCTTGGGTAACCATACACCCTACTGAGCAGTACATGTGTTGCTCTTGCGCGCACTGTAATCCCATGCATGTTAGATGACCGTCAGTCCAAATGATATCGAATTCTTGTTTATACCCTCAAGCCAAGGACCGGAGTGGGCCCAGATCTTGGAATTGATTGGGCACAGGTGAAAGTTCTCTCTCCAAGGGACACCATCGTCACAGGACCTGTCAGAAGTCACAGGTTGATGAAGTAAATAGGCACTTGAGTGGGGTGCCAGTGAATCATACCTTGGTGGTTGTTATTACACCCCTCAGACACGGGTAGTTGTGCCTGTGTAATATCTGACCTGGGCTAGAGTATTGGCATGCCACACACTCACTTTGCTAATATAAATAAAAAATAAGATGTATTTTAGTCATATGAATTTGTAAATACAATTGTATGTCTGAAACCGTTTTTGGTATGACGCGAGCTGATAATGTATAAACATTTTTTTAAGTTAAAGCCATTTTTTAACTTAAAGTTAAACTAAACAAAGATGAACTAAAAACTAAAAGATCCAAGATGGTGGGGCGAGCACATTGCGTATCTACCAGTTTTTGTGATTTTGACCTGTAAATTATTCCATCTGTATATCATGTTTATGCTATTTATATCCATCTGTATATTATGTTTATGCTATTTATATCCATCTGTATATTATGTTTATGCTATTTATATCCATCTGTATATTATGTTTATAGAACATTTTCACATTTTAAAATAGTCACATATGTAATGACAATAAAGTTGAATCTAATCTAATCTAATCTAATCTAATCTAATCTAATCTAATCTAATCTAATCTAATCTAATCTAATCTAAACATATAACTGGTCTGTGTACATCTCTATTTAAGTGTAGTTTTTGTCTGAACATTTTTAAATAAGGGGAGCTTTAATGTTAAACCTTAAATAGATGGTCAGAAAACATAATAAACATTTCCCTGGTAACTGATCTTCATTTTAGCTGTCAGACACTCAGGATGCATGTCTAGCAATGTTGTTGCCCTATGCATAATTATTGTCTATCCTTGTTGTGTATACATACTTAAGGATTTGTCTTTGGATAGTAAAATGTGTTTTCAAAGCCAAAAACACTTAAGAAGCTCTGTAGTTGTTAATTTTATGGCGTGCATTAGTAAACTCCCACCTCTGATAACCAACAAATGCAATGTTTATGGCTGTTATTAAAATATCAACAGTTTATGATGACATTTTACAGCTAAATTAAAGAATAAAACAACAATTTTACAACCAATTGAAATGAAAATGAAGCACCGTTTCTAATACTAACGCAAATACTTTTTCTTTAAATGGTCGTACCTAAGCAATAAATAGCTAATGGAGGCTGTGGATGCGAAAACTTCACAGTCACTTTGTACCTGGAATTAATAAGCTGATAGCTTGATAATATTATTCAAAGGTTTGTTTTTTTAAACTGGTTAACAACGTAACACCCATCCCCATAACCAACCTTGACTCTAGCACCTGCATTGACACTAGGGCTTTGGTAGAGGGGTAAAAAAGAATCACATGCACAAACACACTCATTCACACCCACCATTGCTCTCTGCATCACCTGGCACTATGCTACAGTCATGCGGCGTGTGTGTAAACACAGAACCAGGGCTGTGATCATGTTGTGCACTATGAGTGTTGATGTACGGAGGCTTTGAGAGCTGAGGCCCCATTGTGCAATCCTCTTTGTTGCAGTTAAAACAGAGTGATACAGTAACGTGGGGAGGGCAAAAAAGTGGCGTCTGTCGGCAGTGACGCAGAGAAAAGGAGAGAATAGAAGAATAGAGACCTGGCAGCTGGCAACCAGGGCAGGAAACCCAACAGCAACAGTGTCAACATCCCCCCACCCACCGTCACCACCACCAACACCAAACAAATACAACAGCTGGCTGCACAGGACCAGTGTGTGCTTACTCATTAGTACTGTGTCTACCTGAATGCTGTCATTACAGAAGTGCTGAAAGCAAAAGAAATGATGTTCAGTGTTAACCAAACAGGGTAAGCAGGTCAAAATACAAAACAAAACATAACAGAAAAGAAAAAAACGGCATGCAAATGAATCGGCACGTGTCTCTTCGCTAATCTTATCATCAGAGCAGTTATGCATCATAATACGAGCAAAACAGAATAGAAACGGAATCAGTAGTGTAAACATAATTCACATCCAGGTGCAACAGGATGAACTGTAGCAGGTTTATTGCTAAGGAAAACCAAAAAGCAAACACTGCTAAGTCAATAAAACAGCCATAGCTGATGTGTGCGGGCGACAGCAAATTCCTTCCAAAAATATGTTAACGTTACACTGAAAAGTCGACGCTAAAACCGTCTGCTTTAGATTTTGCTATGGAGTACATTTATCTAAACTGACTCCTTACACTGACAAGGCAATTTCCTCTTTTCCATATTCTACTCTGTCTGAGGCACTCAATCAAAATACGGACTCTCACTCACAAACACATTTCATTACGGAATAGCACAGAGATGGCTTGCATGGACTGATACCACGACCCTGAGCTCAGGTCCAGATGACCCCTGATGGGGCAATAAATCAAGGTGTCACCTCCGGGTCTTTAGCCTCCCATTGCCAATGACACAGTGAGTACGGAGCATTCCTGCACTTCCCCTACGTCTTGCCTGACCTCCTCTCCAAACAAACCGCCTGTCAACGCCCTACCCACAGGTACAACAACTTGGCCCAATGTGAGGATTGATCTTATCCAAATGTAACACCCGCCACTTCTCCTTCATTCTCCTCTGAGCCACTTGACGTCACTAAATGTGTCGGAAACCTAGGGAATTTTTGTCCACAGTGCTTCACTACATTTCAACTATAGTAAGCTCTCACTAATATTAAGCATACATGGGCAAATCTCATGAGATTATTGCTGAATTTTGGGAACTTAATGGCCAGTACTGACGATTTGAATAGACTTACTCCTACTTAAGTCAATTAAAATCTTTTGAGATCCCCCACAATATGTTTCTTTGCTCAGCTAATATAAACTGGCAATGAGACCATAATATGCAATCTTGCATTCATTAAGAGGACAAACATGATGGAGATTACTTTTTAAGCCCTATACCTATACTCTTTCTTCGTCATTTTGAAAACTTTTGTTTTTGAAAAAGTCATGGAAAATGTGGACAGAGAGATTTTGTATCTGCTAAATCTTTAGTAAATAGCATTGAGTCCAACTGATCTTTTATCATGTTCCAGAAGCTGTGATTCAGAGGATAACATGCTATTGATAACAGAGGGGAAACCCAAAAAAATGTCAGCTTTAAATGACCTTCACTACCTTATCTGCACCTTTAAAGCGAGGCCAGACGGACTGGGTCAGTCAGTCTGTGATGCGATTGATATCTTTAGCACACGTAATTGCTCTTTGCTTCAGATAAGTCTATTTATTGTGAGAACTGTCATAATTCAACTGACTTTTAAAGATATACATGACCAAGGACTCATCATTCTATTAAGGATGCATCTGTGGCCCTCACAAAATCTCTAATCCTAAAACAGCTGCTTTGATTACTTCCCTACACTCAGTTCCAAATAAAAGTAAGTATCTGATCTCCCAGTTCACTTAGATGTTTCTGTCCGGCACCTGTCAGACCATCACTGTGCTGTCCCGTCTCAGTCGGACTCAGTCAGTCCAGCGCAAATTAACACGCTCAGTGGTGAACTGGATTCCAATTTAGAACTAGAGTGGAGCGTGCAAATTAGCCATGTTTTTTAATTATGTTCATTGCTCCATGCCATTGTTCAGAATGGGGCAGGTGCAAATTTATTCTCCCAGGAAGTGCAGAGATGTCCGTCCTCCAGCCGTGTCCCATCCTCAGCCTAATCAACCCACAGCTGGAGCACTCTGCCAGCTTTGGCACCCTCACGCTGAGCATCTCTGCTGAGTGTGGACAGAGATGAGGCTTCATGCGAGGCTTGGTTTGTAACAGTTCCCTTTAAAGTGGACATCATGCAGATGTGTTCGGCACCTGATTCAGCGCCAACTGGACAAGTGTGCAAAGTAATTTCTATTTAAACTTTCATGACATGCTGTGCATCATGTAGTGAAACTGCTCCTTAATGAATATTCCAGGATTGTAATGCTTCAGACCATATGAACACTTAACACTTACCAAAGCATATTTAAAATAAGCAGATTGGGAGTTGAAAACTTCTACCATAACAATTTAGCAGTAAATGTATTTACGCTTCTAAAAGCTGTGGTATACATATACAGTGATTACTTAAGTAGGTATACATGCTTGTTTTCAGTAGTTCTACAATTACTTAGTATTAAGACTTAGTATTCCATTTGTTTCTCTACATACTTTACTTTGTTAGTCCTCTTTACTATTTCCTCTAATGGTCAGGACCCACAGACCAGGTACTATTTGGGTGGTGGATAATTCTCAGCAGTGCAGTGACATTGACATGATGGTGTGTTAGCGTTGTGCTGATTGTATCAGACAAAGCAGTGCTGCTGGAGCTTTTAAACACCTTAGTGTCACTGTTGTACTGAATAAAGTCCACTAATCAATAATGTCCGGCCTCCAACTTCCTGTCGACAGTATCCTGTGAAGGATTAGAGAATGACTAACACAAATGGTTCGACAACAGATGATTTTACGCAAAGTGAGTGAGCACAGTGATTAAGTACTCCAGCATCACTACTGTATTTGATCTGAACTTTAGTGACCAACCCATGGCTTTTAGAGTTCCATTATTAGTAAATGACAGGCAACACATGTCAGAGTTAGTGGCAATAGTACATATACATTAGTCAAGTCTTAGGCCACAATCAGATTTGTTATTATAGCAATGCTTTAATAACCATGTATAACATATTACACTGATCAAAAAAATTAGGAAATATTTAAAAATGAATACTGTGAGGATCCCAGAAGAACTGCTGGAGAATCTGTCCATACCTGTCCATACCCCATCACCGCCAGTGTGTTTTGGCAGCCTTTGGTCATCCTACACCCTACTGAACAGTCAATGTGTGGCACTCTTGTCCAGTTTGACATGCTTCTGTTCACAATCCAATCCATGAATATGTCTCTTGCTACTTAATCACATTACTTTGCGTCTCATTTGGGTAATCAAACATTTAAAAAAAATAAAAAATCAGACAATTCATTTGCTTTTCTGATGATCTTGTTTAATGAAACAAAGTCAAATGCTTTTTTTAATCTCTTTATATTCATTTTGAAATATCTCCTAATTATTATTGAGCTTTAACATATGTTAGTGGAACTGTGGTGGCCTAGTGGGTAAGGTACTGGACTATGGACCAGAAGGTCCAGGGTTCAAATTTCACCTCTGTCACAGTTGGTTCCCTGAGCAAGGCCCTTGACCCACAATTGCTTGGCTTGTAAGACTGTATGAATTGTAAGTCACTTTGGATAAGGACTAAATGACAAATGTAAATGTATTACCACCCCTTCTGAAAAAGGAGTATCTTGGCTGCTTCTAAGCATATATACTTATTATATCATTGCTAAAACAATGCTATGCAATCTGGTGGTCTAAAACTTTTGCACAGTACTGTAAATGTAACAGAGTACACTGAAATATAATGTTTTCATCTTTTGAAAACACTATGCACTGGACTGGAATGTGCACTCACACCAAAAGGGTAGCAAAGAGAATAACCACACATACAATAACCAGAGGGAAATAACCACGGTGGCTCATCATTTAAGGCTATAAGCCACTAATTGGCAGGATGTGACTTCAAATCCTGTACTGTATGTGGTTCCGAATAAGGGCGTCTGCTAAATGATGTAACTTAAACTGGCAAACTCCCTGGACGAGAGGACCAAGGAGCTGTACTGCATCAATAGGTACCACCAAAAGATACAACAACCGTGCTTCCTTCAATTATTCACAAATAGATGAAATATTATTTATGAAACAAATCCCACCAAAATAAAAACTTCTGATAAAGGATCAAAATACAAGCCTGCCATCTGCCCAAGCAAAAATCACTAAATGATCTATTTGTCATCAGCTGAATCCCTGCTTTAGAAAAGTAAAAAGAAGATCTTGTTGAAACTTTATGCTTCTTTCTCCGTATCCTGGCACCAATCATGTTTCCGCTGCTGGCATGTCTCTGTGTGCTACTGTGTCTCATTGGGTTGTGAGTCGACATCACACAGAGACATGTCTGAAATAACAAGTGCGCTTTAATCATGCAGCCCACTTCGGCTGTGCTGCTTTGCATCTGATATGCAGGAAAATAGGAAGGCTCTAATTATGGCTACAGAGCAACTGAATCCCAACACTTCCTGTCTGTGGAAACTGATGGCCACGGCTAAACCCTTCTGTCAGGTAATGACACGTGCATGCATGCTTTGAGTCTCAAAGATAATAGTAACAAAGCTACAACAAAAGAAGAGAAGAAACATCTCACGTTGAAGGCTCCTTAATGACGCGCCTTGATTTTGTAATGTAAATGTACAGGAATGAACACATCATGAATATTTATGTCCTGCTCCGTATAATAGAAAATGGAGACTAAAACAAGAGGCAGAGGCTTCGAAGCAAATTCCCAGACATACGATGCTGAAATATGCACTGTTCTAAGTGTCAAAATAATTTTTCTACAAATACATTTGAACCGCATACCAGCATTCAGCTAAACAATTGCTTGAAAACAGGATCGAGATTAAGGCATTTTTCAATTATTCACCAGCAGCAGTGGCAGAAGGCACTGATCGTTTGCATCTCCTGATACACGTTTGTTATTTCATCAATCAATGGCATCAACACAGCAGCTGTGTAATCTATAACCCGCATGCAAAGCTTAACAACAATGCATATGTTTCGACATGGCAACGCGTTTAAACTCTGTACCCTTTTACATCCTGTTAACCAGTTTTTTCAGGGCAGATTAGGCAGCAGTGAGAAGCTGAGCAGATCCCATGAGAGGGAGGCTTTGGTGCTGATAAGGCAAGGCTATAGGAAAGCAGGATTAATACATATGACCAGGGCAAAGACGACTCTGATTATTCCAGCAGAAAAATGGCTCCATCCTGTCAGCCATCGCATGATTAAACACACACAGTGCGGACAGCCAGGCACAGCCATGGGAGATAACTAATATTACTTATGCACGTTGTTTAGCTGCTGGATCACGGGTGGGGATTGTTCACGCCACAGGGGTGTGGAATCCCACTGGGAGGATGCACCCCTGATCTTACATACACAGTTGCTTTATGAACACAATCTCTCTCTCGCTCTCTCTTCCTTTCTTTTTCTCTCTTTCCCTCGCTCTCCCTCTCACTCTTTCTCTCTCTTTCTGTCTCTCTCTCTTTCTTTCTTTCTCTCTCTCGCATGGTTTCAATTACTTGAAGATTCAAAAGTTGTTTTATTGAAAGGACAAAAATAAACACTTGTATTGCCTAAGCTCAGCTACAGTAAATCAAATATACATTCAATCAAAAAGAAATGTTGAATTAGAATTAAAATGCAATAGTAATATTAGTAAAGTAAATACAAATTAAATGGTCGGAATAAGATAAGATTATTCTAAAGGGCTATTACAGTAAGTATTATAAAACAGTAGTAGAATAAGATAAAATATAATAAAACAAAGTGAAAATTCACTCTGTAGCATAGTTGATTTGTAAAAAAGATTTGTCTAAATAGTAAAACTAATCAGCTATCATTTTCATTGTCTTTAAAATGAACGACCATACAAGGGCTGGAAGGATCATGGACTATTTAATAAATCTTATAAAATGCTACCATTAAATTTATATAAAGAGATGTAGTCAAATAACCTTCATATTCACATTTGTGACATAAAATAATAGGCTTCTAATAGGCATGATGATAAATTAAGATCTATTTTGTGCATATTATTTATTGATCCTACAGATAATTTGGTCATGTTTTGGGAGTTAGCTAATTATCTTCTGCAGAGTATTTACTGACTAAAGATTGGATTACATTTTCCACTCAGAGACCGGTTAATTAATTAGTTGTGTTAACGACCCATTAATGGCTGTGTATGAGGAATTTTAATTAGGCACCTTAATTAAATATTATCTCATTGCTTAATCAATGCTTTTAATTATTCACATGATATTTTCCAGGGAATCAATTTGCTCTGGTGTAAAGAAGGAAAATGCTGAATGTTTTCTTCGTGGCTGAGTCAGTCATTTATTTTACTTTTTTTTTTAATCTCTAAAAACAGATGACGTTTATCGCTGCACCGGTCTTGTCCCCTACATTTCCTTCTGCTTTGATTCATCTTAAGCGAATGGTCATTAAAAAAAATGATTCCATGTGTGTTATTTCTCTGATGTTAATGGACATTACAGTAGGACCACAATGTATGCTTTGGACAGTAAACCCGTTTCCATCCAAATGACTATTTCATCTCCTAATGCCGTTACCTCAGTAAAAGCACCATGCTGTCTCCTTCACTCAGGCAGTGGTATCCTCCAGTGACCACGCTGCAGTGTGGCATGGAGAGTTTGAAGGACTGGGAAAGCTCAGTCATCAGAACTGTTAGGGCAGTCTGGGCCAGGGATGAAAGAGAACCCAGCTGGGGATGGGAAGGGCAGCAGATGGTAGTGTACTCAGGGGCTGAGGGCCAGGCTAAGCCCTTCAGGTTTTAACACCTCCTTTCCTCTGAGAGCACATATCCGGTACTGGGAACCTACCTGAGCTCAGTGCCATGGCTGACCTGCCCGAGAACTCATCACATATGGCACCAGCCTTGGGCCATGAGTAGGGTTTTGACCTGAACAAGACAGTCATGGACACTGAAGGACTTTGTAGGGGATTCTAATACATCATTGTATACTTGGATTGTGCAATGCAGCTTTGAATCACCGTCATTAAAAATGTTATTTATACGCATAATTAACATTGTGGGAAGATTCAGCAGCATATTTGACTTTATTAAATATATTTTTGTTTTGGTCTATGGATACACTAGACTGTATATCCAATACACTCTGTGATTACAATTAGTATTGCCTGCTTAATAGATTTTTCTTTAATTATGTCGGTTTTAAACTTGTCAACACTGTTTTACAAAACCACAAACATGGTCTTCTGAACATGTATATATTGATTTCCGTACTTTCTAATCCGCTTAATCTTGGACAGGTTCACATAAGAGCCTATGCCTAGCTGGCAATCTAGAGCGCAAGGCAGGAACAACCCTAGACAGGGTGCCAATCCATCATATGACAAACACACTCATACACAAAAGCACACTTGAAGCACATTTAGACACACTTATTAACCTAACACACATGCCTCTGGACTGTGGGAGGAAATTGGAGTATGTGGACTAAACCAACATGGACACAGGGAGGACATGCAGAGTACACATAAAAAGGACCCTAGACCGCACCACCTAGGACTGAACCCAGGACCCTCTTGCTGACCCACGAAGTCACCATCTGAGACAATGACAATATTTTAATGAAAAAAAGTTTTGGACAGACTATGGTTTAGAACAATGGGTCTGAATTCTTGTCCTATAGAATTCCTTCTTATTACAATAGTTTGTGTTGCCCTTGCACACACTGGTCACAATGCTATGATTTATTAATTAGTTCAAATACATCAGATATGTTGTGATTAGTGATGAAATGGGACAAAAGTTAAATCCAACTGATGTAAAACTAAAAAACATGTTCCACACGGGTGTTAACATTCCTGGAGCAAAAATTGCTACACCAAAGTACCATCGTTAATAAATAATCTGTGAAACCTTACCTCAATAAGTGTTCTGGGAAATTGGAGTTTAGAAAAACATTCATAAAGCATTCTTGTAACCTAAAATTACCTTAATAGACATATCCTTAAAATGATCCTTCTTAGACATCTAAAAGGTCCTGCTTAGCTTTGTGTGGGAACGACAGGTGCCAGATGAAGTAATCCTCTGAGAACCCAAATGAGTCTCAACAATTCTTATCCTGCATTCTGGGAACTTGGAAAGTTACTCTTAGTTTAACATCATGACTTTCAGACTTGTTGGCCTGAAGCAAACAAATACAGACCCTTAAAATGAGTAGATGAAGGAGGAAACCTCTGTTGAAAGCTCAAAATCATCCAAATGGTATTCTCTGGAGAGGCCATTTTCCATAAATCCATTTTAAGAGGTCACATTTTCTCTTGAGCTAATAGGATCATGATAGAAGTAATCTTTACAAATCTGACAGAAGAAAAGAATATCCTGGCCTTCAACTTCTTCCTCTCAATAAATGAATGAACTCAAAAGGTTTTTTTTTTCCTGTGGGAGAGAAGAGGGGAAAAAGAAAACCTTGAACTGGATGTGACAAAAAATAGGAGAATGAAAAAATGTTGGCAAGAAAGGTCAGGCTTAAAGCCAGCTGCTAATGGCAGCCGGTGGCGAGACATTTTGTCCATTTCAGTCTGCAAATCCAGTCTGCACTGAGTCCAATTAAGATTTAATTACCTTTTAACATTTGTATAGTTATTATGAGTAGAACAAACAGTTTTTTGGTTGCTAAATCTATAATATTTGCATACCATGAAGTAATCCACAAGCAATCCACTTGCTGTACACAAGCAAATGACACTGAAGGATATTTGACAGGTTTGATATTGTTTTTGGGACAGTTTGTCTTTTGGTCAGAAAACACTGATCTACTGACCCATGCAGACAATAAAAAAACAGGGATTTTGCCTGTGAGCTTTTGGGAAAGGTATCTGATTTGTCTGGAGTCAGATGAATTTGGTGCATGCTCACAGACTGCGAATGGCTACTCATTCTCACCTTGTCATTCACACACTCATTCCTTGTGCTATTTGCCTCGCTATGAACAATGTGACCAAGCAAAGCCTCTCATTGCCAAATCACTGTTTGACAGCTTGCTCTCAAAGAGCCAGCAAGTGTTTATCTCTAGAAACAAACAAACACATTACTACAGACTCAATAAATGGAGTGTGAAAGATGCTGCTGAGCGATAATTGATGGCTAAAATTCACAAAATTAATAGTGAAGTATGTGTGACTCTACATGGTGCTAACATTACCCTTAGGAGTATTTGACAAAAAATGTTTTGTTTTTTTTCATTGTCCATTTCATGCAGTATATTACTTATGTTACATATACACGTTATATATACAGTATAAACCGATATAGCCAATATAAATTATAATCTGTGTTGACATTTATTGTGGTTATTTTAATCAATTGCATTTTCATTTGTAGGTTTGACTGATCACCAGCTGAGCAGATGCAGTCACACAACTCATTTATGTGGTGCTTCTAATTGTTTACAGGACTGTGTACCATTAGATTTGTTGTTTTATTAAAAGATATAATGATCATATCCAACATATTTCAAACGTATTAATACGTAATTAATGTTTGCGATCATAGCATACCTTAACCTTTCAACTTGTTTCTGGTAAGACAAAACAGTATTCCAGAACTGAATTTGAAAAAACGTGTGTTCTGGACTACATATGAAAAGAACCATCCAGACTATTATCAGTTATAAGTCCAAAAGCCAGGTCATTTTCTGTTCTCTGACGCAGCATTAATGCAGAAAAGTACATTAAGATTTATTTAAGCTGACCTACTTTCCAGGGGCATCCACGCATTTATTAACAAGCAAAACAATTCAAATCAGTAAATGTTAAGACTGAAATATGGAAAACCTTTCCTGTTTTTCTTTAAGAAACATTGTTTTTAAACATTTTAGTCATTTTCTCACACATTTGTGAGAGACTCTGGCTAAAAAGGTACTTATCTTTTATACAATATATCAAGCAAAAGTGTTTCTCACCAAAGCTGGTGTTGAGCTGTGGATGGTTGAGGTTGAAGAGTATCTTTGTTTTTCAAAAGAGAGATTTTTGGGAAAAAGGCTTCTGAAAGTCTCACTTTTTAAAGGGTATTGATTTTTTGGCTTTTACTGGCCGTGACTTGGTGGTTGCCCTGGCAAGAAGTGCTTGTATTTGCCAGAGCCCCTCACATTTTGTCCCAACTTTTTTGGAATGTGTGGTAGGTCTGAAATGCACAATAAAATGAAGTTGGCTAGACAAGACATGAATTATCCTAGGTTCATACTGTCTGCATGATACAATAAAGCAGTTAAGGATTTAGTTTTGAGTTTTGGAACTGAAGGCAACTGGACCTTGGTGATTCTTTGACAATAACCAACCACCAAATGTGAGCTTCATACCACTTTGATTTTTTTGTCTTGCATTTGAATCACTCTGATGGTTTTGCTTAAAAGGCACTTAAAAGAATAGTATTTTGCTGAACTGCACCTTACATTAGACTACCACTGCTATTAGTCAGACTCTGATGATGAAAGTACAAGCAGCAAAACAAAAGTGTTATGAAATCTACTGATGTAAACTGAAATTACTTGGAAGGAAGAATATATATATATATATATATATATATATATATATATATATATATATATATATATATAATGCTGTGGTTTCAATGCAATCCTTTGTCCTGGTTTGGATATTTTTGGGATTTTTAAGAGAAATATCAGTGGTTACAGTGCTGTGCTGACTGTCAGGTCAGATTAGACAGAAAGGCTGCATCGAGACAGCCTTCGTACAGTATCAATATTGTGACGGCTGAGGAGTCGCCCTCCCTCACATCTCCTTCGAGTGCAAAGACAATTGAAAAGACGAGCGTCACAGGCCTGACACCAGCGTCACTTCAAGGAATCCCTTTCAAGAACAAGTCAAACCCTAGCTGACAAAGCAAAGCTATGGCACAGCAAAAGTAAATCGCATCAAACACTGTGAGTATTCCTTGCTTTGAGTGAAAAATTCCAGTGTATGGCTGTAAATATCAAGCTGTGGACAGCCACCATTTTTCCTTGGAGCTGGATATATTTAATATTGCAAATAAATTACAACAATCTTTTTATTCATTGTCTAATGACTGCAGTCAAATCAGCTTTGGTTTTATGTTGCTATATTCTCAATCTGCATTCCATTGAGAAGGCTTATTCAAAAATATGGCCAAGTGACTCACAAAGTAAGACGGCAGCAACACTTCAAAGCTGCAAGGCCTCTTTGATTGATTTAGCTTCTTTTCTCCACCCTGCATATCCACTCTACACTTGATGGCCCTTATTTTAAACAATGCCCCCACTACTTGCACTCCTGAAGTACACACTTATTTTGACATCTAATTTAGCCCCGCTGCTTGTGAAGACTCTGGATGCCCGACCTGCAGTGTGTGTGCACGAAGAGGGTAGGATTAGAGAGAGAGCATGATGCAAACACGGGGCATTGTTTGCGAGGCCACTTAAGACCTCCTTATACATGCAAAAGGTCCAGACAATAAAAACAGACAAGAAGGAGAAAAATGCATGACCCGAACCCTGTAGTGATTACTAGATCAGCATGGCTTTGTACAATTACCATCACTTTGAATTTTAAATGGCCATTTAAAGGGCAGCAGAGCATCTTGGAAAATTAGGCTGCAGCCTAATTAGCACACTCCAACATGACAACTGCTGAGCTTTCAGCCTCAGTAAGCAGCTCATTCAAGCAAGAGGAAGTGACTGAAGGACTTGAGATCCATAGCAAGGCATCTTCGTTATTCATCAGAGACTTTCTGTCTTGTTGTCTTGCTGTCTGATTCTAAACATGCAGACTGACGTCCTGAATTATTAGCACTCTTTGTTTAAAGTGGGTAAATATGAAAGCTTGTGGTTAATTAGTTAAATCTCACAGAAATCTGAGACATCTAACCTTTCATCAAAGTCTATTTATTATAGTTTGTCAACAAATAGTCACATTTGCTGTTACATCAAGAAATAGTTGCTGAAAGATGCTCTTGTTTTTAGTTATCTTAAGATTAGTGTATAGGAAATGTTTTACTGGGCTATCAATGTGTCATTAAAAACAACATATGAGATACGAGCCAAATGAAACTGTAGATAGGTAATAACCAGGGGCATGGAGGGGTTACAAATGTGCATAAAAATAAACATGAAAAACACTAAATAGATAAAGTGACTTAACACAAACAGGTGTTACTCAACCATGGCTACAAAATGAAGAACAAATAAACATAAAATATTTTTATTAACATTAGCATTAACATTAGCAATAACTAAACACATAGTTATGGACTACCATTACTTCAGGGACTCAATTTTCTATTTTGGAAAGTAACAGTACTTTTTCTTGAGTATCATTTTTGCTCTTTGTACCTCTGCTTCTCATAGATCAAGCAATGGCTCTAAAATAACTACCCGACTGAAAATATCCACTGTTACAGCAATAATTAAGAACTTTAAATTGACTTAACTAAAATTAAAACTGTCCCGAACCTGCCTGGAAGAAGAAACAATTGCACTCTGTCTATACACAGTGGTGAAGATGTTTAGGGTGGCAAATATTTCTCAAAGGATCACAGTTCAGGATTTGCAAAACATGGATGTTTTTTGAGCCACCAAGTCTCTAAATCAACAACCATACTCCATCCACGCCAAAGAACAATTTGGAAGGCATGGTAGGTTATTTTATTCCTTTAACCACATATTTAAGTACCTAGAATTTGCTGTAGATGCTACTGGAGCTTTGACTGAAACTACAGTCAGAGGAGACAAACCAAACTTTTTTGGCAACAAACACTGAGGCTGTTTTTATTTTAAAGTCTCTGGGAACCTTGTTAGGATACATGACATCATGGACTGCATGAAGTACCAGAAAATCTGACTGCCTATGCCAAGAAGCTACAACTTGGTCATGGTTAGCTCTTCCAACATGATAATGATCCAAAACATACATCTAAATCCAAATCCACACAAAATGTTACACCGACCACAGAATCAGGCCTTCTGATCAAAATCTCCCTTCTAAGTCTTAAAGAGAGGAGCTACGGTCATACGGTTTTGAGGAGTGTTTCAGATTTCTAATGCTGTATTTTCCAATCTCATCAAATGTTGCAAGAAAAGACATAGTGCTGTAATGTTGGCAAAGGAGCTCTGCTAAGTAAAGCAAGGGTGCCAACAATTAACGTGGTTTTGTTTAAATGATTTGGGTAAAACTATTTTATACGGCGAAACTGTTTTCCTTTCTTAAAATAAACTTTGTACATTTATTCATGTTTTCACGATTTTTCACATATTTTTAGTATGCTTTTATAATAATTACTCACCAAGTATGCCAGTGCTTCTGGAGCTGTAGCTGAAGAGAGTCCCTCATGTTCTCATGAACTGTATGGCACTACATTCTGTGAACGTTTTAAACGCAATAAATAAATTCAAACAAAAACATGATGTCACAGCAAGCTTGAAAGTTGAGCAGAAGATAAAAAACGGACATAATTCATCCATGACTCACATGATGCAGTGCCAGGGCCTGACTCTGGATCATTCACTTCTTCTGCATTCACTATGACAGTAGGGTTGAAGAACCAAATCAACACTAAAGTGAGGAGGCTACAGCGTTCCCGGAGACGTTTCATCAAGCTTTCTGGGCACTTTGAGAGCCATAGAACACAGTACCACCACCATGAGTCTCCATTATGACCAGACAAAAGACATTAATTCAATTTTAGCAAAATGTGAAAGAGGGGAATTTCAGACGTCATTCAGTCCTTGACAATTGTACTGGATTTAATTAACCTAAATCATCTCATTGTAGCTGATGACAAAGAGGTCTGAGAATGAATCATTCATGGGTCATTGTTCTGTGAGCTCATTCTGTACTGTTCTGTCAAAGTCAGAACTGAGCTGTCAATCGGGGACAGAGGAGTGAATGTCTGATTTGTAGCGATGACACTATACAAGCACCTGAAAATGGAATTCCTGCTTGTCCGGTCACAACTGTGCAACTACACTAAATTTAGGATGATTGCTTTGAGCTTCTTGTGACTTAACGATCAGCACCAGCGTTTCATAGAGTGTGCTTCAGGTCATATTCGGCGTGTTTCCTTTCTATTATGAAGCCGAGTTCGAGAGACATTAACTAACACTGTTCTCTAAGGTCTTACTCTAAAGCAATCTCCTCATGAGACCACGCTTTATCTAAGACGACAAGATCTCATTCTGTGGCGCGTGCTGTAATTGACAAAGCCCAGATGCACTTGGGCATAGCATATTGAGTTGCTGTCGCAGCGAAGAATACAAATTCATTCCATATCTGAAGCCCTTGAACAAAACTTTCCAGCCAATTATTTGGCTTCTTGTAAATGATAACTCTGCAGTCACTCAAGCATAAAACAAGAAGATGAAGATGAGACTTATTCTCACATCATTTCATTCCGTTTAATTGACAAGCTCTTAGTCCGCTGTTAAATTTCGAAGATTACAAATACGAGCTGAATCTTGAGCACCCAATCCACCAGCCATAATCACATGCCGCACTGGTCACAAATTAATCTGCATATTTTAATAAGCTAGGTGTTGGAGGAATAGTATGCACAGACGTTTAATGGATTATCGTACGCCGTCACGAGTGTTCAGAAATGGAATAAATATCAGTAAAGCAAATGTATGTGAATCTGAAATGATAGCACATAGTTTTTTCCATCCTTTGTTAACACCCTGAATGAGTCTCTCTTTCTCTTTCATTCCCTCTCTCAGTTCTTTTCCTCACAAGCAGATGGATTTTACGTAATTCTGAGCAGAGTCCATCACTGCTGCTGCTGCTCTTGCTGCTGCTTCATCTGTTCTTGGGCCGATTAACAGTCCGTGCACTAATCAGAGCAAAAGCTCTAATTTCCGAAGCTCCTAATGCTCATGGGTGTTCGCTTCTTTTTCTAGCCTGTAATCTTAGCCATTACTTACACTCTCGAATGGATGCAAGGACTCAGAATGTGATTGCTTTATAAAGAATTAAACATGTTTCACTAAGAAGCCTGCTCTCACAGGCAGAGAGGTGCAAAAGTGAAGTAGTTTAAAGTCTTCTGAAAGTTACATAGTGTTAAACAGAGCTTAAAGCGTTGAGCTATGAAACCATTTCGATTCTGTATGCCAGGGAAATGATATAATGTGCTTTTTCTTAGCAAGGTTGTCTCAGGCAATAAAGTTATTTTGAGGATATTAATAATAATCAGCATTTTAAAAGCCCAACAACGATTAATAATGCTGAGAAGAGTTTAGTAATGGCTTTATCCTAGTAATGGACTTGTTGTAAATAGCTATTTCTGACCTTCTGCTCATTAATTTGGAATACACCAAACTCTACCCTCCATGAAAGGAAATAAAGAGAAAGTGACAAAGACATAAAGCTTAAAACAGCTTTTTCTGCTTTTTACAGCATCTCTTTAAATCTTACAGCCCCACCCTGCCTCGCAAATACTAAAACCCTGTCAAAAAAAGGAATATGAGGAAAGAAAGTTCTGTGCCAAAGTGATTTGTCAGTGTGCTTTATTGCCACTCTTCTTTCCCTTACACTGATAGGACTGATAGGATGGAGTGAGATCGTAAGGCAGTGCTGATGGACAGAGCTCAGGCACGATGGTGTGTCTGGAGTGCCTGGACGAGCTGCAGGAGGAGATAAGGGCAGCTGTGTGTGTAAGCTGGGATCAAAATGGAAGTAAAGGCCAAACAGCAGGCCTCCTCCTCACTGATGTTATCTATGCCCATCTCTAAGTTCGTCACCTTCTTAACACCAGGCCTAAAGTCCCCTCCTGACCTGTGGATGAACTAAAGGTTGTTTTAAAAAGGGAAACAAAGTCTTATACATGCACACTCAGTGATCACTTTAATGGGTTTATTTATCAGTTCCACTTACCACATAGATGCACTGTGTGATTCTCCGATTACAGATTGAAGTGGTTTAATTTCTATACATACTTTCTTAGTTCTTTTTACTCTGTTCTGTAATGATCAGGGCCCCCATAGATCAGGTACTATTTGGGTGATGGATCATTCTCAGCACTGCATTAACACTGACATGGTTAAACAGGGTTAGTGTGCATTTAGCTGGTAAGAGTGGATCAGGCACACCAGTGCTGCTGGAGTATTTAAACACCTGTCCAACAAAAAAATACCCAACCACTAGATTCCAACAGGAAGCATCCTGTGAGCACTGATAAAGGATTATAGGATGACTAAAACAAACTGTACAACAGCAGATGAGCTACTGTCTCTGAAATAGTAGATGTATCTAACAGAATGAACAGTAAGAGAACACAGCATATACTCGTATTAATAGTGCAGCATGTGCAACACACGCCAAAAAACTATGGGAAATTCTGGCAGTAAACTCAGCATCAGTTCAAGGCAGCAAAATATCTAGTTTCCAAGGAAGTGAAATAGCATTATCAGAAACCCACTACCCAACCTAAAGTGCTTCTCTCTTCTGAAGTGGCCTCACACTGAGAAGACTTCCTTGATCTGATTAGCTTTTGTGAAACAATCTTGAGTTTGTGCTACATTTGTGTAGATTAAGTTTTAGCACCATTTTATCTCCATCAGTCTTGTTGCTTGTTTTAATAAAAAAGCATGATGAAAACATAATTGGCACTCCTACACCTAAAGAACCTTTCATTTAAACCCAAAAAACAGTAGTGGAATCACACTCTAATTCTAACAATGGTGCAAATATAGTGTCCCTAATAAAGGTAGGACTTGTTTAGTAATGTCATTATTGCTACATTATTGGCCCAGCCTTATTGTAAAACCATTTGGGTGTCTTGATAGAGTACTCTTCAGACACCGCAATTTGGTCTTAAATTACATTACCAAAACTCGTAATGATAAATGTGATGAAGGAGATAGAAGGCAGAGAATTGATTACTTTTTAATTGGGAAGCCTTTAGATTAGGCTACCAATCCTTTTTTAAATGTATCATCTTAGGCTCAAGAAAAATCAGAATTAAAACTAAACCAGACTGGCCAGACTCCTAAAGGAGGTTACAGGTCACACTAAGTAACCTCCTTTAAACATGTTAAGAGATATATGCTGGATTTGCATGTTGAAGGTGTCTATAAAGATGGTTATGTGCTTGGTAGGGAGCTGATAGGATTGACTTACTGTGGTGTGAGGTTGTCTCCCCAGTCTCTGATGTCATTAAAGTCAGCAGTGAAGCTCTTCTAATCTGACATCCTGATATTACATCAAACCTGTGTCACTGCCCATACAGACCTCTCTATAAGTACAGGCTGACTGGGGTCATGGTGTAAAAAGAGAACTGGACAACACATTAACTCAGCACTGCCAATTATCTCAGACTCCACTTTTTAAGAACATTGTATTAGAGCCGATGCAAATTTAGTAATAACATCAACTCTCGAAATGACACGTCAAATCTTGCCAAAGCCTTCACACCCAAAATGTATTCTTTTTTAACACTAGGTGAGGACAAGACAGGCAGTGTATAAATTAGGATAGAGGACTTTTAAAGGATAATGTTAGGAAAAAAGAAAGAGAAGAAAGATAGAGCTATTATCACAATCATTGAGTGGAATAATGGGACAACAAAAAGCTAGGTTGTGGTGGTAGTGGTGGGAGGGGGGGGGCTGGGTTTAAAGACATGGCAACTGAGAGAACTGCCTAATCGACTAAGCCTTTCCAATCTCTAGCAGTGACCCAGAAGTCCCATGTTCCCCGTATGCCCTCTTACCCCTCAATGAACAAACCAGACGAGCATTAAACACTCCAGCATGTCCTTAATAACCTTCTTAAATGCCTATACCTTCTCTTTTTGTCTGACACTCTTTCTTTTTTTCAAGCAAGTTGAAGACATAATGAAACATACTGTATGTAATGTTGTACATTTTAAGCACACAACTTTTACAGAAACTGTGATTAATTTTAAGTCTACTGCAGTAGTTTGTCTTAGGGAAACAACACACACATATTAGATATTCAAGCATTTCTTAAACACAAAAACAAAATCCTACATTGATTTTCTATGTTGATAAACTAATAAACATACTATGTGACAGACTACTTTTTAGACACTTAACCTTAAGGACTTTGTGGGCATATACAAAATCAAAACATAAAAAAGTTGGAACAGTATAGAAAATGCAAATAAAAATAAACAAATAAGTAAATGCAATGCTTCTCTAAATTTCAGCGTACTCCTGTGTAAGGTGCGTTTGCCCAGGGCACTGACACATCTTCATGAGGTGTTAATCCTCATGATTAACATGATGCTGCTTTTCTCTGCACTGAAGTTTTAAGTGGGAATGTGCCTCTGTATTGTAATGCTTAACAAAGTAATCCCATGCCCATGTGGTTATATCAGCTATTGATGAATGACGGTTCTTGATGCAGTGCCATTTGAGGAGATCACAGTTGTTCAGAGTTCTTGAATCGTTTAATGATATTATCCACTTTACAGGAAAAATATGCAAATCCCTTCCAATACTAAAATAAACATTTCCACTTTTGTGGAAGAGAGGTATTTCCAGATGAGCAGTTTTGCATAAGAACAAGCAAACAGCTAAAGTT
>JAVSBV010000147.1:9649141-9662579 GCA_033117975.1 Parotocinclus spilosoma | reverse complement strand
AGCTTGTGGCATCATATTTAAAAAGACTTGAGGCTGTAGTTGCTGCCAAAGGTGGTTCTACAAAGTATTAAGCAAAGACTCCTTATGTATATATGATTTGTTTGTTTTTTAATTTTAATAAATTTTCAAAACTCTCAAGAAAATTTTTTCACGTGGTCATAATGGGGTATTTTGTGTAGATGTTTTTGTAGATTTTAAGGAAAGAGATTCATTTAATACAATTTGGAATAAGGCTGTAACGTAACAAAATCTGAAGCGCTGTGAATACATTTACATTTCCAGCATTTAGCAGACGCCCTTATCCAGAGCGACTTACAACTGATAACGTTTTACAATACAAACTATTGTGGGTTAAGGGTCTTGCTCAAGGACCCAACTGTGGCAGCTTGGCAGAGGTGGGATTTGAACCCTGGACCATGGTTCTTCAGGTACAAGCACACATTAATTATCACTACTCATGTAACTGTAGACCTTCTGGTCCAGAGTCCAGTTCCTTAACCACTACGCTACCACAGTCCCCCATACTTTCCGGATGCACTATATGTTCTATAGGTTCTACAGTTTGTGTGATCATTAATGTGTGCTTGTACCTGAAGAACCATGGTGAGTGATATGTTGGATGCTGCATAGATGGTAGCATTCCACTTGGAATGCAAGTGGTAGCAAGTTTCAGCAGTATATGACAGATGTACATATAATTTTCATGCAGTTTTCTTGTCCAAGCACAATTTTACATTTTACATTACAGTAGCAAAAAATGTTAAACCATTTTTTTAAATTGGTATGGTCATATCTTTTTATCAACAGCTGTTTATTTTCTCTATACAGGATTTTTTCAAGGATTCAAGGAGGGTTTATTATCATTCACATCACATGTGGTACATGAGGTGGAACAAAATTTTGATTGCACGATCCCAGTTGCAACCAATAAAACAAAGTCTTAGTATAAGAAAACAAAGGTAAGCATAAATAGTAAATTTAACAAGTAAGAGCAGCATTAACAGATTGTATACAAAGTGTCAAGGTGTAAAAAAGTGGCATAGTGTAGGTAAAGTGTCGTAGTGACGTAGTGACAGTGAAAGTGTCAGTGCAATGTGTCAGTGCAATTATGTTCCTGGTGCTCCGTTCAGGATACAAGAATAGTTTCACAGTAGAATAACATAACATTGTGAGTATGATCTTATATCACTGGTGAAAATGTATGTCTTTATTAGTATACTGTTCTCAAAAATTAAGGGATATTTCAAAATGACATCATATAATTAAATATATTATTTGTGAGTAGTGTATAATGATACTAACATGCCTTAAATATTTGCAACAACTACTTGAAGATCAGAAAGTTCTGAATTCCATTAATGGGGACACTTGAAAAAGGGAAAGCCAAACAGTAATTATTCTTAAACAGTAATTATTCATAAACAGTGTTATTCTGGTTACATAAATTGTAATGGAAGAAACATTGTATTTGATTCAAGAAAATGCAAAAAAAAACATTTTTGCTAGTGGTTTCTGACAGTGAATGAAAGGGGAATAAAGCAGGAAAAAGATTGAGAGTTAAGTAGAGCTTCCTATCTAGGGGACAGTGTCAATGTGGGTCAGGATTGAAAGTTAGGTAGCATGTATTCTCATTCTGTTCATAACACATCACATGTACTGATATTTATGTGCTGCTTTAGTAACCTCTTTTTCTATTTTTTTCTAATAACACAGTTCTCACACAACATTACTGACACATTTTCTGTTTGCTAAATGTAAAAAAGATGTACGTTATTTATAGATGCAATAAAAACACGTAACCTATTGCTAAAACATTGATCCATTCATAATCGATTCAAACACCTGCTATATATGACATTATTTTACCTGGAAAATAAGAAGCAGGCAGGTTAGGGATGGCAGCAGTGTATCGTATAAGCGACACCCATGCTGAAGATGGAATGAATATAAGCATGGCGATATACAGACAGAAGAGAAAGGAAGGCAAGCACAGATGTGGCTGAGCCCCAGGCAGAAAGAGTCATTACTGGGCAAATTGCTCCAGTGGATATGTAAGGAGAGGGGTCCTGATGCCAGGGTGACACCGATATCCAGAGAACATCTGGACATGTGCCACTCTCACTCTTGATAATTGCCCAACCTGGGGTTCCCTTTTAACTAACTAGCTTGTGCACACTCTATTCTGCACTGTTGAGAAGGATAAAAAGGGATAAGGCCTCCTCACTAAATTATGCCCTCTGTAGGATTAAGCTCTTAAGTAAACAGTGAATATGCAAAGTTAAAAAGTCTGCTAAACGCATATTCTCTCTATCATTACTCTCCAGCTGTTGGATTCTCTAAACAGTGAACAAATTAGAGGATTTCATGCAACTTCAATGCCATGACAAAGACAAACCAAATACTTGATGGAGTTCTACTGTGAGGTTATGTACAGGCCCAAATTGCTATTAAGGTGAAAAAAATAGTGAAATGCAACAAACCCGAATAATGCAAAGAGAGAATTATGAGGGTAGGTTTACCTTTCCTAAAAGTTTTGCTCTGAAACTTAACAAAACGTTCAAAAACAGTGAAAGAAATGGCTCATCAGAATGTATTCCACATGACGGCAACGCTACCGCTCGAAAATTGGTCTCCATCATACAATAATGGTTATTATCTGTTATGAGAAAAAAAAATTGTGGGTGCTAAGTATCGACCATCTGGCACCAACCCAAGCTAGCGTGCCACAGAACAATTGCATTCATTAGGTTAATTTATCATGGTGGTAAGCTCAATTTACTTTTGCCTCTGTGAGACTAACTCATTAAGATTCTGCGCTGCATTTCCTCAGGCCCACTTGTGATCATTCACACTGGCTTCGCACGTAAGGATCCATAGATAGCAGGCAGGCAGTGGGTTATCTGCCAGCCCTAAACTCTCTAAATAGAGGAGGCAAAAGGGGAAGGATTACAGCGGTAAATGAGTGAGAACAAGAGATTTGAAAATGCCCTTGGAGGGAGAAAAGAGAAAGGAGAGAGAGAGAAAGAGAGGGAGAATCGGGCTCCCAGCTGACATAATGGAGGAGCAGGGGCCGAGCCTGGGGCACGTGACTAAATGTATTCTGATAACAGAGCAGCAGATGTCTTGCACGGAGGCCCTTTGTTGCCTGAGCAGCAGGAACCAGCACTTCTGTGGGTTCACTTCACACTGAATTCATTTGCCTGCCAGCTGCCAATTTAGACCGAGTGCACCGCAACTTCCCAGTTGCTGCTTCGACATGTCCCAGAAAAAAATCCCAGTGAACACTTGCACTGAACATTTTGCACCAGTATACTCACAATATATACAGTACAATGGGGCCAAAAGTTCATCAGCCAGCGCAAAGTAGTTTTTTTGGTAAAGCATCTGCAGTTATTTGATTAGAATTCCAAGTTTCAATGCTGGACTTTCCGAAGGTTGCTTTTCACCCCCTCATTAAGTTTTTCTGAAACAAGCTGAACTAGAAAGTTTTGGCTCCTAGACGATTCATTTCATCTGTCATGATCTGTGTGTTTAGAATATTTTTACAAATACATTTGTAAACGATCACACATCTTTGCAATATTAAGAGTAATTGTAACAAAAAATATTATTAACAAAAATAAAAATAATAACATGGCCCGTAAAGGAGCCCAACTCTGCAATGGTATGGTGTACTGCCCAGGGTTCGCCATGTTAGAACATGAATAAATAAAAAATATATAATAATGACACTTTTCTATGTAGCACCTTGCACACATGGGACTGTGGTAGCCTAGGAGTTAAGGTACTGGACTCTAGACCTGATGGACCTGAGGGTTTCAAATCCCACCTATGCCAAGCTGCCACAGTTGGGTCCTTAAGCAAGGCTCTTATCCTTTTTGCTTGATTGCTTAAATTGTAAAATTGTATCAGCTGTAAGTTGCTCTGAATAAGGGAATCTGCTCCCATATGTAATGCCATATATGTAAAATGTAATGTAAATACATCATTTGCAGCTCAATGGATTTCATAGTGGAAATGACCAAAAAAAAAATAAATACAAAATACAAAATGTATATAATAACATGGAAAATTACAAATTACAATAAAAAAATGGATGTTCTGGTCAGTAGCCCATTGACCTAACAACCACAATTCTCTATTAGGAAGGTTTGTTGAGTGGTGCCTATCTGAGATTTTGGCATTAATTAATGGTTTTATTATAGCTTAGAACAGTAAAGTTTGTGAGAAGGTTTGCTTCAGTGTAAAGAGGTTAACCTCACACATATACTCAATAAGGTTAATGCAGTTCTCAACATTTTTATTAGATGGGCTGCAGTAGTAGCCAAAATGTGGTCTTACAGGTCACATACATGTACTGTTAACGTATGGTAGTAATAGGTCTTAAGTACAGTGCTGCAATTTGATGCTCTATGGACAGCAAATGGCCCTTGTGCTGTACTCTGAAGACCCTGAGCTAATATATTTCTTGAAATGCTTAGCCAAAAGAATATTTAAACACAGCGAGTTCCAGGGATTCAAATAAGCAGTGTTTAAAGTATAGAACCCTAGCACTTTCCTTCGAGCTTCCAGTCCAAAAGAAACCATTTATGAGCTGTAATTACAGGCCGAGGTCACTAAATGAATGACAGAATCGGTGTAAACGATTAAATGTTTAACAGAACAAACTGACAAGTGGCAAAAACAGCCACACATGCTGTACCAACACAATAAACGGTATCTGCTTGCAGCTAATTTCTTCACTCAGTGCCATCAATTCATTAACACGTTGATGGAAATAAATCACACCCCTGTGATAAATGCGGTGCATAACAAGCTGAATGTATAACCATCCTGCTGGAACTCAGCTCAAATTCTTGGAAACTACTTGAAATGACAACACATTCAAGTTTAAACATCTTAGAATGAAGAGCAGAAATAACATCTCAAAAAAGAAATCTGAAACAGCTGAAACCTACAGTTCGCTGTACATGCTCTTACTGTTGTAAAATGGACCTTTACTAAACTTGCTATCGCAAGAAGTTTTGCTTAACTTTCCCGAGCATGATTCTCCCATTAACCCAATTTTTCAAAGCATGTTGAGAAAAGTGACTGGAGAGTAAGGGCATTTGTAGGGAGTCAGGAGCTCATTACTGAGCTTGTATAACACATCAGGATGAAGGTTTTGTTCCTTTCTGGAGATGGGAATAATGCTTGTAAGGGCAGAGACAAGCTGACTTTGCTAAATTGGTCTGGCTTTTCCTTAACAAAAGCAAGCGCATAACCCTTCCATCTCATTTTGGCATGCAAGCCCTGAATAAGAATATCCCATTTTCCTAGTTGGTGAATGATAAAGTTTTGAATTAAGGCTAGGGATGTTCTATTTCTCGCACATAAGGAAGTGCATGGATGGCAAGAGGATTAATCTTAAGGCATTCTTTTTACTGACGTTCAGTTCTGCTGTCGGCCTGGTGAAGTGGCGCCTTGTGAATAATGGTGTGTCCGTCAGACAGGATCCCAGACACAGATTGGGATTTCTTGGGGGATAATGCAAACTGCGGACAATGGATGATTCATAATGTACAGTTTTAGCCAAGCAATTTTAGCTCGTGTAAGAAGGAGGATATTAGCGTGATCCCATACCGCAGCACAGGGACATGACAGCAACCATTGTCGCGTTGTGTCTCAGAGGAGAACTATCCTCACATTATAAATAAAGCCACAATGACTCTAAGAAGCCTTATGTTTAAACACTTACATTAGGATTACAAAGTAGTTTTCATGCCATGAATTACATATTTGCCTGAAATTCCATTATGCTAACATTTTCTTAGGATTGCTCAACACGAGGGTTAACTTGGCAGACTGAGCTAGGAGTTCCCATTCAGCCTAAGCGCCAATCTGTTTCTGTGTCCGTATTACTATACAAAATAGAGAATCTCACAGCTAACTGAGCTGTCTGGTTTGCAGTCATGTGAGCAACACCTTCATTTGTGTTGGAGCTTGGGAATTAGAGTGGGACGATATCCATCAGTGGTTCAATCTGATATTCAATTTAGACTTTTATGGGTCTCCGTGTGACTGATAGCATTTCTCAGTCTCCCATCAGTTCCTAGGAAGGAGGCATAAATCCTGTCTGATTGTAGTACAGGATTAAAGCAGAGCAACACTAGATCAATAGCGCACACTGGACCGTGGCCTTGATGCTGAACTGACTGAGCTCAACTCAAATGTTCTCTATAAAATATCAGCACTAAATTGTCATATAAGCAAGTGTGATTTAAGTATCCTGGACATCCATTGGATATTTAACAGCTTGGTAAAGAACAAATTCTGAAACATAACAGGTTAAGTTGGTGTTTAGTACAAAACTTATAACCACCAGCATTGTAAAAGCTCTTACGAGAAGCAAAAAGTTAGCTCAATCAATTAACCTGATATAAATCGTAAGCTTCAGCAATATTGTGCAAAATAATTTGGATTTTCATAATTTATAGTGGTTGAAAGATCGGCAATATTCCTTAAGGGTAATTTTCAAGGACCAGAACATAGCTTTATAAACTAATAATCTCCTAATAGTCCCTTTTAGCGTAATTTATAGGCTTTTACATTAGCCTTTTTGTATTAGTAATTATTTCTAAAATACCAAAGAGCCATCTTTTCCTACTTGGTCTTTCTCAGCCGCTGATTTATAACACAGTTCTGGCCTGATACCGGCTTGTCAAGGTGTGACATTTCAAAATATTTATAGCTCTGCCACATTAAAGGCCTGGCTCTGAAGGTGACCGGCTCTTCTTCCCTGGCTTCTTAATTAATGGATTCCAATGCTTGTTCTTTCCATCTTATTTACCCACTTGCTGCTATAAGATGTTCTAATGGGCTGCCAGACATACTTTTAACCCAAACTCTACACAGCTGATTACAGAAGAACATTCCACACGGAAACCCCCATTCTTTAATATTTCATTGATCTGAACTAAGCCTTCTGCCCAAAGTGGCAATTAAAATTCAATTAAACTGACTGAAAGCATCATATTCAATTTCAGCTCTTTACGAGCTTCCTGAAAATGCTGCAGGACAAATTTGGAATATAATCACTTCCTTTTCAAATCATATCTTCCAATCCAGTCCCCATAAAAGTGACACTTTTAGGTATACTTCCAATATTATACCCTCTAATGAACAAAGTTTATAGTCTTTAAATCAATAGTTATTACATTTATAGCACACGCTTTTGTTTTACATACTGAAATTGAATTGATTTGAATTTTTACTCTATTTCATATTCCTGTAAAACTTCTCATAAAAACCTAATGAAAAATTTGGTTTGGATGGGCTGCATTTGTAATGGTTTTGTATTTCATTTAGAGAAACCAATGTTAATGAACCTGCATATTGCATGCTTTGTAAATTGTGAAAGCCCCCTTCCTAAGGTTATATACTATAAAGTGGAACCTTGGAATTTGACCTTTAATTGCTTCCAGAAGGTTGTTCGAATTTGTTCGAAGTCCGAATTTAATTTCCCATTAAGAAATCATGTAAACAGGATTACTCAGCTTCCGACACCCAAATGTATAAAATAAAGACATTATATAAAAACATAAAGTGTTATAAAAAGAAATCAGTGAAATATAAAGTGAAACTTAGCCACTGAGGCAAACATGGTTTTACTGGGGAAGCTAAGCCGAGACTGTGAGGGATTCTGAAATAGCACTTAAATACTAATATAATATACATATACATAATATAATAATATAATATAACAATATTATATAAAATATACATATACATAATATGATCACAAACTAATCTTGCCTATTCTTTTGGGGAACGGCATACTGTATGGATGAAATCACACCACCGACTGGACTGGATTACTTGCATTGTGGTTTAATGATTTCAACTTTGTGTGTTTTATATAAGGAGCTGATGTTTGAAGTTGAATTTTTTGTACGAATTTGCAAATTTGATGTCCAAATTGGTCAATAGAAGAATAATTTGAATTCCAAGGTTCCATTGTATTTGAATCAGTGTGTAAATGTGTGTCATTATTAAAGTACTCTAATTTTAATCCCCAGTTGCTGAATGTATCACATTTCTGTCTGTGTTTATCTCTCCAGGTCAGTGGCCAGATTAAGGAAATTGATTTCAAAGCGTTACCGGTATTTTAGTAATACTCCATTTCCACTGCGTCCCTGCTGTTGCGCCACATGCTTGAGTTATAAGAATATGCTACTAACAGTGTGAGAGGTTGCTATTATTGAACTTCTCTCTGGGTGGGTGATCCTGCATTTGCATTGGTCATTTCCCAGTTTTCCCCGCAGACTCTTGTTACCACTAGAAACACATTCACCTATATCTGTTTATGATGATCTTGTTTTTATGGACTAACACATATAACTAATCCAGTCCTAAGTAAATCACACCTGAACTGACAGAAATAACAGGAAGTGGTGTGATTACTGAGCAGCCCCACTTTCTAATACAGTTTTGCAATGTATGCTTAGAAAAGAGGGAAATCTATTTTGTTAGTATTATACAGACAACTCCAAAGCAAAGCAGCTTGTTTTACCACTACTTATCATCATGAGGGTCACAAGGCAAGCCCAATTCGGCGTTAAATCCCAAAGGAGACGCTGTTAACAGACTTGAAGAGTGGAGGAATGCCTAAAATATGATTAACCTCTGCAAACTTAAATGAAACATTACATTTTTAGGTCCTACAATAAAGGTTTGGCAATCATATGCCAGATAATATAATATATATTTCCCTTATGTTTTAATATGTATTTTTTTTTATGTGAAGATGTGTTATATACAGGTTTTTTTGCTGCAAAGGTTTTGTCAGTTTTCTTTTATTAAGCAAATCATCAAAAGGTATTATTTGATCAGGGGCTCCAATGTGTTTAGATAACCTCTCTTACTTAACTTTGCTTATTTAATGTACAACATTCTTCTTACATACAAAAGAGGATCAAATGTCCTTGATTAAAAAAAATAGAAATACATTATAGCTAGCTTGCTAGCCAGCTAATGTTAATGAAGTTATTTATACAGGACATGTAATTTATCTAAATTCAGTTTATCAAACATCAAAGAAAGACCCTGAAAATGAATTGCCTAAAAGTTGGTTTAGCTTAAGTTATTAGTAATATTAGCTAATTAGATCACTACTATAGTTTGTTTCTGTACTAATTATGTTATTATGTTAATGTTACATTTTGTGGTAGATACTTGTCATATGTTTTCTTCACTTTGACTGCTCACAAGCCAAACCGTCTTCTGTCAGTAAATAAAAGTGTCAGGGTGAATAAAAAAAATTAGATGTAGCTGTTTCAGGAAGTTTAATAAACAATCAGGGTCAAGTTCAAGATCTGAGTCAGAGTGCATTGAATGTGAAAAAGATAAAAGAAGCAGGGACTCCGAAGGCAAATGAGCAGTGGAGCAAAAGAGCATGGCAAATGTATGGTTAGGCCAAAAGCAAGACATTCCATATATATATATATATATATATATATATATATATACATCCACGATCTTCCGCTTAGTCCACAGGCCATCCAGCACAGGCCATCCAGCACCCACCCAGCAAATCTGGACACAAGGACAGGACCCTAGGCAGCGCTCAAATCCCTAATAGGGCACACACACCCACAGTCATACACCAAGGGGCACTTTAGGGACACCAATTAACCTGACATGCATGTGTTTAGACTGTGGGAGAAACCGGAATACCCGGAGTAAACCCAAACACGTATGAGGAGGACATAAAAAGGACCCAGGCCACTCCACCATGCTGGGATTTTTTCCCAGGACCGTCTTGCTGCGAGTCAGTGGTGATACTCACTGAGTCACTGTGCAGCCATATATATATATATATAGTTCATTATAAAAAATGCATCATAGTTTCAAAGCAACAAGTTGAGTTGGTACTACTTTTGGCATTTCTAGTTAAGTATTTTTAGTTTTAATTAACTGGAATAATGCTTGTAAGTAAGAACAAAACTTGATTACACAGCATTGCAATATTTGAGATTGGTCAGCACTCATAATTACTTTTTGCACATACATAGGAATGTATGTGATTTTTGCAGAAAAAGAGATCTTCAGTTATTTACGTGGTATAAACTTGATATGTCTAACTAAACATAAGCATGCAAAACATTATCACTGATATCTCTGAGACAATATTGTTTCAGTCAGTGTTTTTTAAACAGCTGAGTTGTCATATGTTCCTTAAAGGCTGTTGACCAAGTTGTTTTAGACTTCAGAACCACTCTGTGCTGATATCGCCAGGAGTATTTAAAAGGAATAGTTGGCCATAGCATTGCTTCCCATAGTGCCCCTCCAGAGAGCCAATATTCTGGCTTAGGCTCTTCTCTCAAGCATCCTCATATTTAAAAGGGTGAAATGAGATGTGTGCTGCTTCTTGTTCCCCTCGTCATATCTCTCGCCCTGTCTCTATCTCCTCTCCCTTTAATTTTGTTTGAGTATATGGCTCAGTCATCTTGGGTTTTATTGACTCAATCTCAGGGAGCACTGTCGCTCTCTATAATGCGGTCACTGCTGCTGCACATCAGGCAAGTTCTTGATTCTGTACTCAGTAATTTAAAGCCTTTATGGAGGTGCAATTTCAGGGCTCAGTGCTTGTTTTTCTAAAGTGTACTCAAGGAATTAGTTACTCCAGTCACAAATCAGCTGAATTTATACACAGATTTAGCACAGCCTAGGGCCTCATGGTACATTGCTTCAAAAACAGCAGATGTGAAATTATAGTAAATATAACGAGGGACGTTTTTTCTTGTCTTGGATGATCTGGTGAGGTAGAAAGGGACGTCGAGCATGTTTACTCACCCTGTACAATGCATTTAATGTCTCAGTCAGGGTCGCTGACAAAACCTGATTAATGTCTTTCTCTCTTTCATTACAGATAAGTGTGGGACTGCAGTCAAGAAATAGAAAGCATGCTATAAATCTTGGCAAAAATGAGCAGTCAAATGATCACTCATCAGAAATGAAATCTACATACATTAACACTAACAGCCAGCCTGGTGTGGTCATAAACATGAGAGGTGAGTCAAAAGCAGCGGTGTAGGGGAAGCGGGGTGCTGGAATATAGAAGGAGTGGAATGGGTATATATTCGGATATGCCAGGGGGTGAGGTTGAGAGTTTTGCTTGGGAAGGGGGGGTCCTTTAACCTGGGGAGGGCACACACATGTTCCTTGCTCACCAGACGGCCATCATTACACTAAGAGCGATGAGCTGGGTGGAGGGGCAAAGACAATTAAGAGGCACCATGGAAGGACATAATGTTGATCCATTCGTACAATTAATCAATGCACGTATTAGACAGTGGTGGCTGAAACCCGTGTGCCTCTGACAAAATGATATTTCATTGCGTGTTTGGGAGCAGTAATATGCCTCTGAGGCTGTGCCGCAGAGCCCTGTCATTTATTCTGTCTGGGGATTTGACAGCCTCCAACCTGGCCTCAGCCATGCAGGAACATTATCTGTGCTCCCGAGTCGTTTTGCACCAGGGCTAAGCTTATGAATGACGATAATATGCAGGCAGAAATGTAAGACTATGATAATGTTCCTCCCAGCTCTCTTCCTCTCAGCAGCAGCATTATTCTCTTCCCCCTTCCAAATACCCTCCTACAAAGGCATATGTTGAGATAAAACATGCATGCGGAAATTAAAAATAAACACATAGTTTGATTGTTCTTTGTTTTGGAGCTATGGGGGAACAATTATATCTTCATAACACAATGGAGCATTTTAAACAGATTTTTCTTTCTCACTTCCACTCACAGCTTGGCAGATGGCAGGAACAGGATGAGCAGTCATCTTTGCAGCGGAAATTGGAGTTAAATTCTGTTTAAAAAAAGTTGTACTCAATCAGATATTGAGCCAAACACAAGACAAAAGAGCAATCAGCTACAAGAAAAAATACACATGTGGTTCAAACTGCGTTCTCACATTTTCATTTGTCTGCAATTCTATAATTTTTTTCAATTGTATAATTTAACCAGCATGTACATTTAAATACTCCCATTTATTACTAATAGCATTAATTAGTGGGCTTCCCGTGCTCAAGCACTCATCCTCATGCAAGTGTAAGCCAAGAGAGGCAACCTCTGTGGACAATTATTAAGACCTCTGTTCCAGGTTCCTGGTTGTGTACAGCTGCACAGAAGACGAACTACTGACCTGATTTTGAGTGAAAGCCCAATATGTTCACTGTTATTCTGGGATCATTAGCACCAAGCCCCTGCAATGAAATCATCAGCATTGGCCAAAGCTCATTTACTTTCAATGTGGTCTCATATTCCCTGAGATCACAACCTATAACAAAGTAATGATGATTATGCACACCTTACAGAGAAATGAGTCATTAGTAGCTTTGTCTCAATAACATCTCTAGCTTTTCTAACACCGGCCTCATTGAAGTTACAAAATCGAATGAGGAAATTCAATCTACGCTTCATAGGTCCTGGATGATTCTGTTACTACAGAGCAGCAGTGATTTTACGCTGTGTTGATTTTGGAGAACAAAATAATGAAAGAATGTGCTCTGTTATCTGGCAGATACTACAGAAAATTAATTTGCAACTATTTAGCAAACCTTTAGTTGATGGACTGAGGAAATGTGTGAAATGAAAGAGCTTATGGGCTCGGTGTATAAGACTGTATAAGTTCTTTTGACGTTCTGCAGAAATGCCTATAGAAATCAATAAGTAACACGCAGAAGAGGTCGATGTCACGCTCTGCAAATAGTTTGCAAGAGGATAATTGATTAGGTTTGTATTACAATATGATAAAGTTTTTAAAAAGCGTATTACCAATTAAAATTTTATTAGTGATTTTTTATTCTATTATTTACTTAATTTTACTATTACTACAACTTAATTATTTCAATTAACATCTAGACCACCCAAGGAGGACAGGTCCCTCTTTGAGTCTTGGTTTATTTCTTCTATATTCAAGGAGTTTTCCCTGCAACTGTCGCTGCTTTGAGACAGTGCACCATTGGAAAAAGCGTTATATAAATATAAATAAATAAAATAAATATAAATAAATAAATATTAATTACTTTGACCTACAGTATGGAAATGTTCTTTGCAGGAAAATAAATATTAAATACTACCTTTCAGTCTCACATATACTTGCCAAAAACTATAATGAATCATTGGTTATCTGCATAACTAATTAAGTGACTAAGTAATCGATTCTTAAAAGATCCTAAACTCATGTGTAAATTTAAATAAGCAATAGCAATCAGACTGTTTCATTAAATGTCAAATAAATTTAAGTTGAAGATAAACAAATGCTAATGCTCTCCCTAGTCATTCATAAATAAATTACTTAAATGTTTTATACATGTATAACATGCTTCCATATCCTTCATGAAGAAGAAACTATTTATTTTATTTATTTAATTATATATATATATATATA
>JAVSBV010000147.1:9638324-9649041 GCA_033117975.1 Parotocinclus spilosoma | reverse complement strand
AGTTTTCGGAGCAGCCATTTTCTATTTTGCTGTATTGATTTTTATATATTACTAAAAAGGAAATTAAACCAGCTTTATGGGCTACTAACCTTGGCCTTCGTTTAACACTGGCCTCACCAGTGTTGGCCTTGTGGCACTATGCTGAGATCAATGCACCTCAGTGTGGAGTGAATGAAATAGTTAGCTAATCAATCAAGACTGTTTTAAGACCTGCAACTGGCCACTAATCTTTAAGTAACATTCCAGCAAAAATATAATTTATGAATTGTGGAATATATTGACGTATCCTTCCAGGCAGCATCCTCACCAGATCATTTGCTTATGACAGATTATATATTGTATCTGTAGTACTGTACTTGTCTAATAACCAAGCTCTTTAATATGTTACACATTCTTATCATTTTAGCTATTTAGCAACGACTGTATCCCATCTTCTCATCACACTAGATTATTATAATTTAAAATGTTATAACCGACATGACACACTGGTACTACAACTGATGTTTCTGCCATTAAAGTCAAATGCTATTTCTGCTTGTTTGAAGATTTATATACATATTAATATATTTATATTTGTACCAACACAGCGTTTCATTGTGTTGCCCATCATTCACCCGCAGCAGAACCTGAAAAGGAGGCCAATGATGAAACAGACATGACATAACATCTGGACCTGGCACCTAGTCGTCCAATAGTCTTTATGAATAGGACATTTTTACATCAAAACTAGCCTATTTATGTAGTGCATCCTTAGTACTTGCTCATTTCATGAAAACTTTGCAATTCAATGTAATCCAAATGACTAAATTTGTCACCTGAACTCCCTTAGAGATGGTGAAGCAGAAGAAGAGAGAGATCTGTGAATGTTACATCACACTCCTGCCATAGCCTACTAAAGCACCTCAAGGAAAGACATGTTGTCAGAGTGGATTAATCTTTTCACCGTCTAACAGAGATTCCTTTCATAAGCAATTTCACTCATTAGGGAGAGTGTGCATACAGAGAGGCAACCACAAATTAACAAGGTGGAAATATGGCTTCAGTGTGTTTCAAAATCAGAGCTCCCACCTGTTATACACTAAACTACACCTGAATGAGTTTTAATAGCACTTATGGATTAACATGACATTTCTAATACATTACAGGATTAGAATTTATTAGTCCTATATAATTAGTTATTTTAGATAGATTCTAAGGAAGGTCAAGACTAGTCGAAATACCATGAGAATAAGTAAGGAATCTTTATTATTCATGTAACATGATGCCAGTAAATAGATGCTTAAATAGATTATACTGTATGTGTAAAAATGTCTGTGTTTGAACGTAAATAATAGCTGGTGCAACAGGAACTTTATCGGTGTATGAATATGATCAGATACTATTTGTATCTGTGGGTGAATAAAAATGTGTGCTATATGCTTGTGTATACATATGATCAGGTACTATTTGTGTCTTGTTGTAAATAAGAACATGATTTTTTATGTATGGGCATAAATAAGAATGGGTACTATTTGTATCTGGGCATAAATAAGAATGGGTACTATTTGTATCTGGGCATAAATAAGAATAGGTACTATTTGTATGTGGGTGTAAATAAAAACTGGTTTGTATCATATATGGGTGTAAACAAGAATTGGTACTATTAGTATCTGAGTGTAAACAAAAATGCGTTACTGTAGAATGTCTGCTTGTAACTGGCTGTAAATAAAAACATGTAATATTTGTATCTTGTGTACTTGTATCTGTGTGTAATAAGATATACATGTATCTTTGCACTCTGTTAAAACTGCACTGTAGACTATTCATACCTAGTTTGGCCAGTTCCGACGCACTAGCTATGTCTCATTATTACATGATATCTCACAAGCAGGCAAAAGTTAACATGTTTCTTACATATTGATTGTGATGGTTACATATAATACTCTAATATTAAGTAGCATGCTAGTAAATTGTTAATTAAATGAATCAATAGGCATTTGAACTTTCTCTCCACATACACAGAGGAGCTAAACATTATGGCCACTCAAAAATCAAATATCAAATCATGTTAATTTCTCATTTCAAAGTCTGGGATATATTAGACATTATGTAAACAGTTGGTCATGGTGATGGATGAGGGGAGTAATGGGTGGCAGGTCTGAGAAGCGCAAGATTGTTATGACCACTTTTCTGTAGTGGAACATCTCTAAAATGCACCTTTCCCCACAGTGTGATGAAGTAAGTATGCTCAGGTCCAGAACATTTAAGTGCAGTTTGTTGTATGAGTGCAGGCCAGTGAAGGAGTGAGTACGATTATGCTCTGGCATGGTACAGAGCAACCAGGTATAGTGTAAGTATGCTCTTCAAGTCTCAGTGTGTATTTAACCAGATTATCTTCTATTTAACAGTCCCTAACTCTGTTTGATAAGATAAGATAAGATAAGATAAGATAAGATAAGATAAGATAAGATAAGATAAGATAAGATAAGATAAGATAAGATAATCCTTTATTAGTCCCCCAGGGAAATTCACTGCGTTAAAGCAGCAGCAAGGGATAGAAAGGCACTCAGTACAAAAAACAGACAAAAAACATATATACAATATGAATACTAAAAAATTAACAACTATTAAGAATTTATTGCACAGGGGTTAGGGGAAAATATTGCACAATATAAAATTCTGCTTTCTGTAAGTGTATAGTGTTTACGTGTGTGTGTATATAGTCCACTGTGTACATGTCTATATATGTGTGTATATATATATATATATACAGTATATATATATCACAGTGTGATAGTGAAGGGGGCTGAGAATGTGGTTGTCATGTGAGCAGACCAGGTATACATGGACATTGCACTCTGTGCAGAACCCATTTTAAATGTTTTTTCAATGTTGTGTTTATTTTAATTCACTTTGAAAATCTGCATTTCTTTTGACTAAAGGTGTCCAAACATTTGCATAATACCGAGGTAAGTACTGAAAGAGGGTCTATGAGTAGTAAAAACCTCATCAGGGGAGTTTTAAAAAGAAATGATAATGGAGAATTATTTTTTCATGAAAGAGTTTATTTTATATTATACCTCTATTTTTAAAAATATATTTATTGCTGTTTTGGTTTGGTACAGATAAAAAAACATGTACACTTTTTTGAACATGTTTGACATAGGGTCATGTTATATATAACATTGGCTTGACAGGTTCAGCTGGACAAATCAGGGTCGGAAACACAGGTAAGACTGTTTGATTTGATTTGTTTGTTTAGCTGCTACATCATCAAATGGCATGTGGTTCAAAAATAAAGCTATTCAGAATTAGTATAAAGCATTCTCACATTCATACAGATACCTTATGTTACTTTATGTCAAAACTATTTTTAGCTAAGCTGATTCATGTATTGTTCTGTTTGAGTAGCTGACTAGCTTGGTTTATGTTTGCTAACATACTATGGGGACAAAGCTAGTGTTTCATGCTAAGCATTACAATGATCTGATGACCTGAAATGATTTGAACTGAACTGTTGTTGTGTGATTAAGTATGCCCAAAGCTGAACAGTCTACCTGTATTATTTTTATGCTGGTGCAACTGATGTCCCATTAAAATGATTTAGCTACTGTAGGAAATGTTATTTTGTGGCAGTCTTGGTGGCTCAGTGGGTAGAGCCAGCTGCTGCAAACAGTATAAGGGACTCTGGGTTAATTTAGTGATATACAAGGAGAAAATAGTTCCAGGATTCCTAGTGAATAATAATTGGTTTTGTACAGTTTTTAAAACTTCTGTTATTTAATAACTTATAGTGATGAGGATTTCTGTTTAGTATCTTAGTAATTATTATACATTTTAGTGACTTTTTTACTATTACATATTGTATTTTCTTGAAATTGTACTTGCCATATACTTAATCAGAGCCAGTATGAAAATAAGCAAGTCTTATGAAAGAGTAAGAAGGATTCACATTGACTCTCGAACATGAGCAGGAGGTCACCAGGCTCTGTGGTTTCTCACAGTGGGCAGGCATGTGTTAGGGTTACTCTGGGGGACTTGTAAGAACACCTCAGGCTTTGAAGTCATTTATTCTGCCGCTGGCTGTGCCCTCTTTGAGGGGAGGTGCAGGCCAGCAGAGGGTCACAATGCTAAAGTGTTTTACACCTTCAACGAGAAGAAACGTAGCAAGCCGAGGAACTTGCCCTGATTCTAGAACTAATCCCTTGACCACAGAGGAAGTATCAGGGTTACTGTCTCATTTGATCTTTGTAAGTCCCTGTAGAGACACAGCGTTCGCTTGAAGTGAAGATCGTGCAAGGTTTGCAAAACTGCCAATAGGAAAAGTTTAGCGCTCAGTGGTTGCTTTTTCATCACTCCGGAGGCTTATTGGAGGTTCTCATTCATATTTCATTTATGAATCAACTTTGTCATAGATGTTTCTCCTAAAATTCCAAGGAGAAATTGAATGAGACAAGAAAGAGTCATAAATACATTTCATATTAAAGGAAAATGGTTTGTTGTCTCATCCAGGGCACATCTTTAGCTGAAACCCAGGGAAACGTGGGGTTAAAAATGAAAACAAAAAAATTAATAAATTAGTCAAACACCTCTTTATTTTGAAACGTTTAAAGTCAGGTTATCAGTCATTCTGATTCCAGCAGTTGGCCTTTACCTCTTAGCCACAGGAGCTAATAAACACTCTTTGTCAAAAAAAAAATCTAATGAAGCACCCAGATAGTAATTTCAGATTGCTGCAAAACTCAACATGCAGATATATTGTGGGCAGATATTGAATGATTACAGATGTGGTCTGATTAGATGAACTGGACTGGACTGCTATGAACTGGGAGTGTACTGAGCTTTGCAACAAATTCAGGTTCTGTTTTGGATATGATCAGTCTTGAGTTTGGAGGCCTCCTGGTGAGTGCTTCAGTTCTGCATTTTCTGTGGACACATGCGTTGCCTCTCTTCCAACTGGCATTTTTCAACAGGATAATGCTCACCTACACACAGCAAGGGTTTCCATGGAATGTATCATAGAGTGTTGTCCAGCCATTAATGATCTCCCACCAAGAGGTAAACTACCACAAAGTAGCTTCTGAGAGCCTTTTTATAGAGAAACCGGAAAGGATCTTTACACCCTCTTGTGGCAAGACTCGGTGTCTAATCAGACCACATCTGTAATCATTTACACATCTGCCTCAGTGGGGCAAAGTGGCTTGGTGGTTAACACCATTGCAGCAAGTTGGATCTGGGGTTGATTCCACAATGGAGTGGTCTGGGTACTTTCTGTGTGGAGTCTGCATGTCCTTCCCTTGACCACGTGGGTTTACTCCTGGTACTCTGGTTTTCTCCCACATTCAAAGTATTAGCATTTGGCTAATTGGTGTTTCTGGAGTGTCTTTAGAGAGTGTGTGTATGAGTATGCTATTGTTTGCGCCCTACAATGGACTGGATCTCTAGGATTGTTCCTGCCTTGTACCCTATGCTGCCAGCCAGGAAGTGGCTTTCACACAAACTCCGACCAGGAGATAAGATAATGAATAAATGAATGAATAAATGAATGTGCATTTATGGGCTTAATTTAAGTGTGAAATATGAACAAGTACAGTAATTAGAATCTAGTTGAATTCCAACTGAAAATTATTTTACGGGGAAACCACTGCTGAGTGTATAGCTATAAATAATGAGCTAGCATGGCCATTATTTGGCAAATTCTATTCATTCTAAAAGTACTTTCAGAATAAATTAAGAAAAGATTCAAACACAAAGCAAGTAGTTTTGCTTGAGAGAAAGTCCTGAGAAATAGACTTAAGTAAAGTCTAATTTTTTATTGAATTTCTTTGTTGTCAGTGAGAAACTACAGAGAAATTAAGGAGATTTTACTTTTCGATGTGTGACTACATGTGCATGGTTCTTTTTCTTTCTTACCATCTTCTCTGGGCAGATTTCCCTAACCTGCTCACCCACAAGAAGTCATTTTGCAGTTCAATCAGGCTTTCTAATAAACTGACCTGTGCTTTAATGACTAATTCATTGTCTCCTTTATTACCTTCATGGGCATAAACTGGATTAATGGCTTGAGCAAGGTTAAAAACAGAACCACTCTGCTTTTCCTACATCCGTTATCAATCATTCTTTAGCTTCTTCAAAGGAAAAGAGCAGCGGAAATTGAAAGAAAATTAGTCAGCACCTTGATGGAGGTAGGTGGGTGAATATCCTGCAGATAGAGGAGAATATCCTTTGGTTTTGCTTTGGATTAGGATGATAAGCAGCTTTCCTCAGAACAGGAGCTTGTAGCTGCGAATTAACACTTGTAAAAATGCACTTTTAAACCATGTAACTTCTAACCACATTTTCAAATACTAGTTTTAATACAGGCATGATATTATGCATCAGTAGATGTTATAAAGCACTTAAATTGGACTGTGCAGTAGACACTGAGTACACTTTGACATTGAGATACTGCAAGTAGAGGCAAAAAGCAAAACTTTCTCTAAAGCTAGGACTCTTCCATGTCTGAACGGAATGCCAGCTTGCAAGAGAGTCTTTCTCTGTGAATTTATGACAATACAGGAAAAGAGACGTGAATTGAATATTTCATCTTAACTTTTCATCTTGGTGTTTGACAGTTACTGTAGTGTCCTCTACTTTGTTGCCAACTGTAGTATTTTATTCATAAATTCCACGGAAAAAGTGAAGCACAGGAACAACCTGGAAACGATAGAGTTAGAAAGGCCAACCAGAGGCCAACTAAATTCTTTGTTTTTGTTTTTCTACCCCTCACATATATATAGTGCACACCATGTGGGCATCCTCTCTTAGCACAGTCATTTCTGACACAGTTAATGATTTGCTATACAGTATGCCATGCCGGATGATTGGTGACATGGAGGACGGCAGAACGGGGGAGACCAGGCAGCTTTCTGAGGGGAGTGCCTAGGATTCTGCAGAGCCTTGAAGATAGAAATTCATTATATTTAAGACAGGTATGACATCCTTCTTCAAGGAAGCAGCACCCATACATATCGAAGCGGGTGATTTTTTTTGGTCATACCAGGGAGGGGTAGGTTAGTACAAAGGAATGCCTGGCTGTTTTTGGAGATGACATAAAGATAGGAGGCAGGGAAATGGTGGCGGGAGGCTGCAAAATAATGGGTAATGGAAGAATTTAGCCTGAGGCTATATGCCTGCTTTGCCTACTTCTGTATAACTAGTATATTTATAATTCAAATACATACCTTTAATAATTAACAACCATTGAATATTAAAGGAGAATACAAGATATCAGGATGAGCCCTAGTTGGGAGAGAATGCATTAAATTTAAATTTGGATGACGAGGAACAAAGCAATAATGGGGAGCAAAAGTTGACAACTGTTTTGCCAATTCCATATTCTCAGACAGGACAGACAAGCAGAGAATCATATGGCCTGCAATTATTCTGAGCTATGCCATTTAAAATGAGGATTCACGATCATGACCATATGCAATATGACAGCACACTGACATGCTTGTTTTTGCAAAAGATTTGCACCATTTCACTATTTGGTATTTATTGGACAGTGTATTTTTATGGGATATATGCTGGAGCACAGCTTGCTTCACGCTGTAGGTAAACAACAAATCAGTATTAGTGTTTATGTCCCTTAAAAGTAGAATCAGTCTTTGCCAACAGGGTTATATTTTTTGTTTGGATAATTCTGTCTATACTTCTCATTTTTATGTTAGTTAAATTGATAAAATAGGGTCTTCCTGTGGAATAATTCAATCTCTGGTTTGATCAGAATAAATCTTCTGATCTGAGGGTGGGGCTCAGTGGGTAGCAATGTCTCCTAATAGTAAGAAGGTCTGGGTTCGAGTCTGGGTGGAGCTGTTTGGGACCTTTCTGTGTTGAGTCATCATATCCTCTCTGTAGAATTACTCCAGTGTTTCCTCCCACAAACATGCTTTAGACTAATTGATTATGCTTAAGTGTCCTTAATCTTAAGCATGTGAGCGTCAGAACTGGATGTTGGAGCCTTGAAAGAAGGTCGTCATTTCTGATCTTTGCTTTTCCATAATGTGTACGGTCAGGAATATTCATACCATTTATCTTGGGTGATGGCACCATGAAGTATTGTAGGAATACTTCAAGCCAGCAGATATTGTGAGACACTTTGAGTAGCCTTATTTTCCCCTGACAAACCCTGCATTTGTAAAACCTAGGTAAACATCGTTATGCGTGTGAATATTGTGGTGTGAATATTTTGAGTGATTGCTATAATCATGTACGGAACCCCAGAAGTGAACAGTTTGTGATTGCTAATGCTCAAAAAATATCAGTGTGGTACTGCAAGTGAAACAGAAATACAGAGAGAATCAGAAGTTATGTGAGTGGATTAAGCATGCAAACGGGGAGCTTGTGTGGTGCAGTGGTCTAAGACACTAACCCACCACCAGAGGGACTGTGGTTCAAATAATGGCAGTGCCTTCTGGACAGGCTTGGTGTGCAATGCATTAAGCTTTGTCTGAGGGAAATAAGGCCAGCTGGGGATCATTCTGCATAACCAGTCTGCAGTTGATAGGCGTCCCATTCGCATGTTTACACCTGCATTCTGTGTTCTCTGATGATAGGTGATGGACATGGGTTTTGTTGGCATAGAACCCAAGTGATTACCTTCAGGGGTTAGTCAGTGCTAGATATGTACTTATCTTCCCATTCCCATGTATCACTTATAGTCAACTCCCATAGAATATGGGTAGATAAAATCTTACTGGCAAGCGCAATAGCTGTTTTCAATTGCCTGTCTCAAACTAAAACCAGTCCCAAAATGATATAACACTGAATGACCTAAACAATATGTATTTGGCATAATTTTCCTAAAGCTTATACATTTTAACCAGTACAGTACAGTAAATACACAGATACAATGTACCCTCAAAATGTGCTTTTATTTGTGTGAAAATGTTTTTGGACAAGAACTATCTTTTCACTTGGTATTTAATATGTTGTTGTACTATGTGCAATGGCAAGTATTTCTTGTTTTTACTCTATTTGTGCATGCCTGTGCCAAGAATAGCAAAACCGTTGGTTAATAAACTTACCTATGGACACTTAAACTTAAAAAGGATTTTTATGATAGGAATTTCAGTTGTTTGTTGTCATGTTTATAGTTGTTTTGTTTTGCCCACATAGCTACATAAAAACACAACTCTCATTTACGAGACATTCAAATCACACCACGGTGCAACCACATTCCTTCTCGGGCAGATCCACTGTCAGGCGCGGCGGTGCACCCAGAAGTCAAGCTCCATGGGCTCTAAGTGCCACCCTTCTAGTGTCCCCACTTGAGTCCTATCACCTTATGACAACCTGTCATGGGCTCAGCCACAGGCCATAATGTAAAACCGTCAATAAGTGCCAGAATTCAGCCTGACTCCATTCACTGAGAAAGTTCAACCAAACTTTTGACATGTATAAAAGATTTTCTATAGCTCTCTAAACCTGAATGAACATTTTATTCATATGCTGTTTTTTCCTTATAAAAAATATGTATTTTTTCTTAACAACCTAACAAATGACCAGATGAACATTTGAAAGAACAGTGGGATTTTGGTGTGTTCACATTTATTTTGCTGATGAATCTAAGTGTGTTCTGCACCAAGACAACGGTCCAAAACACAAGGCAAACATAACATATTGTTTAAAAAGAACACACAAAAGACAGATGAAACATGACCGACTTGGTCTGCAGACCACATTTTAATAAAAGAAAATGTCGAGAAAAACTGGCAGACACTGACCAATAAATCTGACAGATTGTAAGAGGATCCAAAAGCTGCTCAGAGGAAACACAAAAAAAGGAGTTATAAAGGCACAGTATGCAATCTTTTAGAGAACATATATATTACCTGAAGAAAGGAAGGTGCAAATTTTGAACTGGTGTAGTTTGTATGACTATTTATTTTTGATACTGGTGATACTGAACATTAATGCAATCTTATTAAATGTTGTGTAATAACCCTAAAAAAAGCATTAAAACATCATCAATCTGTAACTAATTGTAAACTAGAGTTCTGGATATTTAAATTCCAGTTTTCCATAATATGTCACGTTAGGTTAGAAAAGCATTTGTTTTGATCGGATTATACTAAAGTAATAACATAAATACTTCATACTGGTACTTTCAGGAGCTAACATAAATGTAATATATTCAAGTAAAAAAACTCATAATTAAATTATCATTTTTATATTTTTAATATCTCTATAGTACCATACAAAATTATATAAATATGTGAAAAGAAAAATATTATGCAAATATATATAAATATTATTATATAGGCTTCAAGTGTTTGTACTGTATTAATGAGTTGTTTTTACTGAATTGTTATTGTGTTCTTATTCAAATGCTTTGACAGAACTGATGTAGTAATATTCTGTAAAATACAAATTTAAAATATTAAATAATTAAAACACTTTACTGCACAGTAAATCAGTAATACAGTAACATTACACTGCTTAGAAAAATGAGGGGATATTGCAAAATGAAATATCCCCATATTAATAATTTTTTTTTTATTTGGTGAGCAGTGTAGTACTAGCATTACTCTTAATATCTTAATACTCCTTTTTATAATTAGTTTTAAAACAATTGAAATTATTTTTTATACTCATTTAGGTATGCCTGTATGTGTGATTATTTTATGTGTGTGTGTGTGTGTGTGTGTGTGTGTGTGTGTGTGTGTGTGTGTGTGTGTGTGTGTGTGTGTGTGTG
>JAVSBV010000147.1:9610868-9624473 GCA_033117975.1 Parotocinclus spilosoma | reverse complement strand
TAGACTGAATTCATTCAAACCCTACGATGTTACCCAAACGTTCTGCAAGTTCTACCGCTAAAATAGTGTCGAAATATTTCTATAAATATAGCGTCCTTACTTCAGGGATTTTCGTTTATCGAGGATGGTCCTGGAACGTAAACACCCCCCCAAAAAAAACAAAAACGAGGGAACAGTGAATATCGCATCCGGTGAAAAGAAACATTTTTCCTGCCATAACAGGAAAAGGTCAAACCCACATTATGCGTAGTACGTTAAAACCGTTGCTGCTTTATTCCCTGAAAACGCGAGCCCACTTGAGAGCAACTTGGGAAAACGGTTCACAAGCATGATATGAAAAAAAACCCAGAGCGGCTCGGATCAATACAGCTGCCACAACCTTCTCTGTGTGAGCAAAGGCTAAAGGAGAAGCTCCCGGGAGAGCAAGAATGTAAGAAAATAGAAATACTGCAGCCTAAAAGGCTAAACGTGCCCGAGGACGTCTCGCCATCTGCTTTTTATGTCGTTTGTGTGTTTTTTTTAAATATAAAAAACGCACACCGGGCAGATCTTGACACTCCGGATCTTGTGAGACATCCTTGTGATTAAAACGCTGTGAACGGGATCGATAGTGTCTCGTTTTTTTCTGCACGCTTTTACCTTAATGCTCTTCGTCGGCTCGTCATCATCCGGCGCTCGATCGAATCGACTCTCATCTGGGACCGGACGAGGCTCTGGACCAATGCCTGTGTGTTTTCCTTGGCTTAAATGAACACTTGAACATATACAGAATTATCGCTGCAGCTTGTTCCTTGTCCTTCTTCCTCCCTCTCACTAAAGCCGATAAACAATTAAACTGTTTTGTTTTTTTTCATTTGACTGGGGTGCCAATACTTTTGCCAATAATTCACAAACACATAAAAAGGGCAAGGCTGTCAGACTGTACGCTTAAAGATTGGGAAAAGAACTACAGATCCCATAAGGCCATCATTTCCAGAACCTTAGACATCAGGTCAGGAAAGCTGTTCTGGATGACGAAGTGGGTCAAAATTCAATCAGATTGAACCTGCCGGTTGTGTTGTTGGAAGCTTTTTGTTACTCAGGTTGCCGGGGGCACTAGTGCTCAGAATTAGTACCCCAGAAAGAGTAGGTAAGGGTCAGGGTTCAAATCCCACCTCTGCCAAGCTGCCACAGTTGGGCCCTTGAGCAAGGCCCTTAACCCACAGTTGCTTGGATTGTTAAACTGTATAAGTTGTAAGTCACTCTGGATAAGGGCGTCTGCTAAATGCCGTAAATGTAAATATAACTGTGGTGCAAAATAGAATTAAAGTAAATAAGTTTATTGACTACAAATGCGGGTGTGGTTCCAAATAAAGGTGGGACAAGATATTTGGGACACTCTGACTGGACGATTGGGGGACAGTGGCACCTGCTTTGGTCATGAACGTCAAGTGTCATCTTGGGGACGCAGTTATTTATGTATTTATTTATTTTTTTAATTTTCAAGTTTATTTATTTCTATAGCGCCTTTTTTTACAATAGAGTATTGTCTCAAAGCAGCTTCACGATATTACACTGTCTTAAAAGGCCAAGCCCAAATTGAGCAAGCCAGTGGCAAGGAAAAACTCCCTAAAATGGTAGGAAGAAACCTTGGGAGGAACCAAGACTCAACAAGGGAACCCGACCTCCATGGATAGCCTAGATGTTAATTAAATAAATACTAAAAGTATATTACATTATAGCAAAATGAGGTTCATAAATAAATAACAAATTAATAGTAAAAGTTAAATTAGTAATAGAAAAATTTGAAAAAGGAACTAAATTATGAAACAAAATAGATTATAAAATGGCTACATAGTGGGAGGTTCTTGGAGGCACATCGTTTCCTAATGTCCAACCGATGGAGGGAGTTCCTGCACTCCGGTAGGATCTGCCTCCGATGTTGAAGACAATCAGAGCGACGCCGAGCCGGAAGAACATCCCAGTGCGTGGTGTCGGAACCAGCACCAGAACATCAGCTCTGAGAGAATTTGTGTATTGTGCATTCCTTTTGACAGTTTCTACAAACGGTTCATTAATTAAAGCACCTGTCTTTGTGTTTCCCTTCTCGCTGCTGACAGACCCCAAACCGCATGCCTTCGCGCTGATGGAATCTGGGTTTGGAAATATAATTTCGACCGTTATTCAACTTTGCGAGTTGTTTGCGATGCGTCACCTTGTCGCATTGTGCTGAAAGTGAATAGAAAGCCTCGACGTCTTTTCATCTCAGAAGGAACCTGTGATTACCGCAAAGTGCAAGAAAATGTCAGCGTGACTCACAATATAATTTCTTCTCGGTGGTTTTTTCTCTCTTCAAAGTGCATCTTGTTTGTTATTGTTTCCTCAATCAAGAATCGCACTTGGCAATTCACATCAAAACAACCGGTGTTTAGTTGTCGTTTTTATTGTTTGTACTTATGTATTGGTTTGAGATTATTAATACATACAGCGGTGGGGTGACCCAACACCGAACTCCATTCCATCTCCAATTCCTCACTTTTGGTCTTTCTTATCTCCCTGTGGACCATGACATGAACAACATTGCCATGCCATGTTCTCCTGCATCCCATTGTGGTCCTATACTTACTCACCCCATCCCAGTTTGGCCGTATAAATTGCAATCCAGCCCAGGATGGCCCCATCCTTTGCAAATTCATCAGCGTGTGGCTCTATACTTAACCCCATTCAAACATGGCCCAATAGTTTCCCTACACCTTGTCCCACTGTTTCCATATGCTTTTCCAAGACTTTATGGTCCGTACCCCATTCCACTTTGGCCGTATAGTTGCAATCCAGGCCAGGGTGGCCCCATACGTAAAAAAAAAAAATCAGCCTATACTTAACCCCATTCCAGCGTGGCCAAGTTCCAATGTGGCCGTGTCCCCACTGTCACCATATGGTTTTCCAAATCATACGTTCCATGCCCCATCCCAGTTTGGCCATATTGATTAAAATCCAGCCCAGAGTGGCCCCATACTTTCCAAATCCATCAGCGTGTGGCCCTATACTTAACCCCATTCCAATGTGGCCCAGTTCCAATGTGGCCCAAATCCAAGAAGGCCATGACCCCACTGTTTCCATATGCCTTTCCAAGACTTTATGTTCCGTACCCCATCCTAGTTTGGCCGTATAGTTGCAATCCAGGCCAGGGTGGCCCCATACTTTAAAAAAAAAATCAGCCTTTCCATATGCTTTTCCAAGACTATATGTTCAGTACCCCATCCCAGTTTGGCCGTATAGATTAAAATCCAGCCCAGGGTGGCCCCATCCTTTCCAAATTCATCAGTGTGTAGCCCTATACTTACTAACCCCATTCCAGCGTGGCCCCAATCCAATGTGGCCGTGTCCCCACTGTCGCCATATGCTTTTTCAAGACTATATATTCAGTACCCCATCCCAGTTAGGACGTATAGATTGAAATCCAGCCCAGGGTGGCCCCATAGTTTCCAAATCCATCAGCGTGTAGCCCTATACTTTCTAACTCCATTCCAATGTGGCCCAAATCCAATGTGTCCATGTCCCCACTGTTTCCATATGCTTTTCCAAGACGATACATTCGAACCCCGTCCCACTTTGGCCCTGTAGTTTCTCATCTATCCCAGTCTGGCTCTATACTTTCCTCCAGTGTCCCAGTGTGGCCCGATAGGCGTGGGCCTGTCTCTCTCTGGCCCTAGAGATTCCCCTTTAGCCCCTAATCAAGTTAACACAGGAAAACGTAAAGTAGAAGAACATGAGGCAACCCTTACAGTTCCACTTCCCTCCCAAAAAAGTCCAAATCCTCGCCCATAACTGTCCGTCTGAGGCTCAGCTCAACACAGAGACAGCGCTTCCAGGAGAGAACTAACGAACAGGAGAGAGGAGAGACGCCACGTTCGGCTCTTTTTCTCATCACTAATGAATATTTTCCTTCAGAACATCACCGGCTTCCAAACTGAAATGACGTGAGCCGTTCAAAACCGAGGATGTGACGACTCGGGTCTTTTATCCATTCGCTAAATTATTTATATAGGGGAGGAAAAACTTTAGGCAGACATTTATTTATGAAATCCGAAAGCCAAACCGCGATGTTGGATGCGACCTGGAAACGAACAGATCTTTAATATTCACCTGCTCATATCCCTTATCTCTTTTAGCCCAGGGACATTCTTATGAACTTCTTCACATGTTTATTTTAAAGAAAGCTATCATGGACCCCGCCCCTGGATCTTATTTCATTGCCTGGTCGATGAGATGAAGGCAGACTTGCCTATCCTTGCTGCTTAAGAAACAACAACGAAGAATAAGGCTTGCAAACGAAATGGTAGTTGCATCAGTCAAAACAGGTCTCACAGGGTTGCCCTGATTAGAACTAAAAGTAAAATTTGTGAACCATCTATTGGGTTTGCTGGAGCCTCTAAGCAGAGACACTGCCAATATAGTAGAAATATTTCTGGTGGATTTTATACCTCCTCCCTCGTTCCCTAACAAAACGCCTGGCAAAACACAAAGCAATGCTGGGGTAAGGTCCCGGAGCAGGTATATGAACTTCAAAGCAATTTTATTGATTCAATTACTTATAAATAATAACCATAATTTGGCTTTCTTACTGTCTTATCTACTCAATCCTGGACAGGTTCGTGGAAGAGCCGGCGTCAGACCGGGCGCACAGGGCCCAAAGCTGGAACAACCCTGGACAGGGCATCGATCCATGGTGACCTAACACACCTTTGGTCTGTGGGTGGAAACCGGACTACTTGGACCCATCCTGGACAGACACTGGGAGAACATACAAACTGGACACAGGAAGGACCTAGATCACGTCACCTGGGACGGTGCGTTGACAGGGCTGCCCACAGAGTCACGCTGCCGCCTGGATGTATGCTCGATTTGCGTTATCGCTTTCTGGAAAGATGCGGGACCTGGGAACATCCCATCTCGGGAATGTTTGATGGCTTTTTTGGTAACGCTGCTGCCACGCAGCTTTTGTTCTGCACCTGTAATACCTAAAGCTATTAGGCTAATTGGTTTAACGATGGCTGTGAGCGTGGTTTGGTTCATTCAGTGGGTTTTGCTCAGAGACGAATCAATCCTGAAAGTTCAGGAACGGACCCTGGACAGGGGGTTAATGAAGGACCTTCTTAAATCTTATAAAGAGCATAATGACACAAAGCCTAACCTTTAGTAAAAGGTAAACTATAAATTACCTAGGTCTCTCTCTCTTTCTCTCTCTCTCTCTCTCTCTCTCTCACACACACACACACACACACACACACACACACACACACACACACTGCTTGTGGCACTGGAGCTACTTGATAGGAATATACTTTTGATAATTAGGGACACGGGTTTATAAAAAAAGATCAGTCAGTCTGTGGTCATTTACACCCTCCACCTCATTAGTTGTTTGAGGTCTGAGCGATTTATTTCTCTCCTTGAACAGCGGTGACGTTTTACAACTGCTAAATTGAGCCCTTGCTTCTATTAGAGTTGAAGTTTGACCGAGCTTATTTAGTCCTAGACCATCACAATGCTGGTATATTTTGCGTATGTTATAATGTAACACATTTGCACTAAAATTATTATGACTTATACTAATGTAATCTAACAGCTCGTGTTAATTGTCTAAAGTGTTTAAATTAGGAATGCATTGAATATTTTACAACACAAGTAAATATTTGTGTATTCAAATCTACGATCATGGCTTCAGGTGAATACGCGCGCACCAGACAGTACTAAAAATGTCAGATAAATCGCAGTTTTAAAGAAGTTTGAAAAGATTGAGAAATTACGGGCAATACACGAAATCAGATAGAAAGAACAACTTGCTTTCTTTAACGCAGTTCATCTTTTTGTTTGTTTGTTTTTGTTTTATTATTCACCAATATCCCCCGCTTTTATTTGGACTGAAGCAGGCAGTGTGATAGTTAGATATGCTAATGGACTTCGTTAGAATGTCTAACGTCCATTTTTGGTTGCTTTGCTATGCATTTTTAATATATAGCCCGGGGCTACATCTCATTTGGTGAATGCTGGTTGCTGGGGATGATGAGGCTCTTCACCATAAAGGAGACAGCCCGCTGTACTAGTAGCGCTCATTTTATGGCTCTCACGCGCCCTCGTCTACCTGACACAGGGCATAATAAGGCCACTTTTATTTAGGCTAAACTAACGCACTATGTTTCAGATTTGGTGTTCTTCCTAGGAGCGGGGCTCCCGTCCATTTCTGCTAGTTTGCTCCCAGTTACTGTTCACGTTTCAAATTACGCACGTCCAACTCGACTCGACGCTCTCCTAAGCCCCTTCTCGTTGAGAAAAACAATGTAATCCTTTAACATCCTGAATCCAAATCAAATGCAAGCAATCCAAGCTATTTGACTATCTATTAATCACCAGACTTTTGTGTTCTAATTAACACAGTAGCTATTAATTAATATGGAATTAATCTTTTCTTTATGCCACATTTAATTAATACTGGGAGAATGAATGAATGCATGCATATTATCCGAGCTAATTAATTTGTCTTTGTGACTGCTGCTACATGGGAGATACTAATAAAATAAAGCTACATGCTTAAGCTGCAGTGTTCCCTCCCATTGCCCCTGAAATAAAGTCGTTGCTTGTGTGTAGTTTGAGGTGTGCGTAAAATAGTGTGTGGAGTGTATTTGTTCAGGTTTCTCCAGTGTTGGTTACAGCTTGTGTTTTTACCTTCTTTATCCAAGCCATAAATACAGTTGCATTTGCATGCCATGGCTTAGCATGTGCATTCTCTGGATTAAACTTGGAGTAAATAATGTTCAGGGTGATAATATTTCTGTTTGCCACATGCAGTGAGATCAAATCAATTTCGAAATCAATTAATAATGTCATATCTCTCGTTGACGGGGGGCTATTTACATGCTCTTTGCTCCATGATAGACTATTTCAGGGCGCTGTGTTTGCATACATATAGCCTACAGGGCTTCTAAAGCCAGAGAACCATGCATTTGCTTAGTTCTGGGGGTCTTCTAAATTAAGCAGCACGTGCACATGTACTCCGATAGGATTTCCCCTTTCAAGCAAGGCAATGCACGATAGCATTCACCACCCCTTACAACTGTTTTGTGATGGGATGATGTCTGGCTCTACATATCCTATTTGATTAGCGTTAGGAGCTCAGGCCTGTTGGCAGGCCTCCCCCATGAGCCCTAAGAGAGCGCCGCACTCACTTGTTGCTGTCTAACTGAGTATGCTACATACACTAGCTCAGTGTACAATGATTTATATTCCAGCCTTGTGAAAAGTGTAAACAATAGCATTGATACACATTCAGATTTAGTTGAATTTGCTAATGTTGTTAAGCCTGCTGATGTTATCTTTCAAATTCCAATTTGTGGTTGTCGTTACCTGTAGGACCAGATGTAACATTTGTACGTATGCTGTTCTTTTAAACACGCACAGTAGTCGATGTCGTACCTCAGAAAATAAAACCAGGTGCTAATACACCATCAGCTGTCAATTATTGGATACTTAATTAACACATCATTTTTATTTTTGACGGATAATTGATGGCTTTGAGCGCTGAGCCCATTCTTGAAGATCTTTCTAAGCTCCTATGTAATTATGTTTTTAAATCAACAAAAATGTAAGAGGAGTCTTAAGCACAGGATGTATCAAGAAACATCAGGTGCGGAAGATTTATGGGGCAAAATGTTTAATGTGTGTCAGCAGGCTGCGTTATGTATCTCGGAGTTCTTCCAGCAATAGCAAGCATCGTCTTATGTGCTGCTCTCTGTTTTAAGCCTCTCCTGTCCCTACATGCATTTACTGCAAGTACATCAGGTTTCCTGGGAATCAGAGTCAGTGGCACTGTTAAATCTGTGTTATTTGATATTTTAGGTTTGATTGAGAGAAATAGGGGGATGAGTTATGTTTATGATAAGTAGGGCAGGTGTGTGTCAGTGAGAAATGGTGAATAGCCCCAGATCAGATGTTCTCCTATGGCCTGCCCCTCTACAAGCTCTTCCCCATATTGTCTTCAGCTTTTATATTAATTACAACTTGCATTATCAGCCATGAGTCCGTAACCCCAGTGAATAGATAAAGCTGTCCCTGGAGATGGGCCATCCTTGTATCTTATTTTCCATCTCTGCCTATTGTGCTGCACCTCTGTGTTGCTGCTTTTCTCCTCCTGGTAACAGTGCTCCTTAACACAATTAGGGAAAAGCATAGCGTGAGCCATGTTTGAATCCTAATTATCCCAAGCTACAGGGAGTAGTCACATGGATTGATTTTTTGCTGTTTTTTGAAAATTGTCATTTTATTTCTTTCTTCTGGAAGCTGGGGCTCTCAGCGAGGTTGACGATAGCCATTTGGGTGATGCTCTATCTCTATCGCTGTCTCCCCTTCTTTTTTACAGCTTGTTTGAACTTTAATGGACTCTGGGGAGTCCTGACAACTGTTTTGTTGTGTTGCGAGGCCTATATCTGACGAGCTTCCCTCTGACTGTGGCACAGAATGAGGGAAAGAGAGAGCCCTCTGCATTATTCATACCAGGGGAAAACGGCTGTTGCTTTAGTTGCGGAGCTGAATGAGGAAAGTTAACGCTGCCTAATATGACTCCAGTGATATTTGTTGTGTTTTTGAGACAGGACTGGAGAAAATCTGTTCTTCTTGTTTGTTTGGGTTAAAGACCATGTGTGTTGGAGATTGTTTGGTTCTTGGGCAGCCCTGTTGTGCTTCGTGCTGACTTGAGAACTTCTACATTAGGCCCAAAATCCATAGTATGTACAGTAAGAAAATGAAACCCTGATGTACGGTGTAGAATAAAGAAAACGCCTCAGTTATTAAAACGTCTCAGTGAGTAAATTTCAAAATTCTGAATTTCAGCTTAAAGTGTCACGCAACAGCTTGATGTAGTGGCTGGAACGTATTTTTGAGGCTTGCCTTGCCGACAGTGGGTGTTTCACTCTCAGGAAGTGGAACCAGTCATTTTCTTTCCTTAAAACAACAACGACCCATTCTAAGTACATAGGTCTGGCTCAGCTGAACTACATTATAAACAGTGATTTTTTTAACTTTTTTTTTTGTTGCTTGTTTCTCTCGTCTCTTTTCCTTTTCATGGCATTTACTCTGGAGACATAATGTGCTGTGACTGAATGAATGGCATTCTTACTGCTCTGATGTTACTGCGAATGACAAAAAGAGCAACTTAAAATAAAGGCCATGTTATTTAGTCACACTTTTGACCACTGTGACAACAAAATAACCAGATTGCTATTGATATTTCACCTTTGTAAGGCTAACGTAGGTTTATGTCCTGTTGAGTTATTGCTGTTTTGTCTCTGATTAGCATATTTAAAAACTGCATTCAGTGAACAGCTGGTACTGAGATGCCACAGTGGACTTATGTACTGGATACACAGGCCTGGCTCATAGTCATGCTTGAGATGCTCAGGGTGATCCGCTACAGTGGAGCTAGCACCCAGAGTGCTGGTCAGTAAACACCTTAGTCCTTTTCCCTCTCTTCGTGTTTGTGCAGTCAGCTAGACAGGCACTCGTTCGCTCTCAGATTAAGAGTTCAGCTCTGTAATGAGCTTACACCACATGGCAGCTCTTTGTCTCACAGTATTTTACAGAGCTGTTTTTTTTCTGACGAATTGTATGCAAGTGAGTGACACATGGGATAAAAGAAAGCAGAGTACTGGGGTGAGGTTTGTGGGAAGTCTTGATGCAGGCCTGGGTTTATTTGACTTGGGCTCTTTTCCAGGGGGCCGCTGTCTGGCCCACATTAGTGAAACTAGCCTGACTCTAGGACCTTTTTTTGGGCAGCACAGGTGACTTGTTGACTACACTGTATTGTGTGCCATTTTGTATACGTTTGTGTTCGTGTGTGTGCGTGTGAGGTGACGTGGTCAGCAAGTTCCTCTCTGCTTGGAGTGGCAGAGGAAATTCCACCTCTTGCCTGCCTTCATTTTGCACAGATAAAGCCTTTCCTGTACAGTACAAATCCTGTTTCCCTATGCTGAGCGCTCAGGCAATGAGAACGACCAGGAAGGGTGAAGAGGAGAGGCCACTGAGAAATGACTAACTTGCCATTTTTTCTCATTCCTCCTCCTCTTTATAGTGTGTGTTTGTGTGCATGGTATTTATCTCCATGTGGTATGTGCCAGTTTTTGAGGATTAATTACTAACAGTAATACACAAATAAATAAAAAGAGTGTGTGAATTAGGGAATGGTGAGCTTGAGCGTGTGTGGGAATGTGCATCTGTATCCATGATCAGTCACTGCCAGATTAGACTGAGACTGCCTCTCATATCTTATTTTCCGTCTTGACAGTGTTAAAGATTAATGATACTTGTGGTATACGTTTGTGCGCTGACTTTTTAGCCCTATGTATTTCTCAATTGACAAGGAAGTCTCAGCTGGTTACGGTATAAACTAACTCGACATATTTCCGCCACATGTGTTTAGACAGTTCTTTTAAGCTTGCTTCGAATATGACGGTGCATTAAATACAGCAGCGATGGACTCTTAGGCTGTAATTAAGCTGTTAACTGCACTGTTTGGAGAGAGACTGCAAGTCAGTGATGAGATTGGAGCTCTTGATCCTGTATGTTACTGAAGGAGGGAAGAAACAGACTGGCTAACAGATCCATGCAGCATTACAGAGTCTTACTGGTGTTCTGCTCACATTTCAAGCATGTTCATGTGTTTTTGTTTCTCTCTCTCTCTTCCTCCAATCTTGTGCTCTGCTCATGGTTTGCGGTTTGGATGGGGAACGTGGATGGATGGATCCCTTCTGTCGGACCCCAGAACCCAGCATCCTGGAGAGACCATGATGACGCCACCTCCACGCACTCAGCAGGCACACCAGGGCCCTCCAGCGGAGGACATGCCTCACAGAGTGGAGACAACAGCAGCGAACAAGGTGAGCACACATGATAATGGGGAGAATTTTCTGATGAACACACGCATATAAAGCTGGCAATATGCTATTAAATAGCCAATACTAATTATAAAATACTAATATAAAAATAAAAATACTAATTTATATTACTTATTGGCAGTAGTGGTGTATGGGATGCATTTTAATCTTCACAAAAGTGTATCCTATATGTATTATAATTAAAATAATACAATTTAAACATTGCCATTGGTGTATGTCATATAAGCTAAAAATGTATCATAAAGTGTATTATATAATAAATAAAAAACTATTTTAGCATTGGGTTTAGACCATGCATGTAGGAATGTAGCATATTGCAAGGTCTGAATTCACATTTTTCTCTTATGATAATCCTTTAACGTGCTCGTGTTTCAGTTTGGTGATTGCTTGGTGTTTTTCATGTTTCTGCTTTTTTTGTTAACTGATTGTGTGATTACGGTTATGGTTACATCATTGTATGGAATTAATGCATACATAGCAACTAATCAGAAAGAAGTGGCCACGCTTTAAATGTTTAATTATGGCTAATTTCACGTTTAATGAGGTTTGACTTAAATAAATGCCTTCTTAGGACCTTGAATTAACTCAGTATTTTATCCCAATCATTTAAACCATCACCTTAAAAATATATTTTAAAGTTCAGTATTAACACCCTTTCACACACACAGAGCATACAACAACAGTATCCATCCATGCAGTGCAGCAGACATAACCAGGAGCTATTTAAGAGTACAGAGTAGCCCTTATGATTAATTGCATTTTTCTTCCAGCTCTTGGTAACATGAAAAACATATTAACTCTGCTAGCTCAGGAGCAATAACAGGCAGGCTTGTGTTTTCATCCACCACTGGACTGCCGAAGTCTGAGCAAGCATTCAGGTCACTCTATGCCTACAACTCACTAATGACTTACACATAGCCCTCGACCTAAATGCCAGCACTAAATGGAAAAAAAAACTATCCAATATCTCTTCTGTTATTTATTTGTAAATAATAGTTAGTTTGCTTCACCGATCATCTGCTTGTAGCTCCAAACCACATTCTGGAAAATGAATGCAACAAAAAACTCTTTATAGACAAGAGTTTCAGATTACTCACTTGTCTCCTTTACTGCGTTTGCCACACATAATACTACTGAGCAGATTGGGAATTCTTTGTTGGGCAGCGGGTGTCTGTAAGCATGTGCCGTTTGCACTGAATTTCATCACGCAGTGGGGCTCAGTCAGTCCCACATTTCTTATACCGTCCGACACTGCTGTTATGTCCAATCCTAGCCTTTTGTCACCCATATGCAGTTAAATTTATTGCAGAATAAAGGCTTAAATTAAGCAGTTTAGATGACGAATGTTATAAAAAAATACCCCGACCACAGTCCCACAGGTCTTTGTCATTCACTCATATCAGCTGCAGTTTCATCACTGGTCATTATTGCCACTTTTAACAATAAATTAATAACTATAAGATTCTGGAGGCAAATCAATATTGTCAGTTTCAACTGTTTTAGTAACATGTAGTATATTATGCATTATAGTTCAGTAGTTAATCAGTGTCTGCGTGAACCTGATGAAAATCTCATATGAACCCAAATGAGCGGTGTCGCTAGGTCTTTCTGGGAACTTTGTTGGATTTCACATGAATGAAGTCATGGGTAATAGTTTATACACTCACTCTGCTAATATTTACATTATAGCATTTTATAATAGTCCTGAAAAAATAAGGTACAAAACAGCCCACTGGTGCCACTTTATAGAATGTACTGCACCTCTTATTAGTTGTTTCTCAGGTGGGGCTGAGTGGATACACATTAGAAATGGAAGAGAATGCGAAGAGGAGGAGTGAAATGCACTGCCTATTGATTATCTTACATACATAAGTACAAGTGACCTGTAATCCACAGAGCACTTATCGACTCCTGTGCACCAGATCCAGTAACAGCTGATCAATACAGGCCAAAATAGTTACGGTATGGTGTAAAGTGCTCAGGTCTGACTCGGTCCAGTTAGGTCCAAAGAAGAGCAAATATGGCCACTTTAGCTACAATACACCTTTAGTTTCTTGAAGTGATACAGAGAGTGAGAGAGAGAGAATGAAAAAGGAAAGGATGAAGAAAGAGGGCAGCTGATTTACTGCTCTAATGAGGCTGTCCCTCCAGCCAGTTGTTTTGTGTGAGGCTCACTCTGACCTTTCGCTCTGCTCAGAAGCCCTGCCGCCTCATTTTTCACATTCTTGCAATTATGTTAACGCTTGAAGCGATTGCTGACTCCCAGCTCTTGCCCAGGCCTGGCTGGACACAGCTCCACAATGCTAAACGGCAAACGCTGCTTCCCAGCGGCTCATGCTACTCATCAGAGAAGAGATTTCACTCTCCACTGAAACCAGGGCAATTATGAGTTATAAGCAAGAAAAGCAATGCAATGTAGAGACAAATAGTGAAAGGAAAAAGTAAACAGAATCAAAAGGTCTGGGTCCTTTGGAAAAGGTGAGAAAATAGCTACTGCTCTCATGGTCAGTTAGATAACCTTCTGGTAATAGTTGCATTTTATAGTGGTGTTAATAATGTGAACACTTTAAGAGCCCAAATCTGGTTATGAACTGTACTTATAAGTCAAGTGCACACACACACACACACACACACATATATATATATATATATATATATATATATATATATATATATATAT
>JAVSBV010000147.1:9590075-9608448 GCA_033117975.1 Parotocinclus spilosoma | reverse complement strand
TCTATCTATCTATCTATCTATCTATCTATCTATCTATCTATCTATCTATCTATCTATCTATCTGTCTGCCTGTCTGTATCTATCTATCTATCTATCTGTCTGTGTGTCTGTATCTAACTATCTATCTATCGATCTATCTATCTATCTATCTATCTATCTATCTATCTATCTATCTATCTATCTATCTATCTATCTATCGATCGATCTATTTGTCTGTCTCTCTCTTCCTCTCTCTTTCTCTCTCTTTCTCTCTCTTTCTCTCTCTTCCTCTCTCTTTCTCTCTCTTTCTCTCGGTCTGGCTTTGTGCCAGAGAGCGATTAAACAGAATGATCATCTCTCTGGCATTCTGTCTATGTGCCTGATTCACTGTACAAGAAGAGAAACACATTAAAGTGTGTACAATACTGATATTGCTGTTTAGTAAGTCAATGAGTGCACATCTACCAACGTTCACTTTTCTTTTCACCTCCTAACTTGTCACACCCTGTCTTCTCTCTTTCCTCACCTCAGGCTACGGTCTAATGCAAAAGTTTGGGTACCCCTAGTCAAATTACATGTTATTGCCTTTCTACACAAAAAAGACATAAAGGTAACCTCTGCAGAGAGCAAACATTAGCATGACAAACTTCTGCGACCTTAGAAGAACATGGAAAGCCTTTAAAAAATAGTTGATCATCCGTAAAGGTGCCCAAGCTTTTGTGAACTTCTTTTCATTTAGAAAATCATGTAATCAAGTCATTTTACAAGGGTTGCCCGGAGTATTCCTCTAATCATGGCTGGCCTGTAAGCACCATGAAAGGGGTCCACATAATGTGCACACTAATGCTTGGTGAACAAGGGGAATTGCCAAAATTATTCATGCCGCAGCTTGAGGAAGTTTACGCTATGCACCATTAGCAATGGCTATGAGGAAACTTTTTGTCTGTAATTTTTCTTTATGTGCGCAGAGCTTGTAATTAAAAGTGAGAAGGTTTATTAGGGCTGGATAAGATCATGATTGAACTACATGAAGCATAGTAATTTTTAATACAGCCCAGTGACATAGGGGAAAAAGAAAGAAAATGAGCACAACTAAGGTAAACAGTGAAAGGGAGAGCAAGGAGCTCTTGTATGAAAGGCATGCACTCTTTAGCCTCCTGCACGTCCTGGTGCCATAGTAGAACGTACAGGGTCTGATGTAATGCGGCTAAAAGGGATTTGAGGCCACACCCCAGGGGCTGTGTCTGCTCCATTAATGCTCCTGTATTTTTACAAGCATGACAATGTGCTGGCCCTTTAAAAAGGTTTGCATTGGAATTTGTTCCGTGTCTTGTTTTGGCAAGCAATGCCTGAGGGGGTCAGCTAAGAAGTCATTTTTAAGAGGTAATAATCCGATCACTCCTGTCCTAGCCAGAGTTGTTTCTTACCAACTGCAGGTGTCTTGCTGTTATAGGGCTGTTTGTTTTTTTGTGAAGAACAGAGGAGATAGTTTGTGATAAGGAAGTCACAGTGTATTTGCATTGGTTTTGACCTGTGTTTCTGGCTGTGTGTCCATTAGAGCAGGTAAAGGGGTTACAGAGGCCATTACACTTAAAGACACACCTGCAGGGAGACTCCAAATCCATGCCTAAATGCTCATCCAGGCCATTTAAGGTGTACTTATTTGGGAATTAACCCTGACTCCTGAGCCCCCCTCCCATCAACCCTTTTGTGTTTGTCCGATGGGCCTTGCTCCCTTTTCACTTTTCTTTTTTTTCTCCTTCTGCCTCCCTTGGCTTTCTAATCCAGCAAGCCTCCTCCACCCACGGCTCTAATAATGTCCGAGCCCCACCTAGCAGACCAGCTTCCTGGGAGAAAGCGAGAGTTTAAACTGTTGGATGAATTATGTTGGGCCTGTACAAGCATGGTGGAGTAGCAGCCATACCCTACAGGTACCTGTCAAACCAAAGAGCTCTCGTCCAATAGAGTGGGAGGATGAGAACGAGTGCACGGGCAGATTTGAGCTCGCCTCTCCCCCGCCTGCCTCTGTCAGTGCAGCTAACACATTTATGCAAATCTTTTTGGGCATTATTGCAGATAAGCTCATTTTATAGCCTGATTTTCACTCTCCTGTGTGCTATAATGAGTCTCTGAGCGTGGGGGTGCTTGTTTGGGGAAGAATACCGGCCTCGTGCCCTGCAGTCTGCACACAGTGGAAAGCTTTTGTTTTTCCATTTGAAGAGAGAGGGACGGAGGAGGTGTTGGATTTGACAGTAGTTAGTGCCATTAGCTCTTGTTATTGGAGGCAGCAGTCTAATAATTTCTAATTACCCCAAGGAGGTATTAAGAGTGTTAGGAAGCAAGGATAATTTCTTATTTACACGCCTCAAGCAGTGAGCACTCTTAAAGAACGAAGGGTAATGTGAAACAAAACAAATCAACATGCCAAACAGGGCTACAGCCTGGGGGGAGATAGCGTTCATTATGCATTACGATAATTCATTTAGAAGGTTATCAATTTCAGAATAGAGGCGACTGTTTGGAGGAGTGGAAAACCTGCAGCCACAAACACATGGTTTCAAAGAACAAGATGAAAAAGGAGGAAGCTATTCAAAGATGGCCTGACTTTTGCTTTTCTGAAAGGTTGTTGCAATTACAGTTTCAGTGTTTCCAGGCCAAACATGCTTAAATCCACACAGCCTTCCCCTGCTCACTCCTCAAATTATTTCCTCTTTAGCATTGTTTTAGAAAAACACCATATAGAATCTTTTTTTCCTTCACCGAAAGCTGCTTGGCTAAGGAATTAACTTTTGATGCCATTTGTTCTGACTTTGGCAGTCTATGCTTTCACACTGCTTTAAAAGTAACTTCAATTATGATGTTCCAGGAGGTACCATGTTTTCATCTCACTGTCCAGACAACATGTGTTTCTTTTTTTTTTTTTTTTTCTATTTTTTCTAAATCATCTTTCCTTGTAATGTCTGGCAGGAATGACAGAGACTCCATTAGAACAATTGCAGGAAGTTTAGGAAGAGTGAAAGAAAAAGTAAGAAAGGAATAAAAAGCGCTACCCACCTCCATCAGCCTACGATCAAAGAACAAAATAAAGACTTAATCTAATGTAGACAAAGAACAAAAAACACACTAGTAAAATTGCCGTACTGAGGGCAGCCCTGCATTGTTTAGGCCGAATACTTACTCTCTAGGATGCACTCCTTAGACAACTGCCTGTCTGGTGGAGACATCTGTGGAGGCTGACCTCCTGACCCCGAAAAGAATGCTGTGAAGGTGGGGGAATGCTGCCTTTACCCCTCACATGGCCTGGAGGACAGCCGAGCAGCGCATGAGAACAAACTCCGCAACTATTAAAAACTACACAAAGAGAGATGGAGGGAGAGAAGGATAACAGCACAGGAGAGAAAAGCTGTATCAGGCCAAAGAGTGTAGGACTGGTCTTTTTTCTGCCCCAAAGGCCTGGCTGCTACTGCTCCTCCTCGGACCCCCATGAGATCGTTTTCATCCTTTATGAGTAAAGATGAGCCTGGTGAAGAAGGGGAGCAGGAGAGGTTATGCAGTCGAGAGACTCTGGTCTGGTAGGGAGCTGCTCCCTGCTGCCATGACCGCCCATTATTCAGTGCACCTGCTATTGTGTGGGCACCCATCCAGCCCTATTGTTGTACAAAAAAATGAGTCATGAGTTTCCTGTAGCTCCAGAGGTATTCTGTAGACGTTATGGCCAGCATGTTTCTGTTCGTCACATAGTCCCCGATTTTACATGCTACTTATTTCATGCACTTCAGTCTACTTGTGATGCTCATCTGTTTGCTCATCAGTCTCTGATAAGTGTTTGTTGGTCTGTCTGCCTGACTGTCTCTCTCTCAAACAGTTAGAACTGCACCTCTAGTGCATGAGCTTCAGGCGCCTGCTTTTGCTTCTTTGGTCTTATGGGAAGGGAAAATTGGAATGTCAATAGCAAGGAAAAAAGAAAGTGGAAAGCAGAAAGAAGAGACACAAAGGAGAAAAAAGGGTAAATCAAACAAAAAAGTGGTAGTGAACAGGCATGAGAGGGGCAATCCATTGCATCAAATATTTTCTGATCAAGGTTTGAATAGCTGCTTTATTAAGAACATGCCATTTTTACAGTATCTGGTAGTATAGACTTACGGTGTAGTCACTTTTGTATTAAGATGTGACTTTCTTTATTATGTGTGCTCTATTTTTTTCCAATAGACTCCTTCTGGGGAAAAGGCCAAGCTTGCTGACTGCTAATGTCAGGCAGCTAATTAAGGAAACGTGCAAGTAATGAGTTGGAAAATTCATTTGAACAGGTCAAGGTGCTACAGTGGCAATAGTTAGAGCCTTCAGCTTCCAAACTCTTATTTTTCACGGTGGTAATAAGCATCTCACCAAGTTCGCTGTGGCTGAAGTGCAATTTTTACTGCCAATAGATGTCAAGGCTCTAAAGAAAGAGAGAGTGCCAAAGCTGGACCATAATAAAACGACCTGCTGAACTTACCTTAAGGGCCATGAATGCTAGTGAGCTCATCAAGAGTGTGCAGCTGACTCCATTAACGCCTGGATATTGTGTCATGTCAAGGCATTAAGCGAACCATCAATATCCCGATTATAGTGTTTTCATCCTCATTCATTAACTTACCTTTCATTTAGTCATGTGTCGAAACAGCAAGGGAATTCGGGAGAAGATTCTCCCTTTTATTTGGAGAAAATAAGAAGAGTGTGTTGCTTTTTTTGTAAATGATAATTACAGACTGGAATGTCTTTGGGGAGGACAGCAGGCCATAGTTATTGACTTGTAAAGGAGCCGGTAGGTGAGTCTTGACAAGACGTGAGCAGGCCCGAATCTTGTAAAGGAGTATCTGATTTCTCCGCTAGTTGGGTCCCTGGAGAGGCTGCTGTGTTTTTTCTGTTCAGGGGCTCACAACTGTATAGTAAAAAAGAAGAGATGAAAAAAAATGTAAAGCGAAGTTACCTGAAAGATGTGGTCTTTTCTGTTACAAAGTAGATTGAAATGGAAAGGGGAAAGTGACCATTTCTGAGAGTGTGTGTGCTCCTGTGTGATAGCACAAAAGGTCAAGCAGTAAAGAGAAGCAAGTCAGCAAGAAGGAAGACAAAAGCAGCGATCAACTAACATGGCTCCTCACAGGCCTGACTAATTTATGAAGGCAAACTGTGCCTCTATGAGAGACAGCAAGCATAAGCTGCAGAGAAAGGAAGGGAAGCAGGTGGAACTGGAGGAACTTTGCATTGGAAGAGGGTTCAGCCCAAGGGGGAGCTCTTCTCAGTTTGAACTTTATCAGGGGCAACGTTAAATCAATATATTATCGGAAAAAGAATTAATTACTAACGCCGAATAAAACAGCTGCATTTTAAACGGAGAATTCATCAATGCGGTAATCTCTCGGTTTCAACCCAGGTGTCAGGAGGATCATTCTGACTCCTTGTAATGAGGAACTGTGGGAGTTTCACTCCCCTCCTGCATCCTTTTCTCAAACACACGCTCACACACATACTCCTGCCATGCTGTCTTTCCTCCATCCTTTTGAGGAATTTAGTCATCTTTTCCTCAGCTGTTTGCCATCACTATAGAATATTCAGACTGTAAATGCCTCCTCTTCCCCTTTCTCGCCTCGATTAGATGTCCATTCACTCCCACTCCCTTGTCTCCTCTCTTCTGCCACATTCCCTTCCTACCAAATTCCTTTCCTCACAGGGATGGAGAAGGGTATTAATCTGAAAGGCTTCAATGCTGGGGCCAGTGAAGCGCGTTTGTCCCGCCGAGGGAGAAGCGGACATTCCTGAGTGCAGGAGCACCCCCCCACACCCACACACACACATTACCCCACCCCACCCCATGACACAACCCACCTCTCTTCCAAACTCAGAGTGGTGAATTTCAAGAAGGGTTGAAAAAGGGTTATGGGTGATGAATTGGGTTTTTAGTGAGCTCATTAGGAAGCCAAACAGAGTTTAGCCGCTGGAGCGGAGTGGAGTGAGGCCACAGTGCAGTAATCAGTTCTGCTCGCTTTGTTCCTGCCTCCAGGACATTTTTGTAGCAAAACTTCATGGCAGTGAGCTGATGAGAGGGTCGGCCGTGCAGAGGCTACAATCTGATGGTTGACTTGTTGATTTATATACCTTTTAATTCGTTTGGTCTAGCTCTCTTTCCCCCGCTTGTCCTAATGGGCAAGACTGAAGAACGCCTCTGTGAGCGTGCTCTTTGATGGCAGTGGCCGTCAGCATGTTCTGGACCAGCCTCTAATAACTGCACGCTCCCCCATGCTCTCATGTTGAGCTAATATGTATTTGTTTTAGTCTGAAGTGTAATTGGGGGCAGAATCTCCATAAATAATATTATCTGCTGAGTGCTGTTGGAAGATCAGCTTTTAGCACTGGAGCCGCTCTCTCTCTCTCTCTCTCTCTCGCTCTTTTCTGAAGAGGACTTTGATATTCCCTTACCAAGAATTAATAAAGCCATAATGCCTTTAGCAGCCAAATCCACACTTTTCTCTCCACCTCTGTTTTCTTTTAAACCTTACTCTCTTGTGAGCTCTCTCTCTCGCTCTCGGCTCACAGCTTTGCTCTTATCATTTTGTGCAGCATATGATTCCTGTTTTGGTGAGAATTTATGTAATTTGCGCTGCTAATTATTGCTGCAATTAACACTTTAATTACTGCAGTGTGAACCTGCTATGCGGGTCTCTGCTTCTACCAATGGAGGGAGCTTCAGACACAGTCGCTCAGACACGCAGCCTGAGCTCTTATTTGTTTTCCATAATAATGTACCCATCAGAGTGTACAGGGACAGAAAGATAGAACACGAGAAAGGAAAACAGAGAAGCTTCCGGGTGTTAAAGAGTGAGTGAGAAAGAGTGAGAGAGAGAGAGAGAAGAGAGAGAAGAGGTTGAAACCTCTAAGACGATATTTAAGAGGCTGGGTGCACCTCGATAACCTCTGGGACCAATTAGTGCAATTTGATTTGGAAAAAAATGGGGAGGATGAGCTCAGGCTGTGTGCTTGGTTTTGGGAATGGGGTGGAGTTGTCAGGGAGTCAGTGAGTGTGAAATCTTTGGTCTAGACCCAAGGCCCTTCATTAGGCTCTGATCCACGTCTCTGGAGTGAAAAGTAGTCATGGGCATCACAACGCCTTTTAGTTTCACCCAAAAGGAGTGTAATAGGAGGCTGGGGGTGTAGCATTTCTCTCATCCTTAGTAATTTATCCCTTTACCATTCATGTAAGTTGCATGTTGAAATCTGTAAAGCCTAATTATTTGATTATTTTATCTTGCACAAAATTTATTTGCATTACAATGAATTTAATATCATTGGGTTTTATTTTTTAATTGTCAATAAAGTGTGGAGAGAGTTGTAGATCACCTGACTTTAACAGACACTTTGCTGCAAAAGTCTTAGGCCACCATTATATTTGGTACTAATACCATATATAACACATTGTCGATGGTCTTCACTCCAATCTTTGTAAGCTTTGTAGTACTATGTATTTTAGCCCTTTTCATTAATTAATTTTATATCTATTATGTGAAAGATGAGGGTCATGGGGAGCCAGGGCCTGACCAACTCTGGGTAGGGCACCAATCCATTGCAGGTCACATGCACACTCATGCACAGGAAAGCAAACACGTTTCTTTGAATGTTTACAGAAATTTTATTGTGGACTAGGAATCAAAATGGGAATCTCTGGAGCTGTGAGGTGACAGTGCCATCATGCTGTTCAAGCTCTTTTGCCATCATAACTGACAGATTTCATATCCCTTTGCTCCTTTTCCCTCATAGTGTCACGAAATCAAGTCTTCTGACAGTTGTGAGGACTTTAGCCTGCATAGCTCCAAGCTTCAGTAATTTACACGATACGGGTCTAAATGAAAGGTTTTGTGACTTATGAAATCATTAGCAGCACTGAGTGATTAACAGGCTAATGAGTGGCAAAGGGGAGGGGAAGAGGGTGAGATGGAAAATCAGGGACGCAATCAGAGGCCAGAAGCAGCCATTGTGAGCTTCTCAAAGGCCCTATTTATGAAGTAATTAGATAATTGTTGTTACAGGTAGCAGGTTAATTACACTTGTAATTATCCAGCCCAGAGCCTTTGAAAATATACATGGCTCAGTTTTCCCAAATGTCAGACGATTATTCCTTTTACCAGGATACTCTTATTTCCTCCTACTTTATTTTTCATTCCTTATTTTGTAACTTTCAGAGAAACTCTGGGAGAGATTGGATTGCTGGAGGTTTCATTTTGGCTGAAAATCTGGGCATGACTGCAATCCTAGTCTTCATTCCTTCCTTCTTTCCCATGAGCTGCACTTGGTCAGCTAGTCTTTCCCCATGACCAGGGTTTTGTTTGCTGCAGGGTCACACAGTGCCTCGGTGGAGAGGTGATAGTTATCTACAGCATTCCTGAAATGTTAAAAAGCTATCTATATGCCTGATGGCAGGGCCAGGGGGCATTGTGTGCAAGTGTTTGTGTGTGTGTGTGTGTGTGTTTGAGTGTGTGTGCGCGTGTGTGTGTGTGTGTGTGTGTGTGTGTGTGTGTGTGTGTGTGCGTGTGTGTGCGTGTGTGTGTGTGTTGTTGGAGTCAGAGTAGGACTCTCCCCTTCAAAGACACTGCATCCACCCAACACCAAAAGACATCTCATTAAACCTCTTATTCCACTTCATTTACGAGCTTGCTTAACTATGTGTTCTTCAACGCAAACAACCACACATTAGTACTGGAGTTAAAAAAACACAATATGAAGATAGAGATTAACTCAAAGAGAGAGTGCAGCTGTGTGTGAAGGCCAGGCAAGATTCTTTGGAGGGCTTGGCAGAGTCAATTTTAGTGGTTTCACTGATTCGGCTGTGTGAAAAAACAAGAACGACTGTTAGAGCTGCTAATGACTTACACTGTCACACTCCCTGTTTGTTAAGCAGAGCACAGTGTTTACCAAGCTGTTGTTTTACAGGCTGGCATACAGATTATGGCTTTGTAAGCAACACTCAGGAAATAATTGCAATAAAACATCAATAAAGCATCTTTGGGGAATGGCCTGGTACTCTGCACTGCTTTTACCTGAACCAGACTTATCTTTCATAATGAGAAAAATCAAATGAAGGATATAGAGCTGTTTGATACAGCAGTGTGAATCAGCTCAAGTACTTTGTATGTGCAGGGCCGAAATGTATGCCTGTGCCATGAGGCCTATTTTCAGTGTGAATGGAAGTACTCTGTGTCAGGACCATGTGGCCCGGCTGCAGGCGAGGGCCCTGCGTGAATCCTAAGTAAATAAAAAAGAAGAGAGGGGGGGCAGCGGACAAAGAAGGCAGAGCCCCTGCTACAGCTCACATTGGCAGCCATTTGAGCTTTTGAATGTGCTAAATGCTGCTTATGCCAGCTGAAAAGTTCAGGAGAAAAGGGGGAAAAGGGGCTTAAAATCCCTCCTTTTCCCCCTTTTCTCTGTGAGGGAGCCTTCAAGCAGAATCGGTACTGGGGTATGGGGGGATGCAATGTAGGGGTAATGCTGCAGGCTGAGGTTAGAAAAACTGGACATGTCCTATGTTATGGACTGGGTGAGTGCAGTCTCTGGACAGAGTAATGCCCCCCAGTTTTACCTCTTAACCTCGGCAGAGTTTTCATGATAATGACATCTAGCCTGGAGGGTGGGGTGTTGAAGGGGCCATAATTAGTCACTTTAGGTGCAGCCTGTGCAAGTGCTAGTGCCTCCACATTTATGCTCCATTACCCTGAAACAAATGCCCAAGCCAAGCGAAACACAAATCCACTGCTAAGTCACTCTGCAAAGATTTATAACTGGATTCATAACCGCATGCGAATCTCAATACGTACATGACACATTAGTTTTTATTCACATTTTAACACTGGTTTTCCTGATCAGGATAAAGGGGGCTCTAATGCCAACCCCAGAGAGCACAGGATACATGTTTTAGGGCAAGTGACTGGACTTTTCTATGCTATCTAAATAAGTAAGCTTGCTCTGGCATGGTACAAGGCAATGTTTGGGCTTATTAAAATATTAGATGAGTCCAACTGAACAGACACCTCACTGGTTAATAGCTCAACCATTACATGTAGAGACATGATGAAACAATGTACATTTAAGCTACATGTAGCCACGCTACCTTTCTAAGAAATCTGATTACTGACACAGTCATGTAGTCTCAGAGGGCTCCCTTTATTACATTACTTAGACCCATTGGATTATTGCCAAATTAGATTTTCTGCAGTTATCAGATTCCTCTGTATATGTAAACTAACTCACATATTGTTCAGGTACATTTTTTTAAATTTACCCCTTAAGGTTTAAAAGTAGTCTTTTCTCAAAATGTGTATCTTTAAGTTGTTTTTTTTTCACTTAAAATAATAGACATACCTAACCCTACATAACCCTAACCCTTAAGTTTTGTTTTTTTTCTTACTAGACATGGGTCTCAAAATCTATAGCTGATGCCAAATAAACATCTTAGAAGCAACTTACAAACGTTAAATGTCATTCTCCATTTGTAAAGCAAATTAGTTGGAGACTTTGGAATGCTCTAAAATGGCTTAGTGCCCTTAGTGTCTTCCCTCAGAGCACCAACTTTTGAATAACCAATATGCTTTTACCCGTGGGCCTTATTTGTGGCACCTTGTAGGCACGTAGGGCAGGTAGGATACAGACTTTTCATAACATCCAGGACAGCAGAATGCCCACAGGCCGACTGCACATTAGAGCCAAGTCCTCTAAATTGTTTTAATATAATATTTACTGACATGCTGATTTTTAATGAAGCACAGTGTAGTGGCAGATAAGTAAATATGAGGATACATGTTCAATAATCGGCCCTGGGTGTAGAGTTGACATGTTTATTTATCCAACTCTTATTGGTGTTAATGGTGTTATAGCATCAGACTCTGCCGCTGTCTATCCATGCCTGCTCGCTTACTTTAGGGATGTCTTCGACTGATAAGACACACAGAGGGATGGTGTGAAGAAAAAGAGAGAATAAAGAAAGAGAGCAATGGGGTCTGGCTCTTTTTCATCTTTCAAGGGCGTTGCTTTTCCGAAAGTGCCCGGGGCTACACTCCAGCACCTCTCCTCCCTGAGGCCTTTCGCCTGCCTCCTAATAGCCATCCCCATCTGTGTCACATGGGCAGATGATGGGATGCTTCCCCTTTCCTTTTTCCCGTCTCCTCTCCCTCTCTCCCTCCCTCTCTTTCTCTCTGTCTCTCTTTTTATAGCAGAGTGCACATCCACACAGGTTAAAATGCCAGAGTTGCCAGGAAACAGTCAGAAGCCATTAGTGTTTGGGACAATTTGCCCTGCAGCGCTTCTTCTCTAGCTCATAAGAAGGGAGTGGGGGTGGATGTAAATCACCAACTCGCCTTTAGATGTAATGAGAGTATGCAAGTTTTCCCGTCTTTCTTTTCTCCTTTCTTTTTTACTTTCTTACTTATTGTGTTGCACACATACGTCCACATTTGCATCCCGTTTTGTAAGTGCTCCTCTGTCAATGTCAGAATTTGACTGCGCATTTGCAAGCACTTGTTTGTACTTTTAAACACAAGTGTACATATGTCTGCAGCTGCGACTTTCGGGCTGTGTGTACAGTGCAAAGGCACAGGCATTGTGTGCGCTGCTGAAAACTCAGGAGTCTGATTTCACCCTGCTGGGGAGGCAAGTTGAGGCTACTGGAGCGGCCCGTGCTGGAGGGTAATGAAGTGACAGGTCAGTCTGTAAATATGCATGGGTCGGCCCTGCCCCAGCAAGGGGGAGGCTATCGCATTGCAGTGAAAATGGAAACGTCAATAAAATTAATCTGTCAGCCTTTTGGTCAGAGCCACTCAGCCTCTCAGGGCCTGGACTCCACCAGAGTGGCCATGTAGCCCACAGCAGGGGCAGCTTATGACACCACCACAACAACACAAGTTTGTAAGACACCCAAAAACAACATGTGTAACTCCCCTCCAGCCCAGGTCCTCTCTCACACTTACCCAACCACACAGGCTTCTTCCCTCCTTGGGTGATGTTATTATTATTGAAGTGGAGAGCAAACTGGAGAATTAGCACGCCGTCTGGGTCGCATTTCTCAGGAAGCCACACACGGTCAGGCTGAGGCTACGGTTTGGCTCCAGTTTATTGTTTTAGACTTCCCTGAACAAGGGCTTTCACTTAGCCTGGGATTTATGGCATTTGCTGTTAATGAAAGCCCATTTTACACTTACAACCCTCCCAGACTCCATCCACTTTTCCCACGTGTGAGGGTCTGAAGCGGCAGTTTCTCTAATTCTGGGTGGAGAGCAGAGACTTGTCACTACTCTGTTTTCCCTTTAACATGCGACTTTGCACTAATGATGAAGTTGAACATAGCACAGGGAAAGTAATAGAGTGAAAGACTAGAACGAAGAAGTAGAGATGTACAGTCTGCACCATCCTTGTATTCTTCATACATTTTGCATTTGATTACTTCACCAGTCGGATCCTTTTTCTTTCCTCCTTTTTTAAAAGTTATTACTTCAAATATTCATGGAAGATTATGGCTTGCATAGGTGCATGTGATTGATGTTTCCCCAAAAACAGGAAGACATATAAGACTGGATGTTCAGAATACCAGGGTCCTGCTCTGTCTTAGTGGAGAAGTTTTTCAGATACATAATTTAGATGCCCTCAAGGAAGGCTTTCAAGGCATTTTTGCCTGAGGGCAAGAAAAAATAACCATGACTGCTAAAAGTAAATCATTTTTGCTAATGCACAATTAATGGCAAAGAGGAGGAGAGAGACGGCAAGGGCTTGGGATTAGAACTTGGGTTTAAAGGAAGCGAGACTGCCTTGATATGCGCATGTTTCCTGCCCAAATCAAACGCTGACAGGCATTAATGCAGCACAAAGCTGCTCTGCCCCTGTCATGCAAATGAGCAGGCGGGAGGAGGAGGAACCAAAGGGAGATGGACTGCGGTCCATTATAAGCGTCCAACTGCAACAATGGAACACTCCTGAACTACTGAACTCCCACGAAACAACACTCATGTTCCTTAAGATTGTTTATGTATACATCTAGCTGTTACACATGTATATCTTTATATTGTGGGGATATCTCTGCCCTCCCTCTCCTGTTCATTCTCCTGAAGAAAATTCCAGGCTGTACCATCTATCAAGCATGTGAAAATAATTGAATTAATGAGCTCTTGCCTATAAAAACTATATATAATGCTCTAGCAAAACAGATTAACCATTAATCTCTTGTCTGCAAGTGGTGTTACGTTCAAATTAGGAACCATGGTGGCTTCGACGTTAAGGTACAGAACTGTGGACTAGAAGGTCCAGAGTTCAAATCCCACCCTCACCAAACTGTTACTGTTAAGTATGACAGGGTATGCTGTCACTGTTTTAAAACTGCATCCAATTGTAAGTTGTTCTGGATAAGGGTATCTGCTGAATGCCTAAATATAACATTAGTGTATGAAGCTGTGGCGTATTGGGTTCAGTTTCTAAAAAGCTCCCATTTTGACCAGGAGATGGCTTAGACAACAGCGTAGCCTCGCCTGGTACAGGAGACGATGACGACCCAGACAAAGACAAAAAGCGGCAGAAAAAACGTGGCATCTTCCCCAAAGTGGCGACCAACATCATGCGAGCGTGGCTCTTCCAGCATCTCACAGTAAGTCGCTTTTTTTTTGGTTTATATTATTTAGAAGTGTTATACATTTAATCTACCTTTCACACAGATGCAATATATAAACCACATTCACCTGCAATATATACACAAAAATTGTAAAGCAGCCGCATTCCCACTAAGACTCCACATTATCAAATTGTTTGATATTTAGCACGCATAGTGATATTGGATGTACTAATGGTGAGCTTGGTGGTGTGACTGGGGCCAACAAAATCAGATGGCCCACTTTTCTCTTTTGAGGATGGACATAGATTAAACAGTATAACTAACACATGTGGTTTAAGCTACAAAACACTCTCAATGTCTTCTTTTCTTGCTCGCCCCCTCCAGCAACCACACCGAGGCTTCCTAAAACCACAACAATTTTCAAGTATCTTGTTATTTGTCACCCTAAAGCCTTTGGCAAAAAAATACAAAAGGTTCTTAGAGAATTAAAAAATATAGACTTCTCAAACAGGACTTGAAACTTCTTATCATTGACTCAAACAAGAACAAATACTAGAGCTGACATTTATTAATACTTTACATTGTGTATTTAAAGCAAACGGGATATTTTTTAATTTTTTTTTAAATAATGGATATAGTAATGATATGCCCCCTGGTCTGAGCCATGTTAGGAAGGCTTCTCTCCATGACTGTTTTTACAACGTGGTTTGCTTACACCTCTTCACTAAACAGTTCTGTTACTGTCAGTGAGCACATACGTTAATTGCAGCAACTCTCCATCAAATAAAACATTTAAAGGACACATTAGAGGACTGTCATGTACATGAGCCAGTAGGGAGCATCTGAGATCCTGAGTGGTGTTTGGTGTGTGTTCGTTGCCTGGAACAGTCAGGTAAGGGCAGCCCCAAGGGGGTCTGGTTGGTGGGGGTTAGAGAGGGGCCAAAGACGGTCATGTTCCGTTGCCCTCTCTGATGTCAGGACATTATCTGAGATTCAAGCCGCATTGATCTGGAAACAGAGGGTCGAGTTACATGCAACCCTGTTCCTAAGCACGTGGCTGTAGATACAGATGGGGCTGCAAAGGAAGTGGAGCCCTGTGTGCCTGTGTCTGTGTGCATGAATATGAATCAAGAGGCCGAACACCCTGTGATCTGTATGCTTCAAGGGGTCAGATGCCCTCTGTGGTTCTGTGGTTATGCTGGCTGTAGCCCCCTCACCCAACATGGAAGTCTAACCTTAGCCCTGATTACCTAACCAAAGCCCAAATAATGAGTCACTGAAGATACAGCCTAATTGAAAGGCCTGTAAATCCATTACATATTGGTCAGGGATAATCTGGAGCTGTTTAATCACTTTTCTCTATTCAGGAGCAGTGAAGCTTCAACAGCCAAGCCCTGAACCTTGCCATGTGCTTATTATTCCCATCATTATCAAAATGACTTCACAGCTGTTCCTGGCCACATCTCCTCTGTTGGAGATTTCAGCAAATCAGTAAAATGACTTTAATTTGAGTCGAGTGTGAGGGAGAGATAATATCAAAGATTTTTTGTTATTCTTTTTTTCCTTTTTTAAGGGCAAAGAAGCAGAAGACAAATCTCTCATTAACAGGCTTACTTTAAACCACCTACCATGGTGGATATATATTTTTTGTAACACACACGCCTCCTGGTTAATTTACTTGGCTCACACCATGCAGAAATATCTTGCTTTATTGAGGGATCATTAGGTGTCTTTCCCGGCGACTCGAGGAATGCCTATTGTGGGCTTCTCTTAGCTCCAGCCCTTGCGCTGCAAAATGGAGGCTATACAGCCTTTTCCACCTATTTTCTTTAGAATTGTTTTAAAATAGTGAATGGAAGAGAGAAAGGGGGAGAAAGAATAAAGCCTGTTAGATTAAGCCTAAGAGTATTTTTCTTAATTCATAGAAGTACGGCTTTCAAGACTTCCATTTTCTCCTCTTTTTGTACCTCTCCTGCTTTGTACATGTTTTCTCCCATCCTTATAGGACCCTTTTGTAAAAGTGCGCGGTTGGAATGGTACAAGTAATAATCCATACATTTCATCCTACTTTTAAAGTTTTTTTCCCTGTGCAATAAAGAGTCCTAATGGAATTATCCATTACTAGTAACTGCAGCCTTCTGTGCACCCCCTCCCTCCCACACACACTGCATACTCATACTAATGTGCCTAACCCAAACCTTAACTTCAGTATCCTAAACCAAATGTTTAGCGTTTTCAATTTGCCAAAAGAAAGTTGCAGTTTTTGTTACAAGAAACACACACACACACACACACACACACACACACACACCAATACCACCTACTCACATATCCAGCTCTTAGTTTTTAATTTAATTTGTTAAGCAAATGTATTTACTATTTCAGGATACATTTGTGTAAGAGAGAATTCTTGGGGACTTTGGCCCCTGAATGGCCTATTGGGGCATTCTGGCATTCAGGCATTCATTAGAGAGGGCAGAATGAAAGGAGCAGGGTTGTATTTTCTCAAATGCTCAGACCAGCATGGAGCTACTCTTCCATGAGCTCCAGGGGTCTCTCTACATATGTTCTCAACATCCACCCATTGTCACCTATTCTGAAAAGCTCAAAAGGACAGCCCCCCCTGCCCATGTGCAGAAAAACAACACAGGCCAACAGTAACAATTGTTGGCTTTTGGATTCAGTATAACAAAATCGATGGCCCACCCCTCTCCAGCCTCCTCTGCACAGTTTGACCCCACACTTTCATGGGAGAAATCTTACTGAGCCTTTTGCTATTACTATTGTCTCTGGTTAAAAGGGCCGCGTCAATTGGCACCCACGAACAGCTTCCTAAGGGATGGGAAAGATGCCTGGCCTTCAGGAAAGATCCCACACCATCCTGTATAAAGAATGCATGCCAGAAATGCGGCAACGTTCTGTTTTAATGTAAGCTCATGCAGTGTGCAAGAGCCAGCTGCTTTGATAGCCTTATAAATCGTGCAGACTGGTGCAGAGATCAGCTGGAGAAAACTGGCCCTGCACACTCAGAGACAGTATGTCTTTTCTCCAAGCTTTGCTGGATGTTTTCCAGTGCCATTAGGAAGGGGAAATCCCAGCCTGTTGCTATAAGCTTTCCCATAGTGCAGCAAGCTTATGTTATCAGAAAGGTAAACTTCTGAGCAGACCAGATTTTGCTGCTGGGCTTTAAGTTAGAAGCCGGTGAGAAAAGAAGACTTGAAAATGGACGCCAGATAGAGAAAGTCTTCTAGATTGTGAAATAAGTGCAAGGGAAAGGGAAGGGTTTGTGATCACAGAGCCTGGGGATTGCCTCTTGTATAGAACTACTCTGAATTCTCACAGTTAGCCTGTCGGTGCCCCATTCTTCCTCCTCCAGAGTAGACCCTGTGCCCTTGCAAAGACAAGGGTCGGCTCTGCAATAAAAACAGGAAGCACTCAGATACAAAGATACCACTCCAGGCTTGGCCCGTCTTTCACTAACGTAAACCTTCAAACACCAAAGAAAATAAATAGACCCCTTTGAGCAGAGCAGGGACAAGGCTGAGTGGATTTCTACAAGGACCTAGAGTTGGTCAGATAGAGGAAAAGTAGCAAGCTTACTCTCTCAGTGTCACACTAACATGAAGCCTCTTGGGTTCTCTGCCAAGTTTAGTCCTGGCCCGCCTGATAGCGAAGTGCTGCTAAGCTGCAAAGCCAGGTATATTGGTCCCATGAGGTCACTGAAAGAGGAGTGATAGATCCTGTAACAGTTGGAGGTTTGTCGGAGAACCTATTAACAAATTAACACACTTTTATATTGCCTAATACTATAAGGTTGAAGATTATAAAACTGTAACTTCCATCTTATGGTCTGGTGAGTCATAACAAATGATGACCATTCAGGCTCTTTGAGAATAAATTATTGATTAGGGAACAATGCTAATAATAGCATTTGCAGTAAAAATGTAATGTACAAGAGCTGAGGAGAGCAAGGAAAGGAGAAGCACTAGCTGATCCTGAATCAGCCCGATACAAACAGGGTTGTGGCATTCACTGCCCCCTTAGGAACATTAACTGCCATGGTAACCCACTGCACCGGTGTCACCTCCAGGTCGCTCCCATAGAGACATGTTCGAAAATCCCTTGGAAAATGAACAGATAAGCAAATAAACAGCTTTAGTCTATAATATGGTTGGGTGCATTAGGACACAGTAGCAGACTGACCAGTTACCATGTTTTGTTCCCCTACCTTTCCCTATGCTCCTCATTCACACCTAAATTTCCATCTTTGTTTCTGGTGCACATCTGTTAACAGTTTGAAAGATTGGGCACACATGTATGTGTAAACACACACACACACGCACACACACACACACACACGCACACTGTTGCTGCTGCTTTCCCCTAAAAAAGCAAACTAGAATTACACATACACATTTTATCCAGTCAATGTAAGCATGCTGTGAGGGATAATACTGATAAGACTTTTATTGAGTCCTGATTTCATTTAGTGCCCAGTTAGTGCTAGGTTTGTGTTAGGCTAGAGGTGGGTGAGGAGGGCTTGGGGTGCCATTGGGTCAGAGTGGGTGCAGGGCTTAAGGAGGCCCACACACTAATCTGTCATGTGCTCATTTGCGTCCAAGCCCAGAAGTCAGTTCTCCAGTCACCCATAACAACCCAGGCAACAGTTTGGTTCAGCGCCAAAGCCATGTGTGTGTGTGCTTGTGTGTGTGTGTGTGTGTGTGTGTGTGTGTGTGTGTGTGTGTGTGTGTGTTTGTGTGTGTGTGTGTGTGTGTGTGT
>JAVSBV010000147.1:9548068-9589975 GCA_033117975.1 Parotocinclus spilosoma | reverse complement strand
TGTGTGTGTGTGTGTGTGTGTGTGTGTGTGTGTGTGTGTGTGTGTGTGTGTGTGTGTGTGTGTTTGTGTGTGTGTGCGCACCCATGTGATTGTTGATGTTTGTGGTTGTCTACCAGGGAACCTAATTACATATATGTATGTGTTTATGAGTTGATTATGGGAGAGGTTTGTAAATTAGCAGCAGGGAGTAGCTGTGTCTCTGATGTTGCTGAAGTACGAAGCAATTACTGAAGGAGTAGGTCTGGCCTGGGCTTTTGTCAGAGACTGTGCTTCTAGTGAGAACTTTTCAATGGCCCCATAACGAGGATGCAAGTCATCCCTGTCTGCCATCTGTTCTGTGATCCACTTGTTCTCACATTGAGCTGTAAACCTAGGGGGCTACACTACGCCTAAGGATACACACACTCTCATTTATGATTGCAGTGGCATGACAAAACATAAGCTTCTCACATATATGTCAGATGACTTATGAAAAGCAGTTAATTTCCAAACATGTGCTGTTTTTCCAACTCCGATGTCCAACACTGATGTTAAGATGCCAAATATTAAATTTATCAAAGATTTAGTAAAGAAAGCTTTTATTCTGCATCCAGATCAGCAGCAGCTGGACCTTTAGTCACCTATAGTTCCTCTTTCCTAATTCTGAACATATTAAATCTAAATATATTTCCGCTTACAATTTACAATTTGGTGGATTTGCTTAATGTTGTCTCGTGCACTTAAAAATAAAACAGAACGTTAAGTACATGTCCATTTTCTAATCTTTTATTTAACACTGCTTATTCTATGTAAAGCTAGACCAAACCTCTTTATTTCATAATTAAAGCCTTACCTTTAATGCCTGGCTGATTGTGACTGTGTGTTTTAAAGGGCAATGACTGACAAAGCTTTGTTTACTGTATATCTGCTGTAATCCTCAAGTGGCCCAGTATTGCAGAAGTATTATACTGTAAGAAGGAGGAATTGTTTCTCACTGAATGGCTAAATCTTTCTTTTTGCTGTCTAATCCTGCTAACATACGACTTCTGTAAAGGGTTGGTTCCACTGTGACTCTCCAGCAAAATAATAGGTGCTTAACTTTAAGACATATTTGATGTGAATGCATCAGTGGCAGCTGGTACTTTTTAAAATAGTGTAAGCATATATGTTCACATTTGTACATATTTTACACATTTATGTTACTGGTCAGACACAACCCTATGCTTCTTATATCCCTTTAATGGAGATGAAATTACTTGTGTTGGCTAATACAAAGTTTTACACAATAATTGTGTGTTATTTTATAATGTAAATTGTAAATACTTTTAATAACTTGTAAGCATTACTGGAGAGGATTTACTGATGTTTAAGAAATCAGTCATTTTTCTGATTTCCAGTTTAGTGATCGACAGCAATGCTTGCGACGTTCTTCCCTTTTAAGAGGTTGACGAAGCATAAAGAGAAGCCATGCATGTATGCAGGGCAAACAACAAGCACAAGTTCACTAAATATTGTTTTCTATGTTGCAGAATGTACACATCCTCACTCCATTCATTGCCAGTGAAGCTTGTATATCCGAGTGTAGCTCAAAATTACACGTTAAAAGCTGCTTGTAAAATTAATCGTATATCCAGAGATTCACAGGTTTCAGTAAGTGCTTGTTAACTGTGTGTTAGGGGTTTTACATGAGATTGTGTGCTGTTTACAGTAAGGAGTTTGAGTTTTGCTGAATTAACATTGTGATGTCACAGGTCCATTGATTTGGTAAAATATTGAATTCCACCAGGATTATGAAAACAGTAGACACTTTGGCTAACATCTTATGTCAGCTCTTAACATAGAAGCCATTGTAATTTCCAGCTGGTTGTTCACTATCTTTAATTTCTCCACTGCTCCACTGGTGTTAATGCTTTTTATTTAATTAAGTAAGAGAAGTTTTCATCATAGGACAACTAAATTTGTAAGTGTTTAAAAATGACTAGCAGTTTCCAAAACCAGTAACCAGCAATGTTTAAAATGATTTTATTATAATTAATTTTCTCTAAATGTCGTAATGGCTAGGTTAGCCTGGGAACACTGGGTGCAAGACTGTAATACACATTTGACATTTTGCCCAGTCTAGTACAGGGCACCACCCATAAATTCATTCACACCCACTCACACTTAAGGTCAATATAGAGTAGCCAGTCCACCTACTGGCATGTTTTAGAAGGTGGTGGGAAACTGGAGTATGTGAATGAAACAATGGGAGAACATGCCAAACTTCTGCAGCACCATCATGACTTGCCACGCAACCTTTAACAAGATTAAAAGGTTAAAAAATGATTTACTCAGTGATCCATTCTTTTCCGATAGTAACAAATACTAAAATATGGCATGCTAGTTTTGTTGGCCATACTTGAAAAGTGAGGCGAGTCATGGAGGCAACATAGATGTATGATTTGCCGTACAGAGTTGACTGGATCTCCTCTGACCTGAAGAGAATCCAAATGGAGCAGAGAGCATGCAAAGTAGTGTAGTCAGATTTATAAACTCCAGACTCCATTGGAGACTCCTCCTACAGCCCACGCTTCAGCGGCAGGAGGCCCCAAACCTCTAACATTCGTTCAGCCTCCACAGAAAAAAAAAAACTGGTCCACACACTCTGGAAAAATCCTGGAACTCTGCTTCTCCAAACACTGGAATGATGTAATGGGCCATGGGGGCCAGACAAGATAAATGCCTTTATGGAAGAGAAAAGGCAGGCTGAAGACTTCAGGGCCCAGATCAGTTTGTTCTTCACTCTGGCTTTTGGTGTGGATTTCCCCTTCATGGCCGAATGAGGATGTTGATGGAGTTTAAAATAATGTCTGTCCATCTTTCAATCTCCCAACCCGGCACCCCTCCTTGCTGTCTTCTAGACCACATTTTTTCTTTCCATTTCCCCTCATTCAGTGCCAGAGGTGTTAGCGGGGTCGAACCTTGGCAGGCCGAGGGTAGGCTGTTGCGTTACTCAGCATGGTGGCTCTGGATTTTAAGAAGTCCCTGGGAGATGGCTTTATGTGCTCCAGGCATCTATACAACTCAGGCCCTTTGATATTCCACTCACATGAGGAGAGGGGAAATGCAGGGGAGAAATAGCACAAACATGGAAGTAGCAATAAATGGGAGGGTCAGTTGCTTAAAAGAGGTGGGATTTTATGAAGAATGCCACGAACAGAAATAAAAAAAACATTCATTTTCCCTATTTGGTTTATCTTGGAATCTGACTCCTCAAAATTCCATTGCTGACAGTTGTTGTGTGATTGCTCCCCCTTTTTTTTAGGCTTGTTTTGGGTTGTTCAGTCCCTTCACTGTAAGGTCACAGACTGTGATAGTTCCCCTTATTTAATGATTTCATTGCCCCCTTACATGATTTCATCTTTATGTTGTCGCAATAAAAGGGCCAGTTTTTGGGATTTGTGTGTCGCCACCCAAGATGCAAAAACCCTCCTTCACACTATGCACTGAGTGCTTGAGATGCCACATGATGTTTTGTCTTTGGTTTTCTCAAGCAACTAAGATTTCTATTTGCAAATGCATATCAGAGCTTCCCTGGTGACTGTAATCCATGAATGCACGTATGGCTTTACAACTAGAATACGATTGGATGCACTTTGTCTAAAATAATCACATGTAGGTTCAAGAAGGAGGTAAAATGAACGAGTGCAAATCTAACTAGAGCAGGCTAGCCCCTATATCCCGAGGGCTACTGCAGCTTAAACACAAACAGCCTCCTCTAAAGCTTACAAACCAAGTCGCTACACTGAATTAGATAAAGACGTTTGGCACGATGGCGCGAGCTTCTGCAGCCAAACAAGCTTCATCCTTCTCCACCTCTTCCTTCTTGTCTTCCAACTACACGGAAAGGGGAAAAACCTGTAATTATCCACACTTTTGCGAATCCCCCTTAATGTTCATTATTTAAAACTAGCAGCAATTACAAGTTCAAAGGGGTTTAGAGGGCCAGCAACCCGCATAATCACCAGAAAATGAAGTGCAGCTCATTCGTCACAGCAGAACGCACTGGTGGTGGTGAATCATACACACGGTGACAGCAGTGATTTCCATGCAGGCACAAATCTTTGCCACCTCGGGGCTCCAGCGTGCTCTATCCCAGTCTGCAATCCTCTTAGGCATGCTGCTTTGTATCCCTCACCCTCAAGCTACCCTCCCTACATGAAAAACATATCAAACTTCACCCTGCTTATGCCTACAATCATCTGCTTGTTGTCCTTGTGTATGAGGTTGCCAGGCCGCCCACCAGCTTCCCTGGATCGCTCCAAACTGTCTCCCACTGCTTTTTTTTCTCCCATTTCCCCACCTTTGATTGTGGTTTATCATTTCGAGCATACCAATGCCTTGTGCATGTCATGTGGCAGTATGCATTTCAGTGCATTGAGCGTTTATTCCACCTAGGTAGATTTCTGTTACCTCCATGGATGGGTCACAATGGCTAATCCTGTCTTCACATTACTGTTTCGCACACAGAGATGAGCTCCAACAGAATCAAGCAGCCAGCTCCAGTTTCTGAGTAGCTTGAGTGAAGGTCACCATATACAAGTGTATCTGTGGAAAAAAACACCTACACTTCACAATAGAAACAGGTGGCATTTTCCTGTCTTTCTCACTTTGTCTCTCTTTCTCATATCCTGTCTCTCATATCCTCTTTCCTCCTCTTACCCTATCTCTCTGCCATTTTGCTTTTCCCCTCTTTCTTTACCCTCCCCCAAAACCATTTTCTTTCTCTGTCTGTCTATCTGTCCCTCAACCTTACTTCATTACTGCAGGTCACCTTTCCTTCCCTGCCGTCTTTGTGTCCCACTCCCAGATCAGCTGAACTCTTGTTCACATTAGGGACCGCAGATAAAATCTCCATAGGGGCTTGCTCCAGTTCCTCCACCATTTCCGGCCTGCTGCTCTCATTGTGCTGCTCACTCACATGGGGCATATTTGAGTCTCCCCTGAATTCAGTGTGTTGTTTCCATCTCTTGCTTTGCCCCAGTGATGCGCTGAAATTGCTGGATGATTCATTTTTCACTAAGAGGAAACTCCTCTGAGAAGGCAAGAGCTTGCTGTTTCATTAAGTCACCCATCCAGGCAGACATGTGCGTTCAACAGAGCCCATGTTTGCCCATGCAAGGGTATATTAGAACAGAATCCATTGGGAGATTAATGGCCTACTGCTTCTATACCATTGATTATCTCCATGCCATTTTCCCTCTTCCTGCACAGATATTAAAAAGTAATGAAGCCTATGGAGAAAAAGGAAGGCAAGCCTTCACGCATCATTTTATGTTATTTGGACTCAAACCGAGAGGGACCTCTTTAAGGCACAGTTTGAGTGGAATTAAGTAAATAAATGTGGAGTGTGATGTTCAAGAAACGTGCTGTGAGTGGAAAAGATGTGTGTTTAAGCAAAGACAACCCCTAACACATGGTCCAAGCTTTGCAGATGTTAACAATTCCTTCCTGCAGCATTCCTAGTGTTGAAATCGACTTGTAATTGCTATAATAGATGTGGTAACCAATGACAGTAATGGAATTGCGCAGAACCATCTCAAACCCCCTGAATTAGGCTGATCTTCAAAGCTGCTTCAAGATGTCTGCCGTATGTTTCTAACCACAATAACCAAATACACTCTATATTGGCCTTCTTGGCATCGACCCCTCATTGGTTTGCCTATGGGGTGAGTGGACCCATTGTCCTTTATGTTCTATAGCCACTCTAACTACCTCCATCCCATGCAGAACTGGTAAAAAAAGAGCTCCCTCAGTAGTGGCTCTGGTGAAAGGGAATGAGGCTCACTCACAAAAATGACTTCCTGAGACATTATTGTCAATCATCAGACTGGATGGACCTCCTAACTTTGGGCACTAGAACAGTCTGAAATATGAATCTGAATTTCAATTGGTTTATTGTGGACCTGATGTGAAAATATTTTCTCTTTGCTAAGCAGCCTTTATTTGTTCTTCAGCTTTATTTTCTTTTCGAATGTGGACAATGACTTGTTCTTTGAAAGGGAGAGAGGCTTTCAAAGCCATAGTAGATCAGTGCTACATGGATTACTGAGGAAATGTTATATTTAAGCAGCGCTTCTCCATCCTAGTAGTATACCAATGCATACCTGCTGGTTATATGTCTACTGTACTTTCTTTGATTACATAATGCATGTTGGTGTGTATGAGAAGAAAAGTAAATGTATAAAAAGTTCAACAGCAACAGCTGTCTTGCACCTCGTGTCAGAGTGATGCAGTCGGGAAGGGCCTTGTGTTATGAGTTAGAGGTTATGTTACATTCCCGATGAGGGAAGGGGTAGTGCTGGTGGTGGGGGTAGTTCAACAAGTTGTTGAAAAGAACACAGATGCTTGTCAACAGCCTCGGTGCCAGTGAGCCATCAGAGTGCATTTTAGCCCAAGAGGTTAATAGGCTTCCTCTGTATTCTTGTCCCGCTGCAGTCCAGAACAGCTCTACACCCCAGGTATACTTTGCTGGTATGGAGGAAGCACTGAGCCTGAGCTCATGGCCTCCTGTTTGTGGCTTGGATCAGTCCAAAAAGCTCTTAGTGGATCCCCAAATCCCCCTTTATCTCCCCTTCTAAGCCCTGTGAGTAGTGGCTGTGTTTGGATTACTTGAGCTCTCTTTGATGCCCTAGTATGAGGCATAGGGTGGAAAGGGGAAGAAGGAGGTAGGATGCAATTCACTCATAGAAAATGAACTAGATTTAAGGTTGAAATATTGATCAACTTTATAAGTGGGCAAGGTGATATAAAATAGGAATTAAAGCTGGTGGATTTAATGAACCTTGTGCATGTTTGAGGATGAGAGCGAGAGAGATAGAGATAATATTTCAGCATGCTTTGCAGATCATTACTCAGATGAGAGTCAGACTGTCAGGTCGCTGGACTGTTGCCTGAATGTGGCGCTAACATGCATTGCTGATCAGTTTAGCAGGGGATCGGGATGTTTGCGGCTTCCAAGGCTTTTTTCGCATTTCATTAATTAGGAAAACAGTCGGCATGAAAAAGGTCAGCCGTGTTTCTGATTCAGCCCTCGCAATGCTCTCATTGCCCTCCCCTTCCCTCCCTTTCTCTAATAAGTGGTAAGCTGAGCAAGCTGATGGTCATCCTCCCATGGGGCTGCTGGGTAGTTGCCAACTTCCTGCCTGCTTTGTCAGTGGATAAAACCAGTAACAAATGAGGAGTCTATAGTCAAGCCGGCTGACCAGGTCAGGGGTCGGCAGGCCTAGGGGCAGGATTGAGCTGAAGAGTACTACAGGGTAAGGGGGCTACTGGAATGGTCTTAAAGGAGGTCAGCATTGCACTACTTAAATCCTGCAAGTGCTTTATTTTGCTTGTGTCTCCTAGAACCATTTATACCATTTAAACTCTTTTTGCAAACGTTGCGTATTCTTCTAAACTCTAAAATGTTGAGGATGTTAAATGCAAATATGTTGCATTTTTTACTGTTGCAAATTTACAAAACATATACCAGATGGGTGCTCAGTAATTATGGTATTTTTAAGTCTTGCGTAAAACTAAATATATAAATAAATAAAGCTTCAATTTTCTGATAGGACCATACAGCGTTCCAGAAAGCAATACACAAGTACAGCTGAAGGATTAAAGTTTGGCTCACATCTATTTGTCATTCATAAGTGTTTCTGCAAATGTTAATTTGGTAACATTGACCTATGTAGAGTTGTTGTTTTCTGTTTCTATGGGTGCAGTGCCTGTCTACATAAGTATCTGTAAGGGAAAAGGGGACTGAAGAGTTTGCCCTCTCCACTGAGATGTTGTTTAGTCCTCTCTCAGTTTTGGCTAAATGGACACCATGCTTGACTTCTACACTCTTAGCATCATTAACCCACAGGAAGTGGCCCCTGCAGCTGTTTGCAGGCTGCCTCACATTCCCAGTTAATGGCTAAATGTTGAACTCACTTAGCTGAGAGTTTTGACCATACACCAGGCTTGACGTCAGATTTGCTCCTGTAGTTCTGACATTATGTTCTTGCCTTAAACATTTTTTGTTTGCTCTTCTGAAGCTAGTGAGAATTTGCCAAGTTTGGCCCTTTTTGATGAATCTATTTAAGTAAGTTTCAGTCACAGAAAAAGGACATGTTTGTATATTTAAATACTCCTGCTCATTAGGTCAGTACTTCAGAAAAGAGAGAATTGCCAAGTGCCACTTCTAGAAGCATGCTTTGTGGACTGAATACATGCTTGCCTCTTTGAATAGATAAGCTTCTATTGTAGTCTTAGATCAAGCCCATGCCCCATTCCAGTTTCAGTCCCAAAGTAAGCGATTCCACAATGGTAAGTGAATCTTAAGACCAAATGCATACTGCTAAAACCCCTTCAGATGTGGGAATGCCTGAGAGAATTACTAGTCTCCCAGTGATTAGTATGATAACATTGTTTTTTTCACCATTGACACTGATTGTACAGTAGAGTTAAATTATTGTCTGCCTACAATGGCCAAAAAAGCAAGGACCTCTTGCTGCATTCATGTGAACAATTATGCATATTAAGGGATGGTGCAAATTGTGAGTTGGAGCTCTGGGAATCTAGGAACTGGAAATGGTGAGATTTTGCTGAAGCAGTAGTCCAAGGGTAGTTAGATACCTAATGGAATAACGCTTGTGCCAAGAGGAATGAGGAGTGACATTCTGAGAAAGTCAGTTTAAAGTCTGATAAAGCAGAACAGGCATATTAAGTAATGGGTTTCAAATAAGGGAAAGTATTTTGCAGGTGCTCTGATGAGTTCTAGCCATTCCATTTGTTATTTTACATTTAAGGCTCTTAGTTAGTGTTGCTGTTCATGTGGTAAACTTTCCCAATGGCTTCAAGCAGGAGCAAACACATCTATTTATGACAGGCAGTAGTTACAAGTGACCAAGCCTTGCCCACCTTCTGGCCTGGCCATGGGATTCTCCCTTTCACTTTTACACATTTGGCCTGGGTTTGACCGAGGCATCCAACAAAGGACACCCCTCAGCCATCATGCGCCTACTGGCCTATAAACAGTGAGCTTCCAGTTCAAAAGGATAGGTGAATGGAGATAGCAATGAAAGCCTCTGATAAGCCCATTGTCAGGAGTTTCTGAAACTGAGTCTTGGCAAGCATCCCTGTTGATAGTAACGCAATATGAGTAATTGGTTACCAAAACAAAGTGAGGCACCTGCTCGTGTTAGATCTGTGGCATATAGTATGAGTACGGAAGACAGCAGCAGCTCCAGGCATGGAAGGGTGATCTGAGACCTGGCTATGATGCTTTAGGACATGGTATGCTCTAAAGTGGCTAGCCAGTGGGCCTAAATGGTTTAGCCTGTGCTTTTCCTCCTCATCCCTCTCTGTCCCCTGCAAGGACATGCAGATCAGATTGCTCCCCTTAAAAGGGCTAGCCGACTAAGGTGGAAAGGGAAGCCACGAACTTGATCTGTTGACTAACCAGCCCCATCACTATGGCATCAGTCCATGGTGCAAGCTGCCAGTGAGAGAAATAAAGCAGGGTTTTTGTCCCCAAGTCCCAAAGTTGTCCCTTAGTTGTTTCCATACTTAACACAGTGGATCAGACTGCACAAATGGAATACACTATGTTAGCTGTTGGCTTTGTGACTGGCTCATTTGTACATTCTTTAAATAATATAGGTTGTCAAGTTTGAGGTTTTTTAGTGTAAAATCAATTTCACAGTGAAGGAAGCGCAGCTCGGTTAATAACTTCAGATTAGAGGGCAGGCCCCTTGCTGTGAACTAAAGTTTATTAAACAGAGCTGTAGCTGTCTGGTTGTCTTAGGTGGGATGTTGCTTGGTGCTCCGTTGCATTCTGCACGTGTGTGATGATGCTCACGGCCTTGGGAGAGTGTTTGGGATAGATTGCTTTTTAGCCGTAATGCATGTTTGACCTCAGCAGCTCTGTTCTATGACATGCTTAGGGACTAGCTTACCTCCCTCCTACTGCCATCCCCCCCACCCCCTCCCATTGCTATTACTTCTTTTTGCAGGGCAACAGTTTGCTTGGCAAGAGAATTGATAGCCAAAGTTGTTGGAGAGCCTTGCACAATCTCCAGTGAACATAAATTAATGGTGTAGAGCAAAACAGGGGTCTGGCAGAGAGCCAGCGGTGCAGGATCAGAGCCCAGACAGTGATTGTTGAAGGGGAACCTCTGTGGAGACAAAAATAAAGAAAGTGAAAAAGACAGACAGAGGCGGTTTGCAATCTTTGTGTAGCCTATGAAGCCCAGAGCCCCCCCCCTTTTTTTGAAGCTGCACAAATGATACCTGTTTTCAATTCCAAAGGAACAAGTGTAACAGCACTACAGAATTCATCTGCGGTGCTTGTGATTATAATGTAGAAAGAAGAATCAAGATGAGGCATCTGAGATGGTGTAAATGGGTAAAAAAAAGGCTAAAGAACTTCTGAAATACATATATGGTGCATATAAGTTGTCATATCATAAAACTGAGGTGTGTGAATGTTTGTGTTTGTGTGTGTGTGTTTCTCGGGGGCTGGGTGTGGTCTTTCAGCTGGGAGACTGACTCATTGAGTCTTGTTGCATTCTTGCTGGTTTTCACCCTGTTGTCAGGAAGCAGTGAAGTCCCAAAGAAAATAAAACACAAACACAAACTCCTCTTTAACTGCCACCACACACACACACACACACACACACACACACACACTGCAGGCAGGGAGCTCACACTGCCAAAATTCTGCCATTCTGTTAAAACAAGGCCCCCTTTTACAGTTAATTAAGTCAACAAAGAGGTCACACCCAGGCTCTGCTGGCACCTTACTGCTATAAATTCTCGAACATGTAAATACATGATCATTTTCTTTTTCATTTTGTACTAAACTCAATGAAACTTGATTCCAAAGCAAACATCTGCATCATGTCGTTGCATCATACTGTTATTAATAAACACAGCATTATGAATGAGAATCAGTATTAACATGAACTTTTAAGCACACTCTGATATGTATAAACCACTGCTATTTGTCGAGTTTGATTATGATTTATAAAGGAAACATGCTTGTCAAGACACAGTGAAAATGAACATTCTTTTGGCATAATACGAATAATAATAATTATTATTATATCTGGCTTTCTAAGAACATTCACAATAAATCATTTTCTAAGGCATAATAAAGGGCTGTGTGTCAGCCTACCTACAATGACTCCAAAAAAATCCCAAAATAAGCATAACTTTCCACAGCTCCTTGCATCGTGATGACATAAGTGTGCTTGTGTCCAGAATGTTTAAGTGCAGCCTGTATGCAGTGTGAGCACAGGCCAGAGAGGTAGTTTGGGCAGGGGGCATAATTGTGCTCTGTCAAAATGCAAGGCAAACGTGCATAGTGTGAGTATATCCTAAAAATCAGCTGGTTGATAAGATAAGAGAGGACGATAAGATGCTAAGATTAGAGAGGACAGGTTATGGCTGCATTTTATATCCTTTCTTGTGTAAAACAAGTAAAACTGCATCTTGCCAATCTCAAGTTTCTAAGTCTATTGTCCTGGACTCTGCCTGTGTGGAGTTTGTATGTTTTCTCTGTGTGAGTTTCTTCTGAGTAGTGGACTCCGATTTCCACCCATGTTCCGAAGGCACGCATTAGATTAACTGCTGTCTGTAAAGTGTCACATTGGAAGACGGTTTGTGTGTGCATGTGGCCTGTGACAGAACAGTGGCCTAGGCCTGGATCCCTCCCTGCACCCTGTGTTACTAGTGATCCTGGATTGGATTATATAATGAAAGTGAATTTGGGGATTTTGCTGACTGCTAACCTAAATGATGTTGCTGCATTTAATTGCTAGAGGCTAGAGACAGTAGTAGGTTAACAGTGATATATATAGTAAAGGTGTAGGTCAGGCCAGGTGACAGTGTGTGTAGTAGGGGAAAGGACTTTGATTTGAAGGGCTTCATTAGCATGGGGAAAACTGCTGGATTTCTTCTCCTGCTGACCTGCAGCCTGCTCCCATACTGATGAAGTCATCCATCAGCTGTATGGTCAGCCCACTTTGTGTATGTGTGTGTGTGTGTGTGTGTGTGTGTGTGTGTGTGTGTGTACATGTACGTGTTTGTGTCTTGGGTGATTGCACTGTATGAGCGTGGGTAGATGGGTGTTGTTGGGGGCGGGGAGGGGGTCATCCATGCCTCATAGCACACACACTGCTGCGTCCACTATGTTCAGCTGCTTCACCCTGTAATTTAACCAATATTCCGCCAGCACTCTCACTCATGAACATGCACGCACAAGCACACACACCCACACACACTATATGTACACTGGGAAATAAAACCCCAACATGTACTTGAGGTGGACTGCATGATCCAATGGTGTATCCCATGAGACCCTTTACAGACAGAGTAAGTGAGAAGAGCGTGTATATATGTGTGTGTGTGTGTGTGTGTGTGTGTGTGTGTGTGTGTGTGCGAGAGAGCGAGAGAGAGAGCGAGTGGTGGGGGGATTGCACAGCTCCAGTGCCATTAACAGGCCGCAGCATAATTAACAGAGTTGTTTCGATCGGAGGCTAGCGCTGGCCTCTGCAATAAAATAACCTGCTCATTTCTCTGCCTAATTATTTATAGACTTCACTTCTTCACATTTTGTGGTCAATCAGTTTCTCAGGATATTGGTCTGGGAGTTTGTAATTCGCTCTATTGATTGGGTTTGAAGCGGGTGGGGAGGTTTTCAATCATTCCTCTGATCTTTTGCACCAAGTTTGCATTTCAGCCATTAAGTAAGCATGTTCTTCACTGCGCTGGGGGAGAGAGCTGGAAAAAGAGGTGTAATTTTGTCATTTACCTCATTTTCTTTGTCTCCATTCAACACACATTTTTTTTGCATGTGGCTGCAATTGCAAACCAGGTGTGTGTGTTTGTGTGTGTGTGATATAGCCTGTAATAAAAAAGAGATGGACAGACGGAGTGGGGAGAATGCTGGATGAAGCAAGCTTGCATTCAGTGCAGCATGCCAACCAGGACTGATGGATTCCTGCTGAATGAAATAGGATTTTTTAGTGTCATGTCTCTGTGGTCTAGGAAAATCTCCTTACTCAGGGCTTTTTCCCACTGTTCTTTCTTTCTTTTTTTTCACTGTGGGTTTTAATATCTCCACTCTCCTTGATGAGCTATCGTTCCTGTTTGCTCAGACCATTCATTTTGTGGCAGGCAGAAAAGCCTGCATTTATCACTGGCCCTGCCTTGCTGTAGCCTGCAACAGGGCCGATTGATGACTCACACTAGGCCCAAGTGGGTCAGGAGGCAATCATACAATGTAAATGAGTAAAGAGGACTTCCAGTCAGCTGCTGTTCTCGCCCCTCACCCTAGCTCAGTATCATTGCTACGTCCACACTATAGAATGGTCCGACCCAGTTAATACAAGGAGGCTAAAGCAGTCAGGGAAAAGATAACCTAGACAGTCAGCACCAGTCATGCACTGTGCAATGATGAAAGGAGGAAGGAAAACAGGCACGCACACACTCACAGGCCCTCACAGCAAAAAATTGACCCCTGCGCCAAAGAGATGTCATCACCTAGTAATCAAAAATGTATTTTTATGCAAGCCTAATCTTCTATCTTTGTTAATAAGTTTGGGAAATTAAAAGTACAGGTACACAAAACTGGAAAACTGATCAATGATTTTTATGCCTTTTATGATTTCACAAAGTTGTTTTCTTATTAGCTAAGAAGCATTCCTTGAATGTTCTGTCTTATGAGTTTTTTGTTTCATTTAATTAAATTTGAGCTATGAGAGGGTGCTACCTGAACTTTTATTTCACTCTTCTACTTGAATTAAGTGAATTGATATTGGCGAAGAAAACTTTTGACAGTGATTTGGGGGAACTAGTTTTGGCTGGTAATGCTGCATACATTGATTGATCACTTTTTTAGCTACCAGTCGTTGTTTCTACACTCATTGTTTAATTAGTACCACTTGCATTTAGAAGCACATCATAGTTGTAACCCATCTGTTTCTTTAAGTACTTGATTAGTCCCCTTTTCTCTGCTCTCTAATGCTCAGTACCCCCCATAGAACCCCCACAGATCAGGTACCATTTGGGTGGTGGGTCATTCTCAGCACAGCAGTGATATTGCTCCACCTTGTAGATGTAAAGTCAGAAACAGTAGCTCATCTTTTGTTGTACAGTTTGTGTTATTCATCCTCTAATCCTTCATAAGTGCTCACAGGATGCTGCCTACAGGACGCTGGTGGCTTAACATGCTTTGATTGGTGGACCATTTTAGTCCAGCAGCACTGCTATGTCTGTGGTATCCACTCATACCAGCATAACACACACTAGCACACAAGGTGGACCTTTAGAGTACGGAGTAAAGGGGACTAACCAAGTATGTGGAGAAACATATGGACTACAGTGTGTAATTGTAGAACTACAATGTATGTGCATCTGTATATAAAGTAGAATTTATAAAATAGAGTGTGAGTGCCAAAACAAGGAGGCGTACGTAATGAATTGAATGATGAGTGTATACTTTAGATTCAAGTAAATTAGAGTACATTTCTAACCCTTACACTAAAATGTAACCTAAACCATTCAGAACGCTGTATACAAGTGTGTGTTTGTGTTCTTGTGTCAAAAAGGATGAATGCAGGAAAGCAGGTTGTTTGTTCAGTAAGTGTGAGTGTTGAGTCCTAATCTGGCTCTTAAAGACATCTGTCACCACAGATCTCCGTTGTTTTGTCATGCTTCATAGCAGAGACAGGCAAGGGAAGAAAAAAAGATTCCAGGCCTGTCATTTCTGTTTGTCATGTTTGGCATATTGAAGCTGACACAAATAGTATCATTGCATCTGTGGCTGGGGAATGATATTTTCAGGTAAGACTTCTAGCAATGGTAGACCTTTCAGAAAAAAAAAATCTTCCTTTAGTGATTTGGCCAGGCTTCAGCAGCTGTAGATGAAAAGACACCAGGGATGAGAGAAATTAGCCTCATATGTTTCCCTCTTGTAGCAGTCTAGGAACGGAAGATTTACTCATTCCATATTCACCCAGCTCTTGGCTTAATTTAGCAAGGGAATTCAAGTAGGTTCAGAGAAAGTGTCGGGCAGAATACATGGCATGTTGGATAAACCCTCTAACAGTAAAAACTGTGGTTTTGCACCTCGTCGGGATTTTGTGTTGACTTATTTAGGGAGGAGCCAAGTTACTGTCACTGACAACCTTGTTTTACTGCCCCCAATATATTTAAGTGTATATGTGTGTACATTAGCAATGTAATAGGGTGGAGGTCATGACTAAACATGCACACCATTCTGTCAGCGTAACCAAACCTCTGCTATCCACACCACACTTGACACGGAAACATGCTAAACACGTACACACCAACACCGGTCTCACGCGACAATAAGGCAAACTCAGCTCTGAAAAAAAATGTAACATCATTCTGCTTGCTTCTTTTGCAGCATCCGTACCCATCAGAAGAACAGAAAAAGCAACTAGCCCAGGACACAGGCCTCACCATCTTACAAGTAAACAACTGGTGAGTCAAGTCTTAATGTTGCTATCTCTGTCCACAGCATAGCACTGAGTTTCATTTTTAAAAGCCGTCACATGCCAATTCCTCTAGCCAAGGTGACTAATGCTCATAAAGGGTGAAATTTTATTTAGGGCCCTCCTTCTCTCTCTTAAGCCCCATCCTTTATGGCTAGTAAAGAGTTGGGTATAAGCTAGCAGGATTTGAGCGCTTTATCAGACAAGCATTTAGCACCAAGTCACCTCTCTCTGTTTGATATACGTTTATTCACTTTGATATGGTTATGGAAAAAAGGAAGATCTCACACCCGCCTCCCTTGCCCCCTATCTGTGATCCTGCTTCCTCCATCCATCGTCACTAGCGGTACCTCAGACATCATCTGCCCCCCCACCCCACCCCCAAAACCCTCACGTTACACGTGCTATACGGTGGATTAAGGCTCTGGTGGCCTGGCCACCATTGCCTTTGTAGATGGCTTAGCACATAACTGGGGGTGGTGGATTAAATAAAATGATCACAGAGGCAAAAAAAATGATACAGGAATTACTTATCAAAATGCTAGCCCAGGTTTTATCGGCAGCTTAATTTTGTTCAGTACATTCTCAGGGTGATGTTCAGATTAATTGAACTGACAGCTTCTTTTTACAATTCTGGGAAGGTTTTTGCACGGATTTCAGGTTTTACACAAACTTAATTACACGGAGCCCCATTTTATCATTCTAATTCCGTGTACAGGGGTTTCTATTTACAAATGTGAAGTCTGTGCCTTTTATTTGCAGCTTTTCTTAATATATTTATCAAAGCCGGTTCATTTACAGAGCGCTCTATCTGTACTAAACAGGCAGACCGACATTAACCAGGCTTTTAGGTTTATCTGCCTTCCAGGCTCACAAGCTACCCGAGGGTCAATTGATTTTTTGGTTCTGCGATTCATTTTTTTCTTGCTTCCATTTTTCCTGGATCACAATGAGAGACATGCCTGTAGAATTAGCCTGGTTTGTCTGCCTTATCTGGCAGGCAATTTTTTCCCCGCTGAAGTCATGCTACTTAAATTGACCACAGGAACTGCCGTTATCTGCCTTTAATGCACCCTACAGGGTGGATAGCATTTCAATTACACTAGTAACTAAAGATTAGCCCCCGCTTGGCTATTTCATGCTTCTCGCTGCCGTTTCAGTGCACCATGCACCATAGCTATAGGAGCAGAAAATTGAGTTGCCTTGTCTGTGTTATGGTGATTAATGCAGAAATAAACTGCTAACCTGAGAGAGGCTGCAGAGATAGCAAGGCAGACTGGGTGTATGAAAGAGAAACAGAAAGGGAAAGCAAGTTCTCTAATAACACAGGTAATAACACAGCCTTAAGCACAGCCACAGCCTGAATCTTAAGCACAGTGTGAAGAGAATGCGGTCAGGTAGATGGACAAATTCTTATTATATCCACTCTGCACCTAGGACTCAGTGCCCCTGAATCCACCACCTCACCAGGATCTATAGACAAATGAAACAACTGGTCCTGTCAGGACAGATGTTATTCAGTGTCAGAGCGCTTGAGGAAATTTCAGCATGTTACTGCGGCTTTTGCAAGCTTGGAAAGATGAGCCAGAGACAGGATGCCGTGTTTTTTTTCTACCAGTCAGGTTGGGACAGTCAGTTAAATGTGCCTTTGTTCAGACAGGCCCCTTTTATCCTTCAGTGTGTTCTTGTCCTGCTCAAGATAGTGGAGAGCTCAGGCTATGACAGAACGTTGCCATATGAAATTCCTGTTGATAGACCCAAAAGACTCCAAATTCCTGGTCTACGCCGGCATTGTGTATGGTCTCGCTTTGATATTGGGCACTGGCGTGGATCTAGCCGGCAGCACAAAGAGATAGCAGTGGAGAGAGAGACAGGGAGTGTTCAAGAAAGAAGGGGGCAGTTAGGGCATCGTCTTCAGTTTCCAGTTGTCCCTTAGGGGAGTATGTACTGAATCACTGCTTTGTCCTGAGGCACAATTGGCCCTGGAGGATGGCACAAGGGCGCTCTGTGTGAATGTCAGTAGACGACGCATCTCCATCTCTCCAGAGTCCTGCCCTGCCAAATCTCCTCCCTCACCCACCCCTGTACCTGTTCTCACCTAGGCTGCCCTTAGGCCAGCTCCAGCTGTGTGATGGCATGTGTCTTGTCAGTGGGTTCTTACACTTTGACTATCTAGGTGACTTCTTATTGCTCTTAATCAGTGACCTCACCTGCAGTGAGAGAGGAAACCGAAGTGCTGTTTCACAACAATCTGCTCTTATCCTCCCCTCAGCTGTTATTTTTTATACTTTAGATTACTTTGAGATGTGGTATCTTATTTAAGCCATTGACATTTAAAAATTACAGTCTTAAATATGCTGTGTATGCACTTTACTGCAATGTATATTCCTCCTGTGTTTTGTGATCTCCAAACAAATTGCAATTGAGCTTGAACTCCATAGTTATGTTACTGCAATAATGAAAGCGGTAGCTTCGTATAAATATAGGCATGGATTAAACCATTATTTGTGCTCCCTGCCAGGTCGTAGTAGGCTATTGGAGGTGTTTATTAAGAACTGTAATCAAATCTGGCCCAATCTGCTTTAGAGGTGAGTTATTAATATGCACCAGCCAGCTAATCATAAACTGGCAATTGGCCGTCGTGTCAGTGTAATGATAGTGAGCAATATTACAGGTTAAAGTACAGTGTGTCTACAAATGTGTGTGTACAGGTGGGTCATTTCAGGTAATTTTTCAAGCACAAGCTCGGTTAGACTGTGTCATGGCACAGAATCCTCTCAGAAATTCTGTGTTCTGGTGAATATTAGTCAGTGTTTAAAGCTGATATTTTAACTTTTTGCACCTCTTTGGTCATAAAAGCATAGCTAATGAGTTTTTAGCAAATGATAGCGTGCTGTTTTGTCCTGAGGTAAAGATGGGCCAGAGAAAAAATGAGAGAGAAAGCGTATGATGGGATGTTCCAGCTGTAGTTGTCATTCTCAAAGCCTGTGTGTTATTCTATCAGTCTGGGCTAAATGGGGCCTGACCGCATCCTTTCATGTCTCAGCATCAGGCCCAGCACGACATGCCTCTGCTTAACTCTCTAAACACACCGAACAAGCATTAGTTACCCCCTCCATTTCCCCAACCCTGCCTGGCACACTGCTGTTCCACAGTCTGAAAGATAGGTCTGATGACAGACAAACAGTGTGAGAGACAGAGAGACTATAAAGGAAGGAAGTCCCCTTGTTGGGCTCTTGCCTAGCATGCAAGTGCTGGAGAATTTCCATGCCGCCGGAGTCGGAGTCATCAGTACTGCCATGGCTCTGGATCACCAGCAACAATAATGAGGGACCTGGGCCACTTTCTATTTTTACCTACTCTCCCCTTGCTAGTTGCCTCAGCTTTGGGGAAGCAAACAGATATAGCAGGTAGCAAGCGTGCCAAATGTTGTCCAGTAGGTAAATTATTGAAAAGGAGGCGGAGCAAGACCAACCTTTAAACCCATTCCTGGTGAGGTCATGTTTAGAGAGTTTTGATGATTTGTTGCCTGATTTGATGACTCTTAACCCACAGTTACATGGTATACGTCAATTGCTTAGTGTAGACACTCTGGATAAGGGTCTGTAACTTGACCAAGATAGATAGACTTGGCCCATGCCGGTATGGGTCGACCCACCAAAGTTCTCCACACTGTGTTCATGGCTTCATGACACTCCCACCCTTTAAAAACTGAAATGAGACATGCAGAAACAGAGCAGCCTTATGATTTTTTTATGATTCTTTTATGACCGTCTTACTTGGCATATCCAGCTATTATGAAATTCAAATTAATAACTAACATTTTCCAGCATAAAAACAGGGATTGGCTGGATTGAGACTGTTTTTACATATTTAAGAGCATGAGATTTTTGAACGTGGTGGCCATTGACTTTAGGCACAACCACTTATTTCCCTCTCACAAGTGAGCACTGTACATACTCTGGGCTTTCCTTGCCTACATCGATGGGACAGTTGACTGAAGTTGTTGGTTTTATGTTTAACTTTGACCTTGTTGAAAATGTCAGGCCTTTTTTAGGATGCCACCTGTGAGCTGGCAGCCATCTTGTGCGAGGTTCTTTCTATATTTACAGCTGTTGGAAAGAGGGGATGTAGAAGATGAAGAATAGAGGCCTGGTAAGGGAGTGGCTGCGGCTGGCTGGCAGAGCCATCATCATCCCACTCATTTAGGGACCGCTAATTGGCAGTTAATTAGCAGGATTGACTCTGTTCTCAGATCCCGAGTGCCTCTCCTCCACTCTCCCCCCTCTTCAGGATCATTTGATCTGACTATATCCCATAGTGCCACAGTTCTAATCTGATTTCATTGTGCAGATTGACTCCAGTGCTTGACTAAATACTTATTTGACATTTGGGCATGAATACCACTCTTCACTTGTCAGTTACCAGCAGCTCAGTGTATCTCAGGAAATATAAAATATTTGTATTGTTGCCTTCTTTTTCCCCACATTGACACCATTTTGACATATGTTTGTGCAGCAATACCAGCTCAAGGTACTGTGTATCTGTTAAAATGGGTGGGTGGAAGCTTGGCTTATATTCTTAGTGTGTGAGCTGCCACTCAGCTATTACCACCAGCTTGGTTAATGGTGTCAGTGCCTCTGTTCTCATGATACTGTGCTGGAGAGATCTCATCAGCTGTGCAGGATTTCTGTTCCAGTGTTGCTGAAAATTACACGATCATTAAAGGATGCACAGGAGTGGAAGAGGTGAGGATGAACAGAGACCGTGAGCGCGAGAGAGCACTACATGTGTTTCTGTACTTCCTCATTGCCTTTAGTTTCTTCCTATACCTCAATAGCTTGTTTTTGTTGGTTAGTCATTTAAAAATAAGGGTTGTGCTCGTGGAAAGAGAGCAGCTTTTGTGTGGATGACTGTTATTTGATTTCAACATGGTAATCTATGGTTGAGAGAAAAAGACTCAAAAGCCAAGCAGAGAGTAAGATGAGAGAGAAGGAGAGTACAAGGGCATATAAGTAGGTTAATTTATTTCGTTTGCAGGTACAGGGTTTAGAAAAGAGAGGAAGCCAGGAAAGGGTAAGAGAGTGAGTGAGCAAGACAGAAAAGAGAGAAAGCAGTAGAGGGATGCAGTTTTCATGAATAAGCAGCTTAATGCGCGTTGGCACCCTGAATGAGCCTCGCTGAGTCTCCATGCGCCTCGGGCCATCTGTGAGCAGAATAGCAATTTTATTACGTTGTCATTAAACCAATTTCACAGCAGTATTGTTTGTTAATGAGCAGCCGCAAATGAGCGGAGATGTCACATACTGGAATAGCAGCAAGATTTGTGACCTCCACTCCTTCTTTCCCACTCACATTTTTTTTAACTTCTTCTGTTCTTATCGTCTTTTTTATCTCTGCCACTTTTGTTCTTGTACACATTTGCACTCCCTCTCTCTCTCTCTCTCTCTCTCTCTCTCGCTCTCATTCTAAAATAGAGGGAGCCCAGACCCATAAAAGAGAAAAGTGCTTAAAGATAAAATGTAAAGTCTATACAGTCAGGGCTCTGTTTATGAGCTTCCATTGCACTTTAGTGCTTATTGGATGGAATGGTTTCTTCATGGTTCTCCTCAGTCTACAGCTGTAAGGTCTGGAATATTGGTCTCACTATATGCCACTCATGTGAGCACATCAGAGTCATGCAAATAATAGATATCTGCTCATGTTACAGTGGAGATAAAGGCCGGAACATTTAAATGGTTTCCCAATAACAATAACATCCATATTCATCAAATTTCTATCATTCCACAGAGAACGTCTACATGGACATCAGTCAGAGCAGTAATCGTTCATAAAAAATATTTTCATAATACTCTTAAAAGCATACTGCATAATCATATGGAAAGCATATTTTTACTCGATTACTTCAGTAATGGAAAATATGTATAAAACATCTGATATACGTTTGATATTAGCCATACCATTAAAACCTCCAAGAGCCTCCAAGACTGAGAAATGTCCAGGCATAGACTCCATAAGACCTCTGCAGGTGCCCTATGGTATCTGGCACCAAGATGTTAGCAGGAGGTTCTTTAAGTCAAGTGGATCGGATTTGTTTGTCCAGCAAATCACATACATGCTTGATCAGATTGAGTCCTGAGGAATGTGGGCAAGTCAATACCTTGAATTCTTTAACACGTTCCTCATACCAGTTCTGAGCAGTTTTTACATGCAGAAACCTGCTGATAGGGACCACTACCATTATGCAATACTGTTGCCAGGAAAACGTGTACTTCTGCAGCGGTGTTTAGGTAGTGTCAAAGTAACATTCACATGGATGCCATAACCCAGGGTTTCCCAGCAGATCATTGCCTAGAGCATCACACTGTCAATCTCATTCAATTCACCTGTCAGTGGCATCAATGTTATGACTGATATGTTTTTCTTTCTAAGTCGACCTTTTCATTTACATTATTAGTCTGATTTTGTGAACAAGTACATGTAAATGTCTTCTTCTATGTGACAATTGCCTATACACTTCTCATTAGGCTGTTAAAATCTGGACTATAAACAAGTTTTGCTTTAAGCATGTAGCTGTATGAGATTATTGTTAAAGGTTAAACATTAAAACCATTAATAAATGAAGCTTCACTTATACCACAAAAGGTCCTCATTGGCTATGCAAGTGGCCTGCTTGTGCTGGAATGTATGGGGCTTGTCACTGTGGAGCTTCCTGCCTGTGTGCTCTGGCAGTGGCACTGAGGGGGAAAAGTCTCACACAGATCAATTGGCTTTCTCCACGGCTGACATTATTTATAGAGAGCCATATATCTGCTCTTTCTTCCAGTCTGAACATGGGGTAAACACAGCTCACATAAAGAAATAAAGCCTACAGTGTGAAAAAACAGAGAGAGCGAGTGCATGGAGTGGGAGGACAAAAAGAGAGAGAAAAGCAGAGTTTGTGGAATAGAGAGCGAGAGATTGGTGAGGTTCTTTCTGCTGATGCTGCAACAGAGAACATATCAAAGGCATTGAAGGAGAATTGAAATCAGGACTTTAATGGCGAGGAGTGTGCTAGGGTGGAGAAGGGGCATTGACGGGATGTTTAACAGGTGCACAGTGCTGAGCCTGAGGGCAGCAAGAGAGGCCATGTGAGGCAGCTCCTTACACAGTTGATCCAAGAAAAGCTCCTCAAACCAGGCAGTCCAGCATTCCCACCTTGTTCAGACATGCTTTCTTCCTTTCTCTCTCTCTAGATACTTAGTCCTTGCCCTCTCGCTCTCTTAATGCTGAACTTATTCGCTTATTTGACCTCATAATCACATCAGTGAACAAGGCCCTAGTGTACTTTTCATACCTGTTTTCTGCTTTTTAGTTTAAATTTATCACCAGTGCCCTGTGGTGTGTGGGCGCATGCCAATAACCCCATCATGGAAGACGACATAAATCAATATAAAGTCTGTTTTCGTTTATGTTAGCACCTCATGCCAGAGACCAAGGCTGTTACGGATGAGGTACCATCACAACAAGTGCCAGAACCACCCAGGGGTTTCCAAACACTGGGGAGTAATTCTCACAAACTGGAATGCATCCCAATTTGCATGGATACCCAATTTGCATGGATAAGGCAGTAATTTGCCATTTGGAGTGAGGGTGAAAGAGAGAAAAATCAAATCAATGTTCTTGCTCTTTACTCAATGGAGTTATCAAAGCAGGCCGCTGCTATCAGGTCCATTCAGCGTGGCCGAGCTTAGAAACACAATAGAACTTCATTGCTTGCCCCAACCCCCATGCCCGGGCTAATGAATATTTATCAGCCCTCACAAGGGTGATGTTTCAATTTCGGCTAGATTTGAGCATGTGCAGGATCGCTGTTCTAACTTCCGGAGACTTATTTGTCTCAATGATGAGAGCCATTGAATGAGCACCGACTGAAAGAACTCATCCTCCACCTGCCTGATGCAGGTCACATGTTAGAGTGCGAAGTGTTTCACTTGTTTCTATTCTTTGTGGCTTCCTGTTTATTTCTGTTCATCTCCTGAATGCGACAAAAGAGTCCCAGAATTATCTTCTTTAAAGGGGAGATGAGCAATCTCTGGAGCTATTTCTCACTCCCTCCTCCTCGTGGTCTCGCTGTACAGGGTGGTGTGATGGGATAGGAATCTCATTTAGTATATGTTCATTGCTTCCCTGCTGCTTCACTTTCATTAGTGTGAGACTGTGAGAAGAGGAATGGAAATTCATGCTCAGAGCAATGCTCGCAACCTCTTAGACACCCTTACAAAAACACCAAGCCTATACCCTCAATGCCTCTGCAATACAGCCATAAGATGCATTCAGCAACTGTCTCAGAAACCCAAAACCTTACAGTAAACATCTATAACATAATTTACACCAGAAGAACTGTGGACGACTATAATTCATAGGGCGAGGTGCATTAAAATAGTTCCTAGAACTGTTTGGTGTGAAAGCACTTTCCATCTCTGTTTCAGATGAGGTGCAGAAGCCAGAAATTATTAAATTTCCAAGATAAATGTTCATCTTAACCTGGCATTTTAATACCTGCTTTCAAGCAATTATCAAAACATTTTATATCAGTGCCAACATGACACAATTGGCAATGTGTAACATCTCAATACAGTGTAATTTTCAAATAAAGAATGTGTAATTCTCACTCAAGAGACCACCAATGTCTTGAAAGGATCCAGAACCTTGGCGTCAACATGAATGGAAAGTATATTGCACCACAGCATATTTATTTTAAACACTGACATTGTGCTGTTATTCTGGTGGTCCACAGTCCTTGCGATGGTGAAATAGAAACACAATATTACAGCACAAAATGCTTGAATAAAAACTGATACCCACAGGCCAATTCTTTAAGAAGGTCCACTGAGTGGCCTAAATGAACCGATTCCACTGTGAAGCTCTTCTGAGGTCTGTTTGCAGCAGATGAGGACACACACATGTGCAGTTCCATTTTGCATGGCGGGGTCGTGTGGTCAATCCTTACAGCATACTGGACTATTTATACTGGTGATGTGTTGTTTAGCTTGTCGCCCACAAACATGCCTGGAGGTTTAGTTCCAGTAGCTGTGGGTGTGCATGCGTGTAACTACTAAGCCAAGTGCCACATCAATTATTCAAGAGAGGTTTCAGAGCAGCATGATGTTTAACTGTCAGTGCTTACAGTCTCTTACAGCAAAATTGATAAAATCCACAGACAGGCAGCTGAACCGACTGTTTCTAAACTTAATGAGAATTACACAGTTCCTGGATCACAGTTATTGGTCAGTTCTTCCATTGCAACTTTATGTACAGTACTGTGCAAAAGTCTTGGGCCACCATTAGATTTGTTGTCTTAGCAAGGGAATAATGACCATGTATCTTAAACTTGGATTTTTCATTTCTTAATACTCTTTTCCATTGGCCTTCTTTGTAATCTTTGTTATTTTAGCATAGCATATCACTTTTTTTGGCTGCTAGCTCTCCAAAAAGACCATTCCTGATCAAACTTCTTCAGACTGTAGAAAAGTCAACTTGGCATCCTGATGAAGCTGCCAGATGCTGCTATTGCTCAAGTGGAACAGGAGGAAACACTTTCCACTAACGTTTCTAGAATTCAGATATATGTATTTTCTGTTTTTTTAAATCCTGGATACAATTCCTGTATCTGATGGTTGTATTCTAAAAGGACTTAAATATGATGATATATGTTCATTACAACATTGCTAACATTGCTAAGGGTGTGTCTAATCTAATCATACAAGACTTTTACACACTAATGTACCTTGAAAATGTGGAAGTTTGGAATGTGTCATCATTTGCTTTGTTGTGTAAATACAATAACATTCATTTATCTTTTAGCATTTGGATTTGCCCAGATTGCTGCAACACTGAGTCATTCAAGAAAAAGAAATACGTTGTGAAATGTTCCACCTTTGCTGTCCAATATCACCTCTGATATAAAATCCACTTTAATAATCTCATAAATTCAGACTTTGCGACGGATGAAGGGGCAATGTTAAAAGTCACAAGTTCCATGCCAACAGTTCCTCATATGATTTAAAAGGGTACAAATATTGGTCCCCTTGTGCCTGGAAAGGAAACAGGTCTACTCTCAGATACAGGCACAAATGCCACTAAGAGAATGGGAAGTTAAAAACCTCAGGAGCTTAAGGTGGCTCTTTTTAACTGCTGAGTTTGCTTTGCATTTTCTCTGCCCTACTTTCACCACTCCCTCAAGAAAAAGGAAAAAAGCAAAGGAAAATGGGGGCACCCTTCTACCCAGTCTCCGTTCTCTCTGTCTCCTCAAAACCTTCATGTGCAATTCAGTGGTATTTGTGTTATGTAAGAAGAGCATCTGAAATCCCTCTTTACAGGCCCCCTCTCTCATGGTAGCAGCCCATTATATTCCTTCAGCAGAGACACAGAGAATAAAATGTTTGATATGAAGCAAAGGAAATAGATTGGCCTTATTTCCTGTTTGACTGTAGCCACAGAGGCACTTGCATTGCCAAGACGATGCAGTCAATTGACGTTCAATTTTGTTTGAAATCTCACGCCTCTGATAGCGTCATTATCAGGTTCCCCTGGTAATCCACAAAGCTTCCTGTTTGATTCCTGACAATATGAGGAGTTGTGGAGTCTGTTACTCGATTACTGATGCTTGCAGAAGCACAGGGAGGGAGAGCTGATAGTAGGTGGAATAAAAGGCAGGGGAGAAAAAGGCCCACGTTTTTATAGCGTGCAGAGGATCTACGGTAAGATTGCAGGGTAACAGAGATTATACGTGCCCTCCCTGCTGCGCTGCACAAAAGACTCCATGCAAGCCTTAGTGGAAGAGAAAAACATGAGGGTGTACAGGGCCAGACCCTGGGACCCTCTACACTGTCAGAGAATGGAGCCACTGACCCCAATGTGAGACCTTCTCATTTTCAGGAGGTGGTGTAATGATAGACCATTGGTACTTCTCCTCTGGCCATAGTCAATAAGAGCAGATAATTGAGAGCATTAACAGCTGAATTGAATGACAGGGCAGAGCTGTGGGACTCCGGAGCCCCCTAAATTGACCTGACCAAGGACCTGGGCAGCACCTGTCATCACTATTAACCTTAAACAGTTTGGTTCTGTGGGTCTTAGTACATATACAAATGTATAAGTTATATACACAAATAAGATAAGAACACAATGGATAAATAAATTACTTTTAATGTTGTTTAACCAATATTTAATAAATGAAGCAAACAAATTCTATTTTAAAACCAGGCTTAGTAGTAAAAATTGTGAATTGTAAAATACCCCTTTTTTTGTTTATTTTTATTAACAATTAAATTGTATTTACAATAGTAACAGCTCTGGTAGTCATTCAGATATCCCACCCCTAGAGTGACCCAGGTTTGAGTTCCCAGTGCTGCCTTTTGGCCCGGTATGATTGACTGTGCCTAAGTGAGCAGAGGATGGGTGGGGGAATCGGACTACCATCCAAGGGAAGCCTACATCTGTGTCTTGTGTTCTTCAGGATCAGCATTATAATATGATTTGTAATGTTTTACAATATGACGATTTGGAAAAAAATACTTTTTAAAAATACAAAGTCCAGAGAGCCGCTGCTAAATCCGCATTTGCCGGCTCGTGTGAGCCAGCACTTATAGTAGTGTGTGATTTTGGCATGTGTCAGTTTACGAACATGTTATGCTGGTCCCATATGAAATTACCGCAGATGATAAAATGCTAAAGGTGTGTGGAGAAGCTGTTGAGAAATAGGATTAGCTTACAGCACTAGCCACCTCTGTCAGACTCCATATACATGGGGCAGACACACAGTCATGCTGACATACTCAGGATGTTTTGGAACATGCATCAAAAATGACCTGAACATATGAAAAACTACAGTTATTCCTCCTTGGCATGTCAACTGAAGGAAAAAGACAGAGAATGGCTTCAGTGCACCTATATGAACTCATCCGTTTTTTGTGGGAGGGGGTGAGAGAATGTGGACAGACTCCTAATCCCTCTTCTGGCAGTGATAATCAAAAATAATAGCACTGGTAAAAACATTCCAGAGCAAAGGTGCCTGACTAGAGAAGAAAGGGGATTAATGAGGTGGGGGGCGGGGGTGGGGGGATTAGGTGCCGCTTAAGAAAGAAAGTGAGAGAGAGAGAGAGAAAGTGAGAGTATAAGGAGAATATTCTTCCCTCAGAGGAGCTGAAAACTGGTAGTGCTAGAACAGGTTAGCTTTGCTCAGCTGCTGCAAGAAGGCCTCGTTCACACAGGTGTGTTGACGCCTGGGGCAGCCTTGGCCTTAGTCCATTCCATTCACAGACTGATTTGAACAATAACTACCATATCTTTTAGAGAAGGGAGAAGGGGGGGGAGCGTCAAAGGAGATGCCTGTGAGCTTTGCTGGGGCCAAGAAAAACCCCGCTGCAGTTGTCAGAGCTTGTTGATGTACCAGGAAAAAGTGGGAGAGGTTTTTCTCGCTTCCCCTCTTCCTCTCCGCTGCCTTTCCCCCTCCTCTTTAACAGATTTGGTGAGGTTTGTGCCGCAGGACAGAGTGGAGTGAGCAGAATTGGAAGAACAAAGTCATGCTGTATGAACCAGCAGCTGCTGCTCTCAGGATCAAAGGCGCGACAACCCAGGCTTCCTGGCCCGAGCCACCACACGAGGTGTTTGACGGACAGTTAACAGCTGGGCCGGCTTCTGCCATGCAGGGGTGCACTAGGGCTGTCCACCAGACCAGAGGTGCATGATGGGGAGCGACATCCCTCTGTGGGGAGTGCTCTGTCTGTAGATGGGTTTTTATTTGAGCAGGAATGCACCACAGGTGCTGCAGAAATTGCCATTAAAGGCAGAGTTATGGAGAAACATTGGCTCTGTCTTCCACAGTCATGGTACTCCAGGGTTCATGTATGAATGGAACAGGTCCAGAGGTGTGAAGCTTTTCACTTGAAGCTCTACAGCTCTGATAGATGAAAATCTGGAATCTATAAAATATCAGACTCTGAGCTTTCCTCTGGCTGCAGCACGATGCTCTTCGGAGTGAGAGAGTGCCGCAGTGCTATTGATTTGTTTTAATTAGCAGACGCTTAAATCGTGTCGGTTTGCAAAACAAATATATAATTCTTTGTCTGGTTTTCCACTTGGATCTTAATGACTTGAGAACCGAAGAAAGAAAAATGTGTCTGAGAAAGGGATTACAGATTTTCTTCATATGTGACAGACAGGTATTCAGCAAAAAATGGGGGCTGAAGTCTGGGGGAAAAAGAGGGAGAGCTAAAGTTAAGGAATGATATGGCCAAGGAAGGAAATGAAGTAGTAAGATCTGCCAAGGTAAGAAAAGGTGAAGGCCTTTCCTCTTTTAAGATGGGCAGCAAAGAACTATGTAAACATCACAAAGGCCTGAACACAGGCTCCCACTAAAATTCATCCAAACAGACACCCACACACACAACCCTGCTCTGCTCAGTCGCCCATCTGTACTAAATCAACGACAGGCTGAGGTAATGCTCGACACAGCGCTGTGTCTGCCGACTCCTGTTTTAAGTTAAAGAAGACAGGGAAGTCAGGGGCTTAAGGGAGCCCCTGTATACTCCTCCCCTCTCTGAGCATTGCTCACTCTGATTCTCCTCCCTCCTCTCCGCTGGCTTTGAATAGATCCTCTCAGATAGTTTATGATAAAACCACAGATAGGTACAACCTGCAGACCAGCCTAAATAGTCACTTTGTCTGTCCAAAATGCCAATCTGCCCTGATATGAAATCTGTATTTACCCCTCAGCAGATTAAGGGCTGTCGGTGGCCTGCAGACACATGAGTGACCCTGTTAGTGGGTGATAATTGGGACATGTTTGCTTTTATTAAACCCACGCTTCCCAGGTTTAAGCTGTGTACACTTCCAGGTCAAAGTTGAACCTGAAGCGGATTTTCCTCCTAGAGCAAATGTCCTTTCTTTTAATCTTACTTGGACGGCACGCGTAAATTGAGCTCAAAAACAAAAAATATGGAAGCAATGCGGTTAAACCCAAAGCAGGCCCTGATGCAGTCAGACTATAATCAGCGACTGAGAGCAGTTTCATCTGAAGTCGCCAGAATTTGCTTGAAGTGAAGCTTAGGAATTTGGCTAGTATGAATGTCATTTACAAACCTTTTGGTCTGGTGTGATTTTTATATATCGCACACTCACTTTGCAAACTCAGGTCTAAAGCTGAAGGCTTTTAGACTAAATAGTAGCAAATTTGAGATCCCACTTCCTCTGATCTAAGCAAGACACAAGCAGCAGCAATCAAATTTTCTTCACTGTGCTTACTCTGGTCCATGCATACTCGTCAAACAAGTGACCCTAGTCCTGACTGGACTAGACTCCCAAGCTGCCCACCATGATTGGTTGGGGCATAGTAAGAGGGTGGCTCTCAGGTCTGGCTATGCTCCAGGGTGAGGCGGTTTGGCATGGAGTTTTCTCAGGCAAAGAATGCTGACAACAGAAGTCAGTAACCAGGTGTGGCCTACAGTATACGCTATACTCTCTCTCCCTTTCTGACCAGGGTAATCTACACACTGAGGCAGTCCAGTGATTCAGCAGTGCTCCCAAATGCTTCTTTCCAAAACTCACACAGATAGGATTACAGCTCCACTCCATGAGAAGTGATATTTTAGGATGACGGAGTAGTTGATTTCAATCCTCTAAGAGTAGGGGGTCTGCTACATGGTGATGCAGCGTTCAGCTGCCTCTTTAACACACATGGTGACAGGGATGTAACCAACTCCTGTTGGGCTGCCTGGGTTGAGATTTCAAGTTGTTTTGATGCAGGGCAAGTAAAATCCTTCAGCTCTGTCTGCATTATTCTTAATTGCACTGGCTGAGGTTTGGCCATTGCATTATTCTGTCTCTAAAAGAATAAAGTTCCACGCTTTTCCTTTGTGGCATAAAAAACACACAGCCTATCTAGAAAATGCACTCTCCATTTTCCAGTGTCTGCAAAAGACCCCAGTACCATGTCACTTTGTTTTCTTTTTGTTTCCCCTCATCAATTGATTTGTGAAAGCTGCTTGCCTACACATTAAAAACAGAGAGTGCCAGGATGTTTTATCTCCTGCAGAAATGTACACATTCTGTAGTGTATCCAGAGAAATGACCTTTCAGTGACCCCTTCACCTAGCCTTTAATTATTTGTTTGAAGACAGCATGGAGTTCCCATGCTGGGAGTAGAAGAGAGGGGGAAGGAGAGGGGGGATGATAATACAAGTCAGTATGCTCACAGGGGACTGTGCAGCAGGGGAGTAGAAGTGTGTGTAAGGGTACATAACGCTATGCAGGCTTAGACTATAATAAGTACTCTACCAGATGTAAATAATAAAAATGGTAGTAAGAATTTGGAAAGACCCTGTCCCTCTCTTGTGGTCCACACTTTGGGACTCACAAAGGGAGGTGGCAGTTGCGGTTAGGTCCCTAGTGCGAGTGTGTGCGAGTGCGAGTGCAGGCCAAGCTTCAGTATGCCAACTCAAACTACCTCTCTCTGGAGGCTTGGCACGGGTGTTGTTCTAAGCACACCCCATTAGCAGCTCATGGGAGGAGGGAAAATAGTGTTATCATGCCCAAGCTCTGATAATCTCAATTGGCTTTACTCAAACTGATAAAAGGTGCTTTGGGGGCAGGAGAGGGTCCTGGTCAGCTCCCACTGTGTTACTGTGGCAACAGTTTGGAGAAGGAAAACAGACGCTGCGGTGTTTGTGTGTGCATTGTGTTGTGCAAAGATGTGCTCATTGAGGAGAGCGCTGACATTAAGGGGTCAAGCCCAGTGGCAGCTGTTAAAGAAATATATGTATAACTTCTGAAATGTGTGTGTGTGTGTGTGTGAGAGAGAGAGAGAGAGAGAGAGAGAGAGAGTGTGAATGTCTTTGCTTTATTCTGTCATTTATTTAGTTATTTCTGTCAAATAAAAAACACAATAAAGCAATCATCCTAAACAGTCATTTTGTTTTAATATGAAAAAAATGCCATTTAATCCCTCAATGAAATCCTACATTATATATATATATATATATATATATATACACATATTCTTCACCTGTAAGAAACATTCCTAACATTACGTGTTTATGGTCCAGTTTTGGGAGTGCAGCTAAAGGGGAGGGAGCACATGGTTCGTATTTGAGCATTCAAGTGTTCTTTTTAAGACAGAGTTTTGGCAGACCTCATTTTTGCAGCCTGCCCAGAAAATCCTGATTGGGGGGATTTTTTCAGTGTTTACATGCCAAAGATTAAATCTCCACCTCACTACAGGGATAGTGGCATTTTTAACAACAAGGGTAGCCCACACAGAAGAACTGACTCATGCTTCTGGTTTCAACAGGCTATGCAGAAGAGCTGACTCATGCCTTTAGCAATGAATGTCTGCAATGATGGTTAGGATTTTGATTTCAGTACCCAATAAAAGAAAAGTCATCTAAAAAATGAAACGTCACATCTATCTTAATGTCGCAACTAATATAAAAAATCCCAACTTTAAGGGGTAGGGTTAAAAGTTGGTATGTTAGTAATATGCTATAATCCATGTCAAAGCCTTTTCTTTTACTCCAGGGCCCAAAAGTAACTAGCAGAACTTTGGGGGCATTCTGGCAACTGAGCCGGACTCTTCCTCTTCCCAGCTGTGTGTTTTGAAAATGTATTCATGTCACACTGAAAGCCAGTTTAGGGGCATTTAAGTTAATAGGAGAAGGTAAGGGCAGGTATCAGGGGTTTGTGAGGGATTAGGGTCCCAAATTGATTCCAGTTCTCCTAGCATCTAATGATCGGTCCTCTAGCATTGCCTCTTGTGTGTTGGATTGCGTTCCCCCATCAGTATTCATTCAGGTTTGCCCAGCCATGATTTGAAACCACTCTTTAATGTCAAACACATGTTAATACCTGTAGATCTAACTTTGTGGTGCAGTTGGAGTGTATTAGAGGAGCAGTGTTTCGTTCAGTGCAGAGTGGCAACCCTTTGACAAGGCCCTGGGCGTTCCATTCTTGCTGGAAGAAAGGGTTTCCCTGGCTGGCACTAACCTCTTGGTGACCCTGCAGGCATTACAGTGCAAAGCGGCAGGAGAGAGCACTACCAGAGTGGCTTTGTAGAACTGCATTTATTTGCCGCTGCGTTGGTGATAAAACTTCAGACAGCCTAATTGATGGGCTTGCTGACATAACAATACCTTGTGAAAGCACCAAGGGGCAATGCCTGGTCCTCGTTTAAAGACAGCTGGGAGGGGAGCAGAGCCCCCTACAATGCATCTGAAGAGGGGGCACGGAGAGAGCCAGGCAAAGGCTGAAAGGAACCATTTGTGCGTTGTATCTCACAAACTTTTAGCTTATTTTGAATTTCTAATGAGCGATAACCCACTAAGGGTGATGTTTATGTGCATGAGAGGGAGAAGGAGGGGGGAACAGGACCTGTGTGAAGGTGCAGTCCAACATGCACAGTGGCTTCACCACAACTACATGCAATGCTTGGGGAATGTCTGTAAAGTAGCCATAGTTACGCGGAGTAATCAAAAGCTTTATTAAGCTCAAGGAATACATCATAAGGGACATTAAAAGGATACCACATCAGGCTCCCAAGCCTGAGCACAATTGCCCTTTTGTTGTTGTTTCTTGGTTTTGATGGCTTTCAAGGAGCTAGCTGCTAATGCAGCCATAAAGTCATGCAAACGCCTTTGTCTTTATTGTGGTCTGTAATGAATATTTGTCTTCTTTAATGGCAGGTGATTTAAAGTGTCTGCTCTTTTCTGTCTTTTCCCAGGTTCATTAATGCCAGAAGAAGAATAGTACAGCCCATGATTGACCAGTCGAATCGAGCAGGTAGAGCCATCACTCTTCATTCCTTTGCTTTCTTTATTCTACTCAGAACTCAGCGAATAAACATTCGTACATAGTCTGTCAATATGGGGCAAAGTATGCCACCCTTTCCCATCCCCTGCTTTCCGGTATCCTCGGTGGGAAATGTGTCAATATGACCAAGCATATTAGCTTATGGCTCTAATTAGATGTTCCCAATCTAGCTTGTTAGAGGTACATTAGTACACATACTGTGTGAAATGCTAATTGGCCACAAGAGGACTTTAGAGGAATGTTAGGTGCAGTTAACTCTCTACCTAATATGCTTCTTAATATGTTTCCTGTAATTCTTAGTAATTAATTCGTTTTGGAAACCTGAAGCAAAATGCCTGAGGGTTTTGTGTTCATTGATTTAGTTCGACACGCTGCAGTGGTACATGGACATATCTAGTATTGTTGTATAGGGATAAAATATACACACTGCAAACTGACTAGAAATTGATTTGCCATGTCATATATGGGTTCAGATGATTAAACGCCCAGAGCGCTATACTCTGCAACACATCAGTCCCTGAAAGAATTTACGAAGCTCAGCTAGCCAACAACCGCTAGATTTAACACAAATTATCAGTGATTAATTAGTCTCCAAGGCAGGAATCCATTTAGTGGCTTGGAACCTATAGCTTTTTAGATAGAAAACCTTCAGATTGGGAAAGCATTTGAGTAAAAGATGTGAAGCAGCGACTGAAATATGAGCCTTCAACATAGGATGGAATGCAATATTTGAAAACATGCTTACAAACCGCCACAGTCAGCATTCTCTCAGCATTCAGCGTTTGTATGCCAGGGCTTTGACTCATAAATGTATCACAATGTTTTATAGTTTGGGCTATAGCTGGGATATTTGCTCATTGTCTGGTATGTCTTCTCTTCTTTCCCCCCCTCATGTCCACGTTTTGACTACAATCAGGTTTTCTTCTTGATCCTTCAGTGAGCCAGGGAGCAGCGTACAGTCCAGAGGGTCAGCCCATGGGCAGCTTTGTGCTGGATGGCCAGCAACACATGGGAATCCGGCCAGCTGGTAAGCTCATGTCTGACCCTGAAGACACCCCAGCTACTAACCACTGTCTCATGCTGATCACTTTACGTTTTTAGTTCTGGTTCACTCTCCCGCATGCAATTACATCATCTCACTGCCTTTGGCCTATCTAATCTCATTTATTATTGATCTCAGACATAACACACAAGCGCAAATTCAGTCAACAAGTGCATCTCCTGGGTATAGCCATCTTTCTGTCTTTTTCCATCTGCTTCCCTCTGTACCTGTTTCTCTTTAGTGGTGGGCTCTGTTCTCACTGTCTGTGACTCATTCCTCTCTGGTGTTTCTCTCTTCTTCCAGGGCCTATGAGCGGAATGGGAATGAATATGGGCATGGATGGGCAATGGCACTACATGTAACCCCTACCTTGTAAAACAAAACTCATTGAAAAGGGGGAAGTAAGTACAATGGTGCTTTTTCTCAGCTTTTCCTTCTGTGCTCTTTTCTCACATTTACATTCTCACTTCACATGACCCTAAATAACACCAAAAACATTCCACACATATCCCCCCCAAACCCCTGTGCACACTGTATTGGATGAGTCTGGTATGGGTTTAATAGAAGAGAAGTATAGTGATGCCCACTGTAGAGGAATGGACTTGTGGCGCCAGACTCGAGAGGGGGAAAAAAAGCAAGAGAAAAAAGCAGTGGCCACAGATTTATTTATCACAACAGCAGCATTGCTCTTCCCATCTCCAGCAGCCAATGCAAATGTTGGACATTTAAGGAAAAAATAACATCTCCGGGGGCAGGGGCTGACGGGGAGAAATTAAGCAGGCTCCAGTGAAGCGATAAAGAAGGAGAAGTGAAACTGTCCTCAGAGTGACATAAATCTGTCAGGGGAAGGATTGATGCCCAAATTATCTTATATGCAAAGACGGGTACGCCGCAGTACATTACAGTCCCTGGGTGAGATATACGGGCCGGCGGTGACACGGCCGATTCTTCACTGGGAGGGACCCGTGTGTTTTGATTATTTTTTTACAGGGGGGGGGGGGCTGAATCCCAAACATTAGACTCAGGGACGGGAGAGACACGAAGATAAATTCAACGGGACAGAGACATTAAAGAATGACTACATATAAAAGAGGGATTTCTTGTCTCTCTTCAATCGCTTTCACACTTTTTCTTACTCTCCGAGGCTAAATGGCTGCTGCCTGATTAAGACGCCCATTACACCTCCTGCCAGCACTGTGGCACTGACATTTGAGAAATCAAGACATATCACATGCCAAAGGCGCCAGGGCAGAGGAAATTTTATTTAACACCTAAACTCCTTTGCTCAATGAGGCACAATATAATAACACTTACCTTGATTAAAAGGATCCTTTATATGTAAATAGGCAGAGGATTTTCCAAGGAGGTCACCATGGCGATTCTTCTGACAGCCCATTTCGACCCCCCTTGTCTCATCAAAACCATGCCATTGCTAATGGAATAAAAAAAATGCAAAGAGCAATGTTCCCTAAAACAGCCACATAGAGAAAACATTTGCTCAGCTTGGATAATTCTTAATATAGGCTATATACTTTCTAGACTATTTAATTACATAACATATTTTATGCTTCATGACCAATTACATTAATAGCTTAATACAGGAGAATATTACCATCTCTTGATTTGATTACGCAGCCACACAATATGGTATATTTGCTAGTTAATTATCATCAGCCATTGAGCAGACTGCTCTGCTGGAGCAGGCAGAGATCGTAGGCTGGTCGAGGTGGCATTATTGTCCTCAGATGGTTTTACCACTCCTGTTAATAAAGGGGGGCCCACAGATCTACTTAGCAGAATGACTGCAGCTTACAAGACTTGAGATTACCAGCTTACAGTGTCAAAAACATCTGCTGGGCCTTTTAACAGGAGCCTGTGTAGGTTATATGGAGGTGAGTGCACTCCTCCTGCCCTCTTCGGCTAGATTGATTTACTTTTTATGGTCTCGATAGTGAGCTTTTAAAAGCCCGCTTCAACAAACATGTGCATTCGAATGAAATGAAGTTAGGTGGGAAGTGAGTATCAGAAAATGGCACGTCTTTCATCCAGCAAGATCGGTCATTAATCTTACCCTCTGCTGCCTTTTTTCCCTCTGGCCGGACCCTCCTGTGTAATTTCTTAATTGCAGTGTACCAAGGTAGAGGAATGCAGAGAGCGAGCATGCTTGGTGACCTTGGACTGACCCGCACTTCCCCGCCCTAACTGGCCGTTGCTAATCCCCCTGGGTTCACATTACAAAGCAGTGCAGTCCAGGTCTACACTGTCCCCTTGCCTGCTCCAAACCCCTACCTGCAGACTATACTACACATAGCCAAGGAATCATGCTGGAGCATTTATGCTCCCTGACCATACATGTGATGTACATGGAAAATATACACAGGAGGAATTTAGTTTCTTGTGCCATAAGGATACATTTATACTTTATTTATTTATTTTTGTTCTAGTGTTTTATGCTTCATGTTCTCTGTTTTTCTTGGAGCATCAGTTGCCACAGTTCTTCGTTTTTTTCTGTGTTTTACCCCTTATTAAATGAACATTATTGTGTTATCCTATTGTGAAATAAAAAAATCACATATTCTAAATCAGCTCATTAGTAATAAGAAAAATATGCCTGATTTTTTACATCTAGTTAATATGCAATACTAGAGGACTATCTATTCAATGTATGCACATAACTACTGTATTTCCCAATAATTGACTCATGGTGGTGCAGCGAGTGCTATATATGCTGTGACCCAGAGTTGAGTCCTGGTGATGCATCACATACTAGCACGATTGTCATCAATGACAAAGGTCAGATGGGAAGATCATCCCCTACCGCTTCAACTAAACCCCCTGCCGGCCCTGCGAAGGACTGGAATCCCATCCAGGGCATGCAAATACCCACATCCTGCATTTTTCAACTGTATGTGGATGGCATGCTGGCCCAACTGGTTAGCACCTCACAGCTCCAAGATCTCAGTACAATCCAAAAAATGAACTCCTTCCCGTGTCAGTGTGGGTTTACTCCAAGTGCTTTTGTTTCCTCCTGCATTCCAAAGACATGCATTAGTTTGATTGGTCACTCTAAGCTGGTCCATGACTAGTGTATTGTTATAAACTTCTACCTGTTGTGAATATAACCTGACATCCTTCTAATTATATTATACGCTGGAGTTGAGCATAAAGAATAAATCCATTAACAACAATGATTTCAAATAAAAAAGCTTAGCCACAAACACACTATATGTTAGTACAAACATGATTACTGATGGTGTGTTTATTTGTCTTTTGCAGGTCTGCAGGGCATGCCAGGGGAGTACGTACCTCAGAGTGGTCCTATGGGCATGAGCATGGCACCACTACCTTATCCTCCTCCACCTCCCCCTCCTCAGATGCCTCCACATCTCTCCCAGCTTCGACATGGACCCCCTCTGCACTACGTTCCAGGGCACGTGCCTCCTCACCACGCCATGCTGATGCACGGAGGACCTCCTCCTCATCCCGCAATGAGCATGTCTGCACAGAGCCCCCCTATTCTCACCCCCATCGACCACAGCACTGGTGGACAAGGCCTGGATATCCACGCCCAGTAGTGTTAAGGGAACCAGACCGGAGCAAGCAAGAACACAACTCCAAATACCCACTAAAATGATTTTGTGACTATTTTTAAGAACACAGAGGAAAATGGAACAATACTGACCAGAATTAGACACTAAAAATATGGAATTCCAGATGAGCTGTGATCTTTTTTTATCTTGTCAATTTTGTTACTTTCATCGATGGAGGACCAAGCTGACAAGAACACTTTGTAAAGTCTTGGGCTTTTGTTAAAGATCAACAGAAGATGTTTTTGACTTCTTGCACAAAAGTGCAAACTCAGATAACCATACGTACCTAGACACTCATGGATACATAGTCAAACGCTCTCTCATTTGAACCATTTTAAACAATTTATCCTGGAAAATAAAAAAAGACAAAAGAGACTCCAAGAGTTACAACTACTGTAGTATAAAAGTATAGACACTAAGTTAAAACTTGTGTTTTTTGGTTGATCACACAATTTATGTTTCCTGAACTAGTGCTAGAATTAAAGGTTAACCCCTGCTTTTCACACTGTGTGTGCTGTTCCCTGAAGGAGAGGTGGTTGTGTCGCAGCAATAAAAAAAAAACAAATCAAGAAAGAACCTTCTCTGAAAATCTCTGCCCTAACTCTAAGATCTGATCGGGCAGCGGACTGTCCCAATAAGGACCAGAAGTAGCACTCCAGAAGAGAGGCTGCTGACCGAAGCCTGCTCTCTCTGTTCAAACCCAACCTTTATTCCAGGCCCCTCTTTTTGGTTCATGAATGAATGTTTTCCTGTAGCTAAAGTTCTTAGTTCGAATTGCCCAAGCACTGGATTGTGTTGGTTTTATACAATTTTATTTTATTCTTATTTTTTGTATCATGGACTCTCAGCGGAAGAGCCTATTGAAGGAAGTATATCCGCTGAAAAAGCAACAGCCCACAGTAGTTTCCATGCCTCTGGATCGACACACTCACCATATGGACTGCACACTTACTATGGTGGATTCTTTGGCACTTAGAGAAGCTGATGATGGTTGATGCACCAAATAAACTAAAACTTTAAAAAAAAGAAGAGGAAAAAAAGAACTTAAATTATGAACTCAAAGCTTGGAGCAAAGCTAAGAGAATATTGTAACAAACTTCGTACAGAGTTCAGTCTATTAATTGTTTCCTGTTAGATATTCTATGTGTTTACCTCAATTGAAAAAAGAATGTTTTTTGCTAGTTTCAGATCTGCTGTGGCATTGATATTGTATGTCCATGAATTCCTTCCTTTTTCAGCACGTGTTCCTCACTAGATGATAAAATGCTGTCTCCCTTGAGCTTTGTCAAAAAATACATTAAATACTTGTATGAGGACTGTGACGTAATGTTTCAAAGGTGTTCAGTCACAAATGCTGTAATAAATATTTCATTTTTGATTTTGTTAGATTCTCGTGTGCTCAAGCCTGACTTGCGTAACTACAGGGTTTCTAAAGTTCAGAACAACATCAACGGCATGAAAACAAAGATATTCTGATACTGTTTTGAGAAATGTAGGCTCATTTTATTTTAGATATTGTTTGGCACGTTTAGAACGAAAGATTAAGGCAGGCAGATGTTTACATTGTAACAAGCACAGGGTTTTATTTGAGCTCTAGCGCTGTTTATTTTGTCGGGGCTTTAGCATTAGCATAAAACAATAGCTGTGGTGAAGTGACTCGTGGTTTCTCCTGTTGAGCGAGTTTGAGTGGATGGTGTGTAGCTGCGAGGCGCCCTCTGCTGGCCGCTACTCTCTGCACTGCCTATCATTGCCCAGTGTACAGTATTCCAGACTCTCCAGTTCCACTCTCTCTTTCTCACCCCTTCCCCTCCCCTCACACACATTTACTCACACACTCACTCATACACGCTGCCTGACTCATTAACTGGACACACACACACACACACACACACACACAGCTGTTCATTCATTCACTAATTCACTATCTCACGAACGCACGTCACTTACACACAGCTAAAGCGTTGACAAGAAAACACTTAAAAAATGATTAAAAAAGTCAACAAAAACAATAACACCCCCCACACGCACACTAAAGTCACGCACACAGTCTCACACTAATTCATTCGTTCACACACATTCACTGTCACTGTCTTTTATTCATAATTCATCATTCTCATCTTTTTTTGTTTCTGCGGATAATTGTAAACTGTCATTTTTGTGCAGCAGTTAATTGCTAATTGCCTATTCTAATTATAATATGACCGTTTATTAATAATAACAGTAAAATAAGTTTTCAGAATATATCTATATAAATATATATAACTCGTTAAAAAAAACTCGTTAAGAAAGTCTATATATATATATATATATATATATTCACTTTCTTAACGAGTCTGAGATATGAGTATGCTGCTCGCAAAAATTAGGGGATACTCAAAATGAAATATTACATCATTAGTAACTCATGAGCTTTTGTAATATAACAACAACACCAATAATAATAATAATAATAATAATAATAATAATAAAAATAATGTTTCAGTTTTGCTGTTGTCGTTTTGCCTTTAATAGTATATATAGCTATGTATGTATAAAGAAGTGTAGTTAGTGTAGTTAATACTTATAAAAACACAAATACTATAAAATATATAGCCTACAAATACAAAATATTTTTGGGCTAATGTACTTATAATATTCATATTATTATTATTATTATTAATAACAACAACAAAATTACTACTACTACTACTACTACTACTAATAATAATAATAATAATAAGAATAATAATTATAATAATAATAATACTACTAATAATAATAATAATTCTTCTTCTTCTTCTTTTTCTTCTTCTTCTTCTTATTATTATTACTATAATAATAATAACAATAATAATAATAATAATAATTATTATTATTATTGTTATTATTAGTGGTAGTAGTAGATGAAGTAATTTTATTGTTGTTGTTGTTGTTATTATTATTATTATTATTATTATTATTATTATTATTATTATTATTAGTAGTAGTAGTAGTAGTAGTAGTAGTAGTAGTAGTGGTAATATATGTAATTGTATTATTATTATTATTATTATTATTATTATTATTATTATTATTATTATTATTATTACAAAACAGAAAGGTAACAGACATTTTGTTTATAGTAATGTACAGTTCCCTTTTCGTGTACTTTCGAGCTTTATTATTATTTTTTTATCCTTACAATCTCTCATTTCATTCGATCCTCTCACTAGTCGCTCGTTTTGTTTACTTATAAAGTGAGAAGTTTCCGATATGAAACATTTACATATTACAGTAAATAATCTGCTCTTTATCTCTGTATAATTCTTTCTTTTGTACTTAGATCCTGCGCTAACACTTCAGGATTAATGACGAGCCCGTTAAATGAACTAATGCGCAAACGGAGCAGGAAATGAGATCGTAAAATATTATCCCCCCACACACCCGTTCGATCTTCTTTCTTTAAACAAATAAGCAAAAACACAACAACTGATTTTAGAAGAAAAATAAACATTTTATGGATTGTTCATGTTTAGAACTGTTCTCTATCGCGTCTATAGAAAAAGAAATAGCTTAACAGATGGAATATTTTCTCGGCTGAAAACAGGTGGGCAGCAGAACAGACACAAGGCAGTCGTTTTATTTTATTTCTTTCTTTCTTTTTGGGGGAGATGATCAGATGCATAGGGGAAAACATGGATTATTGTGAAGAGAAGAATTTTAATATTAATAGGTTTTTTTCTTTCTCCTGCTCTTTTGTGGGCAGACAGGAGGTAGATTGCCTTTGCTGCTGCTCGTTGCCGATTCGGCCTGACAGGGATGATGGATGATCCAGGCGTGCAGAGCAACCCCGGCCCTCCATCTCCTCTGTGGCAGAGCCTCGAATAAACCCCCTCCACACACACACACACACACACACACACACACACACACACACACACACACACACACACACACACACACA
>JAVSBV010000147.1:9505585-9517619 GCA_033117975.1 Parotocinclus spilosoma | reverse complement strand
GTGTGTGTGTGTGTGTGTGTGTGTGTGTTTGTGTGTGTGTGTGTGTGTGTGTGTGTGTGTGTGTGTGTGTACAACCGCTCATTAATGCAAATATCTAATCAGCCAATCACACGGCAGAAAGTAAATGCATCGAGACATGGGCAAGACGACCTGTTAAATTCTCAAACCGAGAATCAAAAGTATCAAAGTAAGAATCCTAGTATTGAGCTAAACACTTAAAAAATCATATGCTTAGCTTAATGGGAGGTGGCTGTCCTAAACCATAAACCCTACATTCTATCAACAATTTAATAATCTTTTTTTTATCTCACTTGTAGTAAATTTAAATTATTCAGATTCATCTTATAATTAATTTTACATGGAAAACCAACCACTGAAAACCAAAATGCTATTATTCCACATCACCAACACATGAAGCTGTAGTCTAGGGGTGAAACCTTATTTTAGACAAATCCCTGTATTTCAAGACCACATGGTCTGCAGTTTGATGTAAATGAAACAAAAGTTTCAATATCAGTATTTAATAGGGGTACCAAGCCATAGATGTGGCAATCATATCATATTAAAGGCTGAGTAATAGTGAATTAATCAATAATAATGATAATAATAATGATAATAATCATCATAATAATACTACTAAAAATAATGATAATAAAAATAAAATAAGAAAATTATTATTCACCAATAATAATGATAATCATCATCAACATAAAAAAATAGAATACTATAATTAGAACAAGAATAACAATGATATAATACTGATCAATAATAATAATAATAATACAATTAAAATATAATTGTTCTTTATTATTATTATTATTATTATTATTATTATTATTATTATTATTATTATTACTACTATTGATGAATAATAATATTATTACATAATTATTTCTAATTATATTATTCAAATTATATTATTTAATGATGATGATGATCATTATTATTGGTGAATAATAATAATAATAATAATAATAATCAATTTTTGTGTGCTTATTTGCATTGGACTGCAACAGATTTCCCTACTAATAAAAACAAACCAAAAGAACAGAAATAAGGAAAAACACTGTCTAGTAATGCATTTTTAAATTGAACAAAGTGTCTTTACCAGGAATTGGCTATTATAGCATTAGCTGTGTGTGTCTGTCAGGGTAAATGTCTGCTTGCTAAAATACCAAATACCATGTTTTTAATGCAAATTTTATATGTAATTACGATTCTTATAATCTCTTTGTTAAGGCTTATCATGGTGGCATTTGAATGACTCATGATCTAGAATTGTTATGGCACGCACCTAGTTTGCGACATTAAAACTTAATGATAATAAAACATCATCACTACCAAACATTCTCGTTGTACTGAGAAATTATAGTGTATAAACAATGATTTTGTTAGTCATGTACTCTGCTTAAAAAGATAAAGAAGAATAACATTTTAAAGTATATTGTATTTAACTAAATGTGAGCCCTATATAAGCTTATGACGCAGTATAAAAACAAAGATACATTCGATTAAGTGTGAAAGAGTTGTAAAAAGTAAAACTAATTTGTTTCGAACTCCTGGTTTATGTGTAGAAATGTTAGGGTAAAACCTCTGGATAGTCGGCTTACTTGGTACATCCAAACACAAAATATAGAATCCACTGAATTTAGAAAAACTGATATAAAAAAAAATAATAAAAAAAATCATACAACTACCTAACAAATGCTGAGAAAAAATTGCCCCTGATTTTGCACAAGACAAATGCAAACCACATTGTCCTTAATGCTGAGTGCAATACAGAAAATGATTTGTATATCATGATATGTTTGTTTTATTGGAGCCCTGTTTATAGATACTTAGCATGGGGTTTCTAATTGCGATATATACAGGCGCTCTGGACGTAAGGCTAGCCGTGCTTTATAAACTCCCTGTTTGCTTGGATTACCTCTTAGCCCGAATCTCTCAAAGGCCCTTTACAGAAACAAATCAACCTCAGGCCTTCACACCGCCATCAGGTCCAACGAGGTCACCATATAACAACCGAGGAGGGGGAGTGTTCCTGACTGAATAACCCCACGGTGACTTTTATGGATACTGTAGCACAAGACCAATCCCCTACTTCAGTGTGTTCCCCTGATGAGACTGTCGAAACGAGCCAACATCTGCTCCTCGATTAGGACGACATGATGGCGGCCCGCCGTAATTGATGGTCTGGTCCAAAGCTAAGAGGAGCCTGAGCAAGCTGGGCAGCAAAAGGACAAGTGAGGGATTGTGGCCCTAAAACTTAACCAGTCATTCAGGCGCTACATAATTCGATGTTAAAACCATTGTGCCATTGATATTGCTCTGATTAAACATTTTTAATATTCATTTGTGATCTGGTAGATATAATTTGTATAATGTTAATACAAGCAGCAAAATGTAGTAAAATGCTGCACTCATGCTATACGAATTATCAATGCGATGTCCTTAACGTAGGGCATTCATTATGCATCAGTTAATTGCCATTAAAACTCTAATTATTATCACAGTATATTCCACTATCCTGGTAATAATGATTAAGTGTTTATAAATGAGCACTGCATACAACCTCCTTTACCCACAGTAATAAACAGCAGTCCTAAATTTCCACTTCAGGTGAACAGTTCAATGCTATGGCATTGTCAAAGGCTGGACACGCGGCTGACTGACAGCCAAATACGTGTGCTCATGAGAAAATAAACACTTGCTCTAAGGTTACAATTCCACATTACGCTGAAATGTCTAGAATGTACCGAATCTGACTATAAACACTCGAAGGAATAAAAACTTTACATGTCCATGAGTTCATTTGTCACACACTTTTATTCAAAGTGACTTTGAGAGTCAAGGATCTTGTTCAAGGTCCCAAATGCAGCAGCTTGGGAGAGTGTTCATTTCAACTCAATATTTCATTAGTAGTCCAGAGCCTTAACCACTAAGCCACTGCTTCATCAGTTATCACTTGTAAAAGAAGTTTATGGATCTTTGCTACATTAATATGATTGCTGCAACATAAAGGTCTTGAATTGAAAGGAGCCCTGCAGAGACAGGCATGTGTAAAAGCCTCTGTCCAGTCACCTCTCAAAAGTGCTGTAGCCAAACATATGTTTGAAAAGTGGTGCCATGGGGTAACACTGATCACTTGAAGGCACAAACTAAATTATTTAATTAATAATTACATTAAAACACTTTGTACAGATGCTCTATTCAGCAATTAGTGTGCATGTAACATATGCTGATAAAAAGTGCATGCAGTTTTAAAAAGAGTGCAAATGTTTTACTTGTGTTCAACTTTTACTGGCTCAGTGATAAGAGGCAGATGCTGAAAATACCACTTCCTAAAGGTTTAGGTATGAATCCTGAATGAGATTTAAAGTCAGACGATTGGGTGGTGCTTTTTACAGAATCATCTGTGCACCTTGTCCAGACAGTCCGGTTTATGCTTCAGACCCTCATCCACGATCCATGATCAGGGTAAGCAGGGGTAAAACAGAAAGTTGAGTTTTTTTAAACATGCATTATATACCTGGATGGTATATACACTATGGGGACATAGGATCCAGGGGAGCTCTGAATCCACAGCAACCCTGACCATGGTAAGTGTGGTTAACATGTAATGAAATGAATAAATAAACAATTAAAAGATAAAGAAAAATAAAAAAAGTCTTAAGTCTAATGCCCACCGATTTCATATTTTTGTGCTTATCGCAGGATCTGTAAAACGTTAACATTTATATCAAAGGACATTGTTACGTTGGTATTCATTTTTACACCTCCCACCTATTCCATGTATCAGTGTCCTCATAAATATCAATGTACCGGAACAACCAGCAGGCTAAGAAAAGCTAATCACTCTCCAAAAGCAATCACATGCTTGCAATGACATAAAAAGGAAAACGCAAATACGTTTTCTGACCATTTAATACACAAAAAGCTTCTAAGAGTACTGCTATTGCTTTAGACCAAATGTCAGGGGTATGCTGGTTTACCGAGGAACAAAAGCCCAGATTGTTTCCATTCACATGGCCACTTTAAAAGGTGGCTGCATTGTCCTTGTGCCAGGCAGCAGCCTCATGCTCCAGCGCTCTTCTTAACTCTGTCCACAATAGCATAGAATTCACACAAGTCCAGCACAAGAGCCATTCCCTTCAGCCAGCACTTAAACGTTTTACGCTCAACTTTGGCAAGTCCTTTCGGCTTCAAGAGGATGCTTGGAACCAAAATACAGCTGCGTGTGTCTCTAAAAATTACATTTTGTTAACCTCTAAGAAGATTCATTGAGTGGCTTATTGCGTTGGACTTGAGGACAGAGGACCGGGGCATAACAGAAATATTAAAAACAAATGTATAAACTAAATGAGGTAATAACATTAAAGCATAACGTTCCACTCTACTCAGATATTAAGTGTGTCCGAAATAGTATCTCATATTTACTTTAAACAGTGCAGGGCATTTTCGGGTCATGCAAACATATTTCTGTTCTGATTCCCAGCGCTTATGTCAACAGATCACTTCACTACTCAATAATGGTAAGAATCTATTTAAGATTTTTTTTTTTTAAGAGAACTGTTCCAGTACTGGAGTCTGCCCAGAAAATGTTGGTCAGGGTTTAAAAAAAGATTGCTCAGTGGTGTAAGGTTCTTTATATTTTTCTTGGTGGTACAATAGTCATCGAGCAGGTGTAATCGTTTAATCCTGAAATACACAATCAACTATCAATCAAATCTCTCTTAGCTCGTTTCAAAAAGAACTCTTTTAATCCCATGAAACCATGTATAGTAACCACAATTATTTCCTTCATGTAAGACTGTACAAACTCTCCACACCCTCAAGCATTCTAAAGGAAGACTCACACCTAGAAAAAGCTCTCATTGTTTCCATGTTATTTTATGCGATTCGACGTGTCAGTCAGCTACAATGAATCTGCGAGGTTCAGCAAACAGCTTGCTCAAGCGCCGGCTCTGATACAGAGACACCTTTATGCCAAAAAAATAACAGCGCACATCCCATCTCGTGTTCTCCATCCCATGGCTCCAAATATCTCTGAGGTCAGAGACATGCACATGCTCAAACCCTTTGAGCCATCAGAATTCTCCTGTTAGATTGGGTTTTGCAAAGAGCCATTTTAATAAAGTCACAGTGCTCATTGTGCCCCCAGACAAGATCTCACAAGGATGACAAATGTTGCTGACTTCTGCCTGGAATGAAACCCGGAAGGTCAATGAAAGGGGTGAGAGAGAAAATAAGGAAGGGGGGGCTAAAGGAGGAGGGGTGTTTCTGCATCCTGCACATTACCTTCATAAGTCTCAAAATCTGAGAGGTAAAAAAAACCCCACAAAGCTGGCACAAAAGTTCCATAACTAAACAGGAATTTATTGGAATGGCATGTTCTTGCTCCCAATTACTTGAAGCTTTCTTTCCAACTGTCAGATAGAGAGTTCAGAAATTGCACCCGCGTGCCTCTTTGTGTCCCACTGCTCGTTTTCAGTGCACCTCCTGTGCGTCAAAGCCGTTCTTAACCTCAACTTTAAACGGCAAATTTGTATAATGCGCCGACACAAGCCCTCCAGAATAAATAAGCGAAATGAAGGCTTAAGTGGGGGGGCTAAATCCTGCAACCGATGGGAAGCTCAAATGCCTGGATTACATGCGTGGCGCGTTAAACAATGTGCCTAAATATGCATTGAAATCCGCAAAGCATGAAACCACCTTGTCATTCGCCATTAGTATTCCGAGTTTTCTGTCATATATCTTGCACTTGGGCGTATCGTGGTGGTAAATGTCATGAGCTGGGGGGGTCACAAATTCCAAGAGGATTTCTCGAAGTCATCTCCTGTCAACTTTATTTCTCTAGAGCGCTTAACGATTAAACTGTCACAAAACTGCTCCGTCTTGGGCAGGGTCTGCATCCATGAGAATTCGGCATAAAATACGGTCTGAGAGATTGGATATAAGGAGCTGGTCCCGTTCTGCATGGAAGGCAACACAAGATGAAAACATCAGGGCAACTGGTTTACAACGTTGCCAGCAAAAAAGGGCCGCTCGCATCTCGGCGCAGAAAGAACGGAAAGCACACTGTAGGCTTAACCGCATGCTTATAAACATAATGCAAATGCATAAATAAATTCTGCTTCATGTCTGGGGGTTAAAGAACGCCAACAATTACTGCGGCTATTGTTTCTTGGCAGAAACAACTTGTGTGCATGTGTGCCACAGATGGTGGAGGCAGAGGCAGTGTCCTGAGGGTGTGCCCAGTCATGTCCAGCCACATTGGGATCAGTGGAGATGGGATAGTGGGGACAGCAGTCTCTCTCTCTCAGGTGACACACTCAATCTGTACACTCCTGCTGATGGCCTTCTGTGGACCAGTACGCCTCTAAACCTCAAAACATGCAGGCCAGAATGCACAATGCTTTCTGCTTCAGAAGTTGTTACAATGTACCTTTATTACACAGACATTCTTGAACTTACCCTCTGAACACGGATGATGGACATATCCATTAAAACTGAGCACACTGTCCACATTCTTGTATTAAAAAAAAATTAATTCAGTGTCGAGCCAATCTGATTGACCAGCAAAGACTAAGAGAATTAGCATCCCATTTCTCTATTAAAATAGAGGCCATAAAGAATAGGATTAATTGAAAATTTCAAGATGATCAGGAACTGTCAGAGTGAAGGTATGTCAACAAAAGCCTTTAAACCTGCATAATGCATGCGAATAAACATTTTCAAATTACAATTTAAACAGCATGTTTAAAAAGCTATTTCCTGCATCCAGCTCGCTGTGCAACCTTAATTTCCTTATCTAATTGTCCGATTGCGAAAGTGTACTCGTTTTAAAGACGCTAACCAGTCTAGTATTACCTGAAATGATTCTTTACGCTATTAGCTGTAATCAGAAGGACATGCCTAGCGTGTGATCATTGTATGTGTTCAAGCTGCATGATGTATGTGACAAATCCAAAAGTCTTAACCCCCCATCTCATATGAGAAAGAAATGAGCCATATTGTCCCATTATATTGCCATAAATCATTTTTGTCAACCTCTGACAGCTTTTTATCAGATCTAACCTTTTCAAGTCTCCATTAGGAGCGCTAACATTTTCAGCTCTGACATGTCTGCTGCACACACAGCGCTCAGCTGATTAACTTTAGCCCGGGACAGGCATCCAGGATGGCTCATTTGCAGTAAAGCCTTTTTCACCTCTGACATGGCGAAAAAAAAAAGCAACCATTGCCATTAAACCTTACAGGATAAACCAATTTGGTTTGAAGAAGAATATGTTGTTTAATTATATTATTTTATGTTATGGTTTATGAGAATGGATCTTACCGTGCCGACCTAAATTTTGGCTATGTGCATCCCATCTCCAGTGGATTATTCTGGAGTCATACACAACGTTCATTTTTTATGAATAGGGGTGTTAGCAATTTACTTGTACTTTATGTACTTTAATTCACTTTTATTTATTTTTTAAGTTAATTCCTGTTACAAAAGTTCTGGTCCTGGTCATTCCTGGTTATGAGCTACTGGTCTCATAGCAGATTGTAAGTGAGGATAATTACTTGTATGCTTGTTTTTTTTTTTATATATAAAACCATTTCTACTAGAAGTAGCGGTCCAAAGCCTGACTTCTGCGTTCTCTCCAGCCATGGGAATACAAAAGGCATATTTCCCTTAACTATTAAAGAGAGGTTCAGCTTTGTTCCTATTCTTCAACGTTTGGACACAATAAACATAATGCTTTATTTATTTTTGTTACTCAGTGTTATTTCTCCCCACTGACTGTTAAAGACAGTTGTGTAAAGCATAAATAAGTCAGTGTATTGATTCTTCATCTCGTGGTGTCATCAGACAGTCAGGTAAGAGCTCTATGAATCAAAGTTTTAATGCCAAGGACCCCCTGAACACAAAACAAACACCACTGGAATGAATAGAGACTAATGCTACCCAAGAATATGTATCATATCTGTATTTATCAGCCAAGAAAACAATTTTTCCCCTCAAAGGAAAATAGTATGAAAAGGCTAAAGTTGCCTCTTTAGGCTAAAATAGTCTAGTACTTATAGAGCTCATTGGGGGAAAAACCAAAATAAAAAAAGCATATGTAATCCATGTTTGAAAATTTTGGGCCCAACCACTGACAAAATATATAGAATTATGTACTGGTGGCCAAAGTCATTAAGACAGTTCTGTACAACTGCTTTTCTATTCTTATACTGATAAACTCTTGTTATTTTCCAAACTGAATTCAGTGTTAACCTAACTCCACTTGTATGCCTACTTGTTTAAATAAACCACAGATCATATGAAATTCACCAATAATCATATGGGTTTGGATATGTGAATATTTAATTTCTGAGGTGCTAATAGCATAATTCATAACAGGACAGAGGCAAGAAAGTCGAGCTAAAATCAAGAGGATTTACATCTATGTCTTTTCTTGGGGATGACACACTGTCCAAAACCAGTCAGGCAGCCACTTTAAGAGTTAAAAGGGAGGTCAGTCGGGTTCATGATGGAAAGAAACGACACAATATTTCCTATTCATTTCGCGTAGGTTTGTATTTACTGCTAGACCCTCTGCCAACAACAGCTTAGCCCCGTGTTATGGAGAAGAACATTAGCCTGGAGCTGCATTTCATTACATGCTGAGTTTAACTATACCCACTTCTCCTAAAGCACACACGAGCCTTATTACATGCTTAATATTCATCATCAGGTGAATAATTTTTATCCAACTCTGATAGTTGGGAGAGATTGATAACTCAATTATCAGCACATCCGTCACAAGGCTCCCTGGCATGGTGAAGGCAGCGGCTAAGATTGATGGCAAGATGAGACCAATGGCTTCTTCGCCATCACATCCAGTCAGTGGGCCTGAACATGCTTTTTTCCTCCATCGCCTTTCCGTCTTTCTATCTGCAGCCTTCATATGTGAAGCGTCATTACCCCTCACTCCGGTGCAGAGAGTGTATTACGAGGTTAGTGTTTTGGCAAGGCTGTTGTTTGGATGATAAATATATTTGGTCAAGGAGAGAAAATTAGCTGCGTCACACTCAGAAAAATACACCACCATTCCTCACTTTTGTTTTTGCGTTGATTAAGGGTAAACAAGAACAATTAACAATGGCTAGTAGTTCTGGCGTTATTTTAAAGGCACGCTGAATAAACAAGCTAATCAGCAGAGCAGTCACTCTCAAGCACTGTGGTAATTAAATAAGTGCCTGTCATGTCTAGAAGGTCACTCAAAAGGAAACATGCTTTTCAGTGATACTCTGTGATTTTTCCCCGCACCATAACGAATGTAACAATGCCTGGATAGGAAGGCCACTCGCCTCCACATCAAACTATACACTGAATTAGAAGAGAAAGCACTGGTGATGTCAGCCGATCACTCTCATTGCATTGACATTGGTGCGGTGAACAGTGTGTGCGTGTGCGCGCGTGTGTATATGAGTGTATGATTGGGGGGGGGTCTTCAACTACTCAGCCTATGAAGTAGACTTAAAGGCAGAGCACATTCAAAATGTCAAATGTAAATGTCAATTAAAAATTACAAGGGAGCTCTAAAAGGCGGATTTTGAAAGGGTTGACATTTTTTTGACAGGGCAGAGTTTATCGGGTGAGGCAGCCCAAAAACATGACGGCACAGGCACGGTCAGAATGCGAGCTTAAGGACACTGCTGAATGCTGATGTGAAGGTCCCTCACTGTCATGTACATTACATCATATCAGAATCTCTAATGCTAAAGCCACTCTCCTCCAACATTAAAAGCTCTGCTATATTCCAGTAATATCATTTTTATATTACATTTACCCGTATCCAAAGTGACTTACAACTGATACAAACTTACAATCCAAGAATTTGTAAGTTAAAAGCCTAGCTCAAGGAACCAACAGCAGGAGCCTGACAGAGGTGGGGTTTGAACTTTGAACTCACAAGCCACCACAGTCCCACTTAAAAAGCGTCTAAAGATCTGGGTTCAATTTACTCTGCATTTTGGGATTCAGACAGTTTCTTTATTATCCACCTTTTCCTTTCCTTCTATATCAGTTAGTGCTTCTGTGGTTTGGGCAGTCTCCTACCAGAGACTTATGAGATGGTGTTTTTGACCAATTTTCTCTACTTACTTTGTTCATCTAGGACTGTAAATATATAGGATTTTGTTTGTAAAAACCTCCACCATGACCATTTTTAGTTACCCTTTCAAAAACCCAGTGATACTAACATATCTCAAAGATAACATTATTAAAATATATCCTACACTACATACAATTCAGCCACTGATTGTTCTTAGAGTGTCTGTTGGTCATAAAATTTATAAGCTTGTCCATGGGTGCTCCCATTGGGTTCTTCAGCATAAAGTTTCTTTTCAGCAAAGTTTCTCATCAAATCCAATTTTTAGAATGAAGACTTTGTGCTCCTAAACTGCTCAAAAGAGCATTGTCAATAGAAGCACTTTAATAATCGTGTTTAAAAAGGCACAATCAGTTAGTATATTTCTTTCATTTGCATCCTTATTTTTTTTTATTTGCCTTTGAAGTGGTTCATTTCCCTTTGACAGTGCAGCCATGTTATTGTGTGGCCAAATCTGACCGTTTCTTTTGATATTTCCTCAAAACACTGAGTGGTGCAATTTTTTTTGGCGCAGACACATCACTCCAAATAGTTATGACCTCTAATCCTGACACTAACCCCCCCCCCCCCCAAGTAGTTTTTTTTGTTTGTTTTTAACACTGCTGGTGTGACTGCTCTTACGGCATTTAACTAACTGGAAGGACTCTGAAAAACCTTGCCATAATCGGTATATAAAGGATGCCCTTTTATTTTATGAAGGTGGGAAAATTATGGACTCCCTTTCTGGCTCTGACAAAAAAATCCTCAAGATCTGGCAGACCTTCTTAGAAAAAATTTTACCCAACTCAGTCCCTTTTTGTCACCCTTTCCTAATGCAGTCCATGGAAATCAATGGCTCTTCGTAATTCTTTTCAACAGGTTTATTTTCTCACAGTCTTAGTATTTTGCATTTAAAAATAATTATTCTATATTATTTATTTTACATTTTTTATAAAGAAAAACATCCCCACCTTTAATAAATTGTGATAGTTAACCTTCTCTGATTGTCCTTGCATGTTGCATAAAATCGATTTTGCTCATTTTGGAAAAATTGTATACCTTAATCATAAAAAAAGAAAAAAAAAAAAAAAACATTACGCACTCAACTGTGTCGACGAGCAGAACTGAGAAATAAGAATGAAATATAGGGATCCACTCAGTCTGCATCTCTCATCAAACAAAATAACGACTAAAAAGGATGCGTTTTAGACATATGTCACTTTTAAATGTCACTTTTAAATGACATGAGCCGTTTTCATTCAAGTGTCTCATTAAACGCAATATTCATCACAGTCTAGGAATGTTCCCAGTTGTGGGCCAATCATATCTGGTCAAAATATTTTTAAGCTCTATAATGAGGATCAGAAATTAGAAGTGTTAAAAGTCTATCACCCTCCACTCCAGATTTTACAGCATGACCACAGTGTTTTCCAAATAAAACAGCAAACCCAGTGGACTGTGATCTTGGCATCTTTTGGCAGTTTGGTTCCGATTCATTGACGTTTTTCAAGAACTCTCTTCACAGAGACACAGCTGCTACTAAAATCAAGACAATTCCAACTTACCAAACTTAGAATCTAAAGATATATTCAAACTCTTAAAAAACAACCACTTCAGCAGTGATGACTACATTTGTGAGAAATGTATCTCACATTCATGAGAAATCAATCAATCAATGTTTTTTTGTTATTCATTACACTAAGTTTAGATAGAAATGAATAAAACAATTAATACTATTAATTTATTTGGATTCTTTAACCTCGCTGTCGGCATGAGTGGCCATGTAAGCGACACACACAAGGTTATATCCATACACAAGTTTCTCAACACCAGTCTCACACACACACACACACACACACACACACACACACACACACACACACACACACACACACACACACACACAC
>JAVSBV010000147.1:9490450-9505485 GCA_033117975.1 Parotocinclus spilosoma | reverse complement strand
AAAACTTGTTTGCAAATGTATTTTTCAATGAACAAAGTTCGTAAGCAACAGTAGTTCTTGTTTGTACGTTCGCTATAGGTGTAAATCGTACAATAAAGGTTTAATACACATTTAATATGTTACATAGCACGTCCCATCTTGTAACATCGGGCATGTTCGTTTAATCGGACCAGTCAGTTATTAGGACCAAAATGACTGTGTCCCGATGTGGTCCCATTAATCGGAAGTTCTCATTTAGGTTTTGCTCATATCTTTGTTGAAATGTAGAAGACCCTACAGGTATGTACAGAAGACAGAACACAACACAATAAGTTTTTCTGTTGTGGTGGTGGTTTTGTAGATGTTTTTTTGCTCATCATACATGTAAGTAAGTAGAATTTATATATATATAGCACTTATCCCATTCAGTAGTCACAAAGTGCTTTACAGTCAACAAAATCGAACAATAAAATGTACAAATTCAATACTTAAAAACACATAGAACAAAAACAAGACAGCACAACAAAACAAAATCACAATACTATCATGCCATCTAATTGCCTGTTTAAAAAGGTATGTATTCATGTGTTTTTTTTATGCTTAGCTACCACTTTATTTTATCATGAATTTTTTGTTCCCTGGATATGGAGGTGGTATAATACTGTCAATTCTCATGACCTATCATCTTTGCTTGCTAAAATTAGTCAATATCACTAGCATTTAATAGTATGGAAGAATCATTGATAATTATTTTTGGAAGTAAGATCATGGTTTTAATCAACATTGCATTAAATAGATTTAAAATATTACAATATTTTAAATTTGCAAAGTTATTATACTTACAGCATTTAGCAGATGCCATCACAACTTGAAGCCATATTTTTAGCATTAAAAAGTTCTTTACAGTGACTAAAGAAGGCAACAGCTTTACTCGCTGTTTGCAATATATGCATGGCAAAAGTAAAGCATTAATGTTCAAATGTCTGCATTGGGCCTATATGTTGACAACAACGTATAGCTTTGTTTTGTGCTTTGATTTATACATTTTTTATTACATGGTGCATGTTTTCAGTAATAAAAAAAGGTTTATGGAAATATATGCATGACCTGGTACACTTTTTATAGTTACCATTAAAAGAAAAGTAAAAACAAAATGTTCAGCTGTCTAAATACTTATGACCAGTAAAGTGGTAGATACCTGAGCCAGTTCGACCAACAATGCCCACTTTCTCCTCTGGGCGGATGCTAAAGGTGATGTTCTTTAACACTAGGGGTGACTGTGGCAGGTAGCGCATCTCCACATTCTGGAAGCTGATGCTACCTGCTTGTAGCCAGCCAGATGGATAAGTGGAGGGACTGGTGATCTGCTGATCTTCAGTCTCCAGGTTCTGAAAAAGCAGACACGGCTACTGTCTCAGTTCATTCCATTATTCATAACTTGTGAAAATGTCTGATACTAAGTGAGACCTACTGGTGTTATGTTTAGATGGCAGCATGCTGATACATCATGAATAGAGTGGAAGACATTCAGCTAAACTCACTGGGAGTGTCAAGCTGTACTGCATGGAAGCTGATGTGCTAATGGCCTTTAAGTACTATTCTAATATCAAATGGCCTGTTCCCTTAGCTAAAACATATAGCTGTGTAATCCATTCACTGCTGCATATGTGCAATTAGCAAAGACAAAAACTGTGACAATGTGATTTATCTTACTGAAACAATAAAAATAATTTGTGTCAGAAATAAATAACAAATTCAAAACTATATGTATAAGTATATAAGTTCTTCAGAAGAGGCATGCACAAATAAATACTATTCTTATGTAGTTTCATATTTTTAATCCCAACACCAAAGCAATACAATTAAAATCCGTTCGGATTATTTACATATTGTCTGTTTTGTGTACAGGTATATGCCATTTAATGACCAGATTATGTTCTGTGAAACAGGTTGTTGTCTGAAATTGTTGGTATTACTAAATTGTAAATATAAAGGGTATATTTTCTTGGCTCAAAGTGTGCCATGCCAGATTCTGACCCTACCATCCAAATGTTGCAGAAGAAATCAAAACTAATCAGACAAGGCAATGTTTTACAAATCTTCTGTTGTATTAGTTTGGTGAGTCCGTCTGAATTGTAGCCTTAGTTGCCTGTTCTTAGATGACAATGGTGCCATTAACACTGAAGGCGGTGTGGCCTTCAACATGTTGCATGTATTTTAACACAGATTGTTTGTAACGAGAGGATATGTGTCTGGCCTTTCACCTCTGGCCCCTGAGACAAGTCATTTTTATACAGATAACTGCCACTCACTTTATATTTTCTGTTTTCAGACTATTCGCTATAAACCCATGAGATGGTACAGTAGATCAGCAGTTTCCTAAAATACTCACCAGACCAGCCCATTTATCCACCAACAACCATGCCTTGCTAAGTCACCAAAATCACATTATCAAACTAATAGGCCTCCCTAATAAACAGTGAAGATTATGTCTCTAAATGCCACTTTGTATCTACCTGCACCTTCCATTCCAAAAAAGTTGCAACTTATCTAGTAAGGTATTCTTTGTCAAATCACCCGCGGTATGCTAGTGTATACTCCAGCATTTGTCCTAAATAATATGCATATGATGCATAATGATGGGAGAGAAAGAGAACGTTCCATGCCATATATACATATATTTGTTTGTTTGCTTTTTATTTTTCATATTTGACTTGCAGCACAAAAGTCATTTACGGTCTGCATGGCAGTGCAGGAAATTAAAAAGTGGACCTTCAGGTCAATAGTGCAGTACTTTAGCCGCTGCACTGCTGCAGCCAATATTAATAGTATGATGCGTGTATTACCAACCTAACTGCAGTTAGGCTAAAGCTGATAGAAAAGCTGGATGACAGATTAAGTCTTTGATTTTTCTTTTTCAACTGGGAAGATATCAACTTCAGTCACCCAAAACTTTAAAGCCAGTCCTGTTATCTCTCTGCATGCTTCTTGACATACTTCATAGGCCCACTCACCTTTATGTAATGATTGATCCTCTCCACTGATGTAAATCGAGCCTCAGTTTCAGAAAGAAGCCGCACCGTAAACTGAAATAGGCCTGTCAGCTGGATGAAACCACAGATCATGGTGAGCCAGAAACCATATCTCAAATCTTTTTCTAGGCTATAAAGCAGAATTTCAGGTACAACTGCAAAATGAGAGACATTGTTCAAAGGCGCACAACAAATGCTAGCCATGTTGAGGTTTTAGGAATACGAAAATTTGTCAACCAATTTGAATCAAAATAATAAGCTGCTTTAAACACAAACTGATCAATACAGATGAATGAACAGCACAATACCATCGACACAAGGACACCTTGTTCATTAACTCGAGCACGTACACTGAACACTGTGAGTTTACGTGAGCCGAGTACCTGTATAGCGTAGGAAATAGCCAGGCCAGCATATGCTGGAGGGATATGGCCATGCATGAGGACAATGCACAGAGCTACTGTAGTGATGAGTATGATGCTGATGATGTCCAAGCGCACAGCCAGCCAGCGAATGGCGCAGCTTAACAGGTAGAGGGAGGCCTGATTAGTGTCCAGCAGTTCCTGATATCTGTACACACACAGAAAAGTACAAACACAAATGCATAAAGTTTCTTACACTTTTCTAAGGACGTGGGCCTCTAATTGTATGGGAATTAAGCGATTTATTCCACTGAAGATAAATGCTATAAACAGATACAGGTCATACTTGATGATTTTTGGACTCTGTACAATTTTTTTTTACTGAAAGCAAAGAAAATGGGGAAATTAAGAAAAAAAAGCACATTTGGTAGTGAAGTCCATTATTCCCATATACTTAGGCCATATAAAAATATAAAAAACTTTTGACTTAAAAAAGAAATATCAATACAATGCACATAGACGTGTAAGTTATGTGCAGTTATGGATGATGCTAGAGCATGCTTTTAAAATGTTAAAAGATCTCTTTTCCTTTACTCTCTCACTAACTTAACTGGTGTTAGTGGATGAAAAGGGTTAGGGTTCTGCAGTAGCTTGTTTGAACACTGTTGTAAAAAAGCATTTCCACATCGAATTTACATTCCAATTAGTTGCAGACACAATTTTTAAAGGGCTACAGTGTGCATTGTACTTACAGTACAATGATGCTTAAAAGAATTGCCTACATTTCTTCACAAACATGACCTAAAACATCATCTGATTTTCATGCAAATCCTAAAAGTAGATAATAAGAATCCAATCAAACATACAAGACAAAAATATTAGACTTGGTCATTTATTTGCTGAGGAACATCACATATCTGTGAGAGGCAGAATGTTGCGAACTTTTTTGGATAGCTATGGATTTTTCTTTGCGACCCCATCATGGACAAAACAATTGTTTCGCGTTCTCCTTATAGGTGGGCTCATGAACACTGACATTCATCAATGTGCAGCCTTTAGTTGCCCAACTTCCATTGTGACTTCAAAGACTAGTACACGCCTTACTCTTTATAGATAGGAGTTCTAGATTGCTCTAGATAATGGAGTTCAAACTCTTTAGCTATGTTTTTTTTAAACCTTTCCATAACTCAAGAAACACTCAAGAAATCAACAAAAATCAAGAAATCTCCCTTGTTTGCACAATGGTAACTTTAGCCACTCACAAATAAGTAATATTATATATTTTAGTATAACATTTTCACTTATTTGTTTAACTGGGTTAAAAATTCTAAAGGGATTGCATATTCCAAGCACCAGCGTACGCAATCAGTCCTCAAACACAAAAGAACAGCCACAAGAGCGTGTGAAATGATTGGCAGTAAAAAGGACTGAAATGAACATAAATCTGCCTCAGGGAGGTCAAGTAGGAGACTAGTAAAAGGCTTGAGTAAAAATTGGAGCAAGCATGTCGTTACACAGATGAAAAACATGAACATGGATAAATAAACAGACATGCTGCATTGGTATAACACAATACCCTTAAAGAGCAACCAAATGGTATGGAGAGCTTTCACACTGAACAAAGTTCAGCAGGACAAAGATGAGAGACACTTAGAACAAGTGTCAATATCACCACAGAATGTGCAAAAAATGCCTAAGTGTGACCTGGATATGACACCAGTCCATCACAGGTGTCTGTGTGTCTTATTACATTCATTCTTTTAAAATAAAGTAAAATTTCTAGCAAAAACATTTGATACATTTGAAACATTTGATACTCATGTCATATAATGTGTCCGTAGACCAAATATGGTATCACTCAGATTCCATACACCCGAGTGAACAATGTAATTATAGGTAAATAAGCTGCACTAAAATACTGAAAAGACTCAAAAATGTAATGGTAACAACGTTCTTTTGTAACAGTATGAAGCCACACTACCACACAAGCACGCTTATTTTTACAGTTTGGATGCATATGTGAGAGCTCTGAGTAGTCCTTACACACACACAAAATATACTTTTAGATAAGTTTTAGATAGATTTATACAACACTGGATAATCCACATGGGGGGGTCACGGGCCAGCAGGTGCCCACCCGGCAACTCTGGGCACAAGGGCAGGAACAATCCTAGATAGGACGCCAAGCCATCATTGGGCACACACACAGTAATACACACAGTCACACACTAATGGCCACTTTAGAAACACCAATAACCCTAACACGCATGTCTTTGGACTGTGGGAGGAAACCGGAGTACTTTGAGTAAACCTACACAGACAGGGGGAGGACATGCAGACTCCACACATAAAGGACCCAGAACACCCTGGGATTGAACCTGGGACCTGCTTGCTACCCACCGAGCCACCGTGCTGCCCATACTGGATAATATACTGGATTATACAGGACTAATTTATAAACATTTACAATAAAAACACACTAACTAGTGTGCTAACTCTGCTAACTAGTCACATATTTTATTCCAGACATAAAATTTCCCTTTTTGCTTTTACAATATTCTGTTGTTGTCATTTTACCAAATATTATGAATAACTCAAACTAAAAGGTCTTTAACTAATCTAGTCTGCAAGTGGGTCAAAACTTTTCTCACTCACATAACTACATACCTTTATGTTAGTTTTATTTTAGTAAATAATTCATAGTGTTTACTACAGTCGATTCCGGTCAATAGGACCACTGGTTAATGGGACCAGCCACTTATTCGGACCAAATCGTAAAGTACCAAAACAAATCCTATTAAATACATGTAATGTTATTCGCTTATTTGGACCAAAATTCCACTTAATCGGACCAAAGAACATGTACAGTATGTAATATCCGTGAAGAAACTCTCCGTCTCTAGCATCACTACCCGAAAACTCCCGAGTTTCTCTCCAGCCCTCTACTGCCACCTACAGTTCTTTGCCTAACATTTCCATTTACTACAAAAAAAAGGCAAGTTTTTTTTTACTACACAGTATTTTGCTTCGCATGCTGAGTACCTATACATTGTGATGTAGATCGTTTCGAAAAACTTGTTTGCAAATTTATTTTTCAATGAACAAAGTTCGAAAGTAACAGTAGTTCTTTTTTGTACGTTCACTATACGTGTAAATAACAATAAAGGTTTAATAAACATTGAATATGTTACATAGCACATCCTGTCTTGTAACATAGGGCATGTTTGTTTAATCGGACCAGCCGGTTATTAGAAAACGATCACGACCCGATGTGGTCCCATTAACCGGAATCGACTGTTCTTACATTCTACAGTATACATATTACTCTGCTCATAAAAATTTAGGGAATATTTTAAAAATGAATATGAACGAGCAAATCCTGCTTCCTTACATGGTTTTCTGTGCAACGACTGACTCCCTCACATAAAAACACATCAGAAACTCTTGTCTTGTGATGCAAAAGTTAACAACCTGTACACACTGTTTCTTATGAAAGGACCTACCTCATATACTGTAGATATTTTGCAGTGCAGTTTAAAGGGAATTGTTCTGGCAATTGCAACACCTTTGCAGCAAACAGAATAAGACAAGATTAATTATAAGAAAATAATTAATCAATTCTGCTTATTTTGCTTATATTGTCCTCTCGTGGCTGTGCAGTGTTATTCAAATGGAATAGAGAAAAAAATTATTGTATGTATTTAGGGTCAAATAGGAGCAAGCAACAAAATGTGATTAACAGAAAATAATGTGATCAAAAATTGCATAAGTGGATTTCAGTCCCACATGGGGGACACAGCGTGAGGGTTGGGTGGTGCATTTATGAAGCCCTACAATGAACTGGTACGTGTCCTGTAAAATTAGAGCAAGGTGGTTTATTTTTTTTGCTAAATCCATCCATCCATCCATCCATCCATCCATCCATCCATCCATCCGTCTGTCTGTCTGTCCATCCATGTCTCTCTTTATAGATAACAGGAATTAAAAGCTTCTACATTCTTTATTTGTAAACCCTGATGTGAAATTTCTTTAAAAAAATAAGTGTGGGGAAAAAAACAAATAAAAACGGATTTTTAAAAAACTAGATAATTTTTGAAAAAGTAGATGATGATAAAGATCAAATTACCATAGGCAGAAATTCCTTTTACTAATACTATATAATTTAATTATTGAGGAAAATACTCCAATCTTACATGCTTGTGAGTGTGTCAAACTCATCTATCAAATATAAACTTTATTTATATATCATTTATAATTTGTATGTAGAGCCAGGTGTTTTCAATAAAAAGAGATGGCAATCGGGTACGAGTGGGTGCCTTGATGAAATCTGAAAGAATCTACCAAAGTCAGTATAAGATCCTAATCTCTTCAGTAAAACACGATGGCTCGGTGAGTAGCATCACTGCCAGCAAGAAGGTCCAGAGTTCAATCCCAGGGTGGAGCAGCCTGGCTTTTTTCTGTGTGGAGTCTTCATGTGCTCCCTGTGTCTGCGTGGTTTAACTCCAGTCTCCTCCCACAGTCCACAGTCATGCATGTTAGGTTAATTGGCGTCTCTAAAGTTGCCGTGTGTGTGTGTGTGTGTGTGTGTGTGTGTGTGTGTGTGCGTGCGTGCGAGAGAATGTGTCCTACAATGGATGGGCACCCTGTCTGGGGTTGTTCTTGCCCTTGCACCCAGAGACCCCGTGTGTACTATGTGGAAGATAATGGCTGAATGGTTCTTTTGTCTCAGATATTTATATGGGTTCTCAAAAATGACCCATACTGATTTATGATAGACTGTAACGATCTTGTACACTTATTGCTAGTAATAGTTTGCTATTTTTACATGACATGGTTTACCAAATAAGACTTTTTAATCACTTACTCTACACAGACACCACCCAAATGACCAGAATGGTGCTGCAGACCCAGTGTAGAGCTCTAAAGTATGCATCCGATCAAATCCTATTGAAACTTTAGCTACAGGATTGAGTTTAAGAAATGATAATGTATTATGACATTGACAAATTTTCCTGTCAAAATTCTTTTCCTAAGATTAAAGCATTGCCACACTTGGTCTTATTTGTGTGCACACGCTGCCATCATTTCAGCCTGCTGCTAGGTCTTGTGCTGAATAAGAACCATATGATGTAGACAAGCGCCACATCAAGCATTCTCCGAGACAAAAAAATGGATACACAATGACAAATACTCTGTAGTAGGTTGATAAAACTATATGGTGGTACACCACGTCTTTTATTCACAGCATTTCCTCTTCCCATGGTCTGTGTATGTGAAAAAATCATTTCAAGCTGCATGTACTTGTTCATTGTTGTACTTGGAGTATGACAAAGCAGTGATGAATCATTTGGAAGAGAAGGATTTTTCCACAAACCAGAAACATCTGTTTACATAACCTCAAACGTACGGCTTGCTTAGAAAACCTGATGCTGTTCGTGTTTGTTTTAAATATGGCCGTGCGTCTCTCGGAAGACATGCTGAGCCTTCATTTGTGTCACACACAAAGAAAGAGGCAGCTATATGAGGACTGAGGGATATGCTGTCATTCTGTAGATGGATGAATCTGCATCCAGCCTTCAGTCAAACAACCACAAGCCATTGGTGTCACACAGGCCTTGTCAGATCTTATACTTCCAAGCAGCCTTAAACCCACTTATTCTGACAGATCAGCCAGTTAAAAGTCCTCAGGACTAATAAAGATCACAGCAGGCCAACATAATGGTGCGTATGATGTTAAGAGCAGGATTACCACTAGGGGATTCCTATATAAAACATCTCAACATAGCCTGAAGTGTCCTATTGCTCTGACTGTGACACAAAGGCATTAGAAGTGTACATTTCCATTGCCAAGGCCAAGCCGTCTAGAACATTCCATCCCATGAATGCTGCCTTGTTGACACTGCACCAAAAACCCACCCTTCACCTTGTAGTTCGTGAGCTCACAAGAGGACCCCCTCACCATTTTGGACTGACTTGGCCTGGGCTATGTGGGTTGGGCATTTACCAGGTGACTACAGACCTGGCTTCACAGGGAGGTACTAGCAACCCTAATTTAGTCAGGGTAAAGTGATTTATATTTGCTTGACCACACTCCTTAGACCTGTTCACAATGGCTGAATCTACTAGGAGTATCATGCTCCTGGTGACATAGTAACTGTGCCTCGCTGAAGCACACCATCCCTTTACCAAGACCAGCTGTTAATCCGTAACCTCCTTCTAGAAAAAGCAGATGGAACCAGAGAACGTACTCACACTATATGGTCTGTACCATGGCTGGGCACGTTTGATCCCCAAAGCATGGTTCGTTTGACTATCAGTTTGACTGATCGCTCCACACTGTGCCAGGGAGTAGCAGCATGAGAAGTCGGAAATAAGACAATGAATAAATAACAGCTAAACTTAAAGTTTGCATTTCTACCCGGCAGTCAATTTTCATTTCTTATTTGTCTCAATTTGTTTATCTAAGTCAAAGTCAAAGTCTAAAACAACAAAAAATACCTCCAGTCATGTTAGATTTTGCCTTCATTTATATCTAAAGATAAAAGTTTATTTCCATTTTTGATAAGTGATGCAATGTTTGACCAAATCTAACCACCATAATATAAAAAAGGTATTTCAAATGGGCATGCATCCCCTGTGGTTCAAAGGCAAGAGTCAAGCAGCAGTTCCTGAGACGGGCTGGGCTTGCAATGTTCAGTTAGGGTGGTATAGTTTGGAGACCCTGTCAAACTAACTTCCCTGCTTCCCAGACTAGGCCTGACCAGGTATGAATACACATAGGGGAAACCCAGTTTTGCCTGACAACATTTGGGTTGTTCCAGGTGTACACCTGGTGTAGATGTCCTGAAGAATCTGATTGTATTGGGATCAGTATTTTATCAGCTTATGTCATGTCAATGTCGCACACTGTTAATCACTTGAGGCCTCATTCTAATCACTACAAATAACCAGGGCTATAGTTAAAACATGACAAAGACCTAAGTCCTATTACAGTAGTGTCTAAAAAACGTAAGGACAATAAACAAACCTAAAATAGCTTCACTTTCACATTGCAAGAGTTTCATTAAGTAACGCACATACTGGTACATCATTTGTCAAGCTTCTTACCTGTTCCAGTAGCTCCAGAACTGCTCATTCAGATATGTGCGATGGCTGTGTTCATCTCCAAATGAGGCCTTGCTCTCAATCCAGTGCACAATGTGACCTTCAACAGCTGGGAATTGTTGGTAAAAAAAAAAAACAGTGTTGGTCAAAGTACATCAACAATGTGCTTTGTCATATTAAATGCTGACTCCATTCCTTCATAAAGGAATAGCAGATGTGTAAATTTATCTGTCATAGAATTGGCCTTGGCAAACATTCTCATGAGAAAATGTTACTCCTGAGGCGACGTTTGGTATTTTCATAAAAATGCTTTGATAACTCTTATTTAAAGAAAAATCACCAAGAGACACAGGGTGACATTACTGTAATGTTAGCTTGACAGTTGTTACTGTGTCTGATATAACTGCAGGCCTAAAGCAGTCGCTGCTGACTAACTGAACCAAGTGCTTCTTTCATTTTTGATTCTTAAGAAACTTACCAATTGGGACTTCTAAAATAATGTCAGGGGTCTTGTCATATCCCTTGGCCCGTAGCTGATTCTCATCTGAGGGGAAACATTGCACGGCAGTTACTTAAATCGTACTAATCAAATTCCACAAACAGCAGTGAGTGTGTGCTTGAGTGACAAAAATGACCTTTTCCATATTCGGGTAAGGCACTAATAATAAAACAGCATGGGGTTTCTACGTGCCACCAAATCACTGATCTGAAACTTCATATAGTGCGTAAATGAAAAAAACATTAGTAGCTAGAACAAAGTTTCAACACTGGTATACCGTATCTCAATTTCACATTAAGCAGACTGGGCAATGCCACAGACACTAGACTGTGAAACTTTACCATTACATTTGTCAACGATATTTAACCTGAGGAAAACAATCTTTCGAGTCAAGTTGGCTTTGGGGAGCTTTGGGTTAGTGAGCACCACTAGAAACCGAAAAAAACTGAACCAGCAATAGAACAGCTGAAAGCATGACCCTTGCACATTTGTGTGGCTCAGCCATTGTCCTTGACTCCTGGCGCGGTTCGACCATTATTTGCAGAACACCTGATTTCTCCATTAAATCTCAGTCTGACCAGGTCATTCAATTCCAGAGGCTGGCCTCTCCATCTTCAGCCAAGCTCAACTAATGGGCTGAGGGGGAAGAGGGCTGAAGGTCTTGGGCAGTGAAAGGGTCCAGGCAGTGTGGTCTCTCTCTCTCTCTTGACACCTGCCGGGCTGTTGACACCGTCATGCGGTGCTGATCGCCTTTTTACATCACCGTTGATTAAAATTAATGATCCGTCCCTAGCGTTGGGGAGCTTATTTCCAATCCATTTATCAGCTGGGCAAGGCTGTCTCGGTGACCTCTGTGGCCCAAACTTTGACAGTTTTAGAACAGTCCTCTCAGCTGTTCCCAGTAAGGTCAGCACTTGGGGCTAAAATAAATGATATGATCCTAATAAGAGAAACAGACAATCAAAGCCACCTATGAGATACCAAAATAAGATACCAATGGGAACTTCCTACCTGGACAGTCGCTCATCTGTAAGCAGCTGAAACTGGTCAGGAACTTATCTGTTTCGTTTAGTGCAAATGATACTTTGTAGACATTAATGTTCAGAATTCACAGTTTTCTCCAAAACAGGCATATGGCTAGATTCAAATGCCGAAAAATGCTTAAGTGCAATATTTACTGCATACGTTTAAAACCACTGATTAACAAACCTGTTTCAACAAGTAAATAAATGATCAAATGTTAAACATGTTCAGAACAATTGGTTATTATTATTTTTAAGAAGACTATTAATTGTCAGAGTGCATTGCCCTGCTGAAAGAGGGCACCACCGTTAGGGAACACCAATGCCATGAAGGGGTGCATTTGGTCTGCAACAGTGTTAAGGTAAAAAAGTGTCAAAGTAACATCCACATAAATGCTAAGACCCAAGGTTTCAGATCAGAATATTGTCAGGGCATCACGCTGTCAGTCTTATTATTTTCATCTGTCAGTGGTTTAAAGCTTTTGCTTATCTGTGTATATAACTTTGTAAATCAATTAATGATTCAAACCTACACAAAAACAGAACATAATTGAAAATAACAGTGTTAGATTTTATAGGAAGGCGTTTCCAACCCCTGAAATGAAAAGTCGAAATAAAATATATACTGTAGTAGTCTTAGAGAAGTGACCTCGATGTACAACAACTTACCTAAAAAAGACAGGTTCTTCTCTGTGAGCTTCTCTCGCAGAATTTCCTCATGCTCCTGACCAATAGCGCTGTGGTTTGCAATTTAGGAAACGAGGGCAGCAACTTTTTAACTCGCAAATAACACGAAGTGAAAGTACCAAGCATATCAAGTCACTTCTAACCACTCACTGTTCAATGCAGCCATCTAAACCAAGCTGTTTCCTAATTTAAAATAAAGAGCTTGAATTTGAGTCTTCTTGTCAAATTTGACATGTTCGACTTCGAAATGGGGACATTTACCTGCATGCAAGGTTGCTATGGAAACGGGCAGGTTGCTGAGCAGTGTTGCTGTGGCAACGCAAGAAGAGCGTACGAGTTTGTGCGTGCGTGTGTGTGTGTGTGTTTTAATATATTATGGACGCTTGGGAGTGGCAACTGCAATAAAGTTGAGAATCAATAGGAGTGTGTGATTTTTGTTTTCCAGAGGCTTATTCAGCAGCTAAACGATATTTGAGAAGAGCACGACAATCACTCGGGACTGCATTTAAAGATGATGAAAAATGCCACGGTGCATTAAAGCATATGCGTAATGTAAAAAAAAAAACCCTCCATAATATCTAAGTTTTGTAATAAATCTCCTGGCTGTGAAAGCAACGCAGCATAATGTCAAACTTCCCCACGCACTGACAGATCTCTAAGCAAAGATTTCAGGCTGTGGCTATTTATAGGTGTATGACATTTCCAATTTATCAAATCAGATCGGATTTCATGCTTCACTCTTGCTAAATGATCTTACATCCCTTTTCACAAAGACGTGCCACTGAAACGAGTGACTGCTTGGGTCATTACGGTGGCGTCTGGATACACGCGCTGAAGCACATCCTCTGATGTCATGGTGGAGCACCAGAAGAAGAGCGAGAAGGCTGATACGATGAACTCTCGGAGGAAAAGCAAGAGACTGATAGACAATGCTGAAGGAAGAGGTATGAAAAGAGGTAAAAAGGCAGACCGACGGCGGAGGGCAGGAAGGGACAGGGTTGAGTGGCCAGGAACAGAGGAGTCTAGCGTGGTCCCCAGCTGGCTGACCCTAAACAGGCTGCAGACTGACCAACCCCTCCTCTCTCGCTCACACACACAGCACTCTCATGGGTGCAGTGTTTAGATGATGACCCAATTCTGACAGCCCATAACTGGCCGTCTCCTGTTCTCTGATCACAGAGACTGCATCACTGCACTGATAAGTAGCTGCGGTCAGAACTACAACTGTACATGACATAGAATACGGATTTTGCGACGAGAGTCAAAAGGAACAAACAAAAGATACGATATAAAGAACCTGTTTCGATCCTGATGATATGAGAAAGAACTCTCCAAGGTGCTGAGAAATCTCTCAGAACACCCGAGAGAACGGTAAACGCTTGTGATAATAAAAGATCCCAAGCAGATTTCCATTTCTGTGTTATAGGTTGTACATTTAGGGTTAGGACTTTGAGAGGTTTACAGGATGACAAAGTCTGCTATTTAGCTTTAAAACATTACAGTATATGCCTACAAGTTTAAAGCCGAGATTAAATCATTGTAGTTTTTTACCTATAGTAGTTGGACCTAAACTTCTCCCCTTTAAGCGTCTATGGTTTTTAAATAAGCCCTATTAAAACTAAGCTGGGAAAGTAGTAAAAAACTCAAGGAAACAAATAGTCTTCAAAACACACGTAAACGTGACAGGTCAAGTCTTAAGAAAAATACCATTGGTCTTCATACAGGATCAGGTAGTTAAACTAACTAAAATACGAATACAAACTCTTATGACTCTGACCCCGATGGTCCAGGGTTCAAATCCAATCTATGCCAAGCTGCCACAATAGGGTCTTAAACAAGGTCCTTAATGCACATTGCTTGAATTGTAAGACTGTAGCAGTTGTAAGACGTTCTGAATAATTCACATTTAGTCAATTGACAGAGTAACCTAAGGCAATTTTTTCACAACAGACCATTGTCTCAAAGCAGCACACAGCCCTAACTGAACGAGCCTAGGGATGATAGTGACAAGTAAAAAGTCCCTAAATGTTATAAGGACAAAACCTTGGGAAAGGGACACAACCTCCTTTGGCAGCCTAGGTAATACATGTAAAATTAAAACGATATTACCTTACCTGATTGGATTATAGTAGTAGTTTAAATACTATTAACACAGAAACTAAATATAAAAATTAAGAGAGAACATATTTAAACAAAATATACAGACTAATACAGTAAATGTAATATTAAAAAGGGTATAAAATATGTAAGAAAAATATAAGTATATGGCAGCAGAATATACACACACACACACACACACACACACACACACACACACACACACACACACACACACACACACACACACACA
>JAVSBV010000147.1:9480336-9490350 GCA_033117975.1 Parotocinclus spilosoma | reverse complement strand
ACACACACACACACACACACACACACACACACACACACACACACACACACACACACACACACAAATTAATAATAATAAATAACACAGTACGAGTATAAGCATTATGCAGTCCAGTAAAGAGTAACTACAGGTTCCTTAGTGTCCTAAGTGCAAAGTGCTGGTGTCTTGGCACACTCGGCCAACAGAAGGAGGGTATTTATAGGAGGCATTTTCGAACAGAGAACTGCCGATAACTGGATTTTTTCTCTTTATCGAATCATTCTCTCTAAACCATACAGATTAAAAAGGACAAAAGGTCTACACTATAGAACCTGATATAGAGTGCATATAAAGATAACATTTCTAATCTCATCATACACAATGTACTCTTTCCTTCTACAGATACACACAGAGCCTACTCAAGCAGAACTTTCAAGTCAGGTGAAGCTTGGCACACCTCATCCTCCTGAATGGCTCCTCGTCAACTCTAGGCTTAAATTTTTATGGGAAAGGATACTGTTTGATGCAGTCTACCAGCGGCCCATAACAGCAGTCATTTATGGTGCACTGAAAAGAGGGGTAAGAAATATTACAGCATGGCTGGGGGGATTGTTGGAAGAGCAAACCTGAGCACCCTTTAGCCTGATATAAAGAAGAGCAACACTGGAGACGACTTTATGTCATGCACCAATGCAGCTCCCATGATGCTATTAGCAAATATAAAAGGCTGGATTATTTAGTGTTTATATCCAATCCATTTACTGACAAAGCCATTATTTCATATTAACCCCTTTAGAACTATCACCTTATACACTAGTACCTAGTGACAATCATCTCCAGTTATTTTATGTTCATCTAGACATGTGCTGATATTTAGTATTTCAGAATTTCAGCTGTTTTGATTAAACTATAATACTATTAACAATGGAGCACGGTCTAAAATCAGTGTTACAAATATCTAGGCCCAAAGCTCCAACTCAGCAAGCATAGAGTGGCAAGGGCCAGAAAAAACTCCCTAAAACTGAGAGGGCCAACACTCAAAAACCAAACATACATAAAAACCGACCACACATTCTTACATATAGATGTTATAAGTAAGATTTAAACAAAGTTCACTAATTAATCTATAGAAGGACTATACAAATTAAAGGAAGAACTTATTTTAAAAAAACCAAACAAACAAGAAATGAAATAATAATAAATATATTGCTCACAAAAATTATTGTTATATTGATATATTTTGGGCAGCATAAAAATATTCCAAAATTTTTATGAGCAGTGTATAACAATATATAGAATATGATCAATTAAACAGAATACAACAATATGAAGAGTATAACAAATAAAGAGTATAAAACTGTAGCATATAATACCAATTCTAAATGAACTGCAGAATTAAATTACGTAGCTAATATATGCATCAGTATTACTTAATCCAGAGTCAGTTTAGGATTTCCAAAAGTGTCCAAAGACTTATCAGGCTACTAAAGAAAGTTCGGGGAGTTGCTGCCATGTAGAGTAACAGTAACCTATACTGTGATATCTTGATTTCATGATCTGTTACTGCTTAATAATGAGCTACATCATTAAGCAAATCTATTCATTTAAAAAACAGAGATATAAGCATGAACAGTTAATGGGTTTCCAAAAACATAAATAAGGTTATAGTGAACATAAAGTAACATGGCATCTCATTCAATGTGTATGAAATAGTGAAACAGCAAGTGAGCTATTGCCAAATAATGCAAATTTTGGGTTAACAGCAAGATGAACCTGGTTGTAGTGATTACTGGAATCTTTATAAATGAGACAGAGTCGTTCTTTAGTCTACTGCTTGAACTATTTAAAGCTTAGTGTTTAAGTAAACAGACCCAAGGTGGTAAAAATGTGCTTAAATATATAAAACATTTTATTGAAAAAAGGTTCAATGTACACAGGAATATAATTAGATATTCTTAGATAGATTAGATATTCTTACTACCTTGGTATATAGCTCACATGCTAGGCTAATGTTCTTGTACTATGTGCTGCAATTTGATGCTAATTAATCTGTTTGTGTTTTATTACATTAAACAAAGTCACATCTCTTTGTGGTATCCAAGCAGTTGAGGTACTGGAATGCGGACCAGAAGGCCAAGACGCAACTGTTACTGACACTTGACACTTGATGACACTTAACTCATAATTGCCTGGTCTGTAAGACATCAGTAGGAAGTTGCTCCTGATGAGGGCTAAATGATTAATTATAACTTTAAATCTGATAAAGGTAGGTTAGCTGGAATTTCACCTCTGTCTATCACAGTTCTTTGCTGTCTATAGAGTGGTGTGGTCTGCATTTTAAAACTGTAGTTTATTGACAAAAGGTGCATGAGGTACTCGGATGGTGCAGCGATCTAAGACGCTGGCTTACTATCAAGACCGTCTGAATTTGTTTACGGTTATGCAGTCCAGCCAGGTTGCACATCGCACAGACACCATAGTCGAAAGCAGAATCTGGAATAGTAATCTCATTCCTAAATGCACCCTGCAAAATCTATGGTTATCTAACAAACTATATGAATTTTAATTCATATCACTAGTCACTAGCATATATGTATGGTAATACAGATGCAAATCATAAACTTACCTGTTCCACGTGCTTGGCTAACTGCACATCTGGAATCAAAGATGGCTCCCGCAACATGCTGTTTAGGACTTGCTTGGACACTGCTAACAGAAAACAGGGGGGCACCAAATCAATACATACATACACTTAAAAATGTAATTAATAAAGCATGCACCTCAGAGACTTACCCACATAGTAGCATGGTTTTGTCTACATATTCATTATTTTTCTTTAAGATAACAAAATAAATACATGACATCTATTAAATAATCATGCATTCAAATTATTTAACAAACAAGGGCATACCCAAGTCTAATAGCCCAATATGCAAAAAAGTGAACTGCCTTAAAGTAGTTCAGTAACATAATATCAACACATAACAGTTGTCATGGTTTAACTCCTGAGAGCATTGTGGTGCAGTAACAAGGTTAGTAGGCCTTTGAACTACTGGTGAAAACAATTAGACTGCTGCAGTTCCCTGTCATCACAGATGACTTGTGGGAATACTATAAAACTGGGAATCGACTGAAAATTCATGTGTAAGTTTATAGAGGATATATGTAAGTGATTACAATAGCAGAGTGAAATGAGAAGTTTATTGGGAAAACTATACAACTAAAAAGAGGATCTAGAATCCTGTTGGGCTGCCTCTAGCCCTGATACAAGACAAGATATAATTGGGCATCTTGGGTATATAAATAGCACATTTGCCAACAGATGTTACAGCAGATCACCATCCATCAGATCAACAGTTCATGCAGTGTCTCAGACCACAACAAATGCAGGATTGAAACGTTCACCATAAGGATTCTGTACTCTAACCCGACCATTATTGGATCCCAAATAGAGCCCAAGTTCCTTTCTAAAGACGAAGTGGTTCCAGTCCAAACATTCCAGGCTTCTCTTTCATAACACAACTGCAAATGAAAGTAGCGTTGGTTAGCTCTTAACGGCAAGACACAATGGCCAATTTGACAACACATTTTCTTCAGTTTAATTACCTGGAAATAGTCGTGTCAGATACACGGGTGTGTAGAGAGGGTGCCATCTGTGTAGCTATTGGACAACAAAACTGTGGGAGCTGTGGATCAAAATCCTCTCAACCAATGGTTCCACTGCTCCCAACAACTTCTGACAGGTAGGTCAGAATGGTGGGCAATAACTCAAACTGACCATCCTGCTTCTCTCAGTTCAGGGATGTGCCCTCTCAAAGTCTGTCAAGTGGGCAAAATGTTTTCGAGTGCATCAGAGCGGTAAGTCTAGCAGTCAACAATCTCTCACCAAGAGGTACACGACCCAAAAGTAGAGATCAGAGCAGCTGGAGAAGCACTTTTACACCCCCTTGAAGCAAGACCCAGTTTCGTTAATAAATAGTAAATAATAGTTTCGTTAGTAAATAATAGTTTTGGAAAAATATTAATACTACATTCAGCAATACATTTTAAAGCACTGAACAGATCAATAGACACGTGTGTAATATGCTTTTCAGAATTTTTAAATAATACTATTAATTTTCTGTTTTACCCATGATTGTTTAAAGTTTTAAAAACTATACTTCTAGACCAAAAAAACCCTAAAACAAACCAAAAAAAATGGCTAGGCTTACGTGACTAGGTCACGATGGTGACGTATTTCTGTTAGTAAAAATGTAGACGCAAACGTCATATGTTACTCCACTTACTCTTACATGTGTATTACTTACATGCTACTCAACTGAGTGGAAGCGAAGAGACGATTGAGATTTTGCATGGATAAATGCTTCACTCATGTCATGAAAAATGACTATTTTGCATCTCTCGCCCCATTCAAGCAGCACTAACATTATAAATCAGGCTTGCAGGCTGCTGGATTGATTTCCTATTACTGCAAAAATCCCTAAATCATTTTTTACCCAGATTCCGATTAAATGGATTGTATCGCTGTGTGATGAAATGGTAGAGGCATGCCATTCTAATGATATATACATATGGTCAGGAAGACTCAGTGCTGCTCTGACACTTTAAGGAATGTTTCCATTTGCAATAGGAGAGCGCTGAAAGACAGCGATCGAGATAATGCATCAGGGATTTGGTGCCAAACGAACAGTGAGAGATTAGATTAAAAGAGTTACTAAGAATAAAATTGATTCTAAGAAGCAAAGGGAACTGCCAGATCTTTTGGGGGTTTTTCATACTACATATGCCTTTATTAACCATAAACCTTGCGCTGGCTCTTGTTTTCTCCACCCAATTCTGTCGGAGGTGCTTCTCCTCACGTCTCATCCCAAACCCCAGTGGAGAAATGACAAATACAAGGTGTACGCTGTGATCGTAGCACTATTTCTGCTGTTGCTAAAAAGAGGAGCAAGAAGGAGCGTGTGGAAAGACAGAACAAAGCCCAGTCAGCACTCCTTTCCCTCTCCGGAGTCGAGCTCAGGCCTGCGAGACACCTCATTTCTTCATTCATTTTTCTCAGAGATTGGTACCTTCACACGCAGATCTATACGGCGCTCCAGTGCTGCTCACCACTGAAGAAAGAGGGTTATATTTTCCCCTTGAGTTAGGACACCTCATGACAAATGATAATGGATAATCAATAAAGCTGGAAATATGAGGCAGCAAACTTTATGAAGCCACGAGACATATTACTCCCCAACAACACTCGTTTCCCTTAACAAAGTCACTACTCGACTGTGCCTAATAATCTGAAAGAAAATCAAAGGAGCCGCAACCACATCAGCAATATTGGCAACTTATTCTGCTTTAATGGCATTTTGATTGATTTTTTTCCCTCCTAATGGTAGTTTTATAGATTTGACGCTGCTCCTGCAAAACAGTACTGTGTAATAAACCTCCCTGAAGGCAAACAGCAGCCATTAAAGCTCTTGTCTTACTAGCACTCATAATTGGAGGTTGACCACCATCAAATTTTGGTGCTTCACACACCACCCTTTATATCGTCTGCGCAAATCGCATTTCAGCTTTTCATTTGCCTGCTTCTTTCTCTTTTTTTTCGCAGACCTTAATAGGTTTCTGAGGCCCAAGGTTAAGATGATAGTAAAGAAGATGACCTTGGAGCTGACATTGTGGGGCTTCAGCCATGCGCTGACCTGGTGAAAACGGAAGGCCGGGTGTGCTAATAAATCAGGCTGCTTTTAAAATGAGTTTAGCCTAATGCTCATTCATCACCAGCTGTAATGCCATTTGCAGCCTGAGATTTGCCGCTGTGCCCAAACAGCCTAGTAAATAACAACAGAGCCCAACATCCTCGCATCACTGCTGCCTCGAACATCAGCATACATTTATTAAAGACGCCTCTGACTTTCTCACACACACGCCGCAACACGCCCCCACCCCCTCACGAAGCCCTGAAGCGTGATTTCACAACACACAATAGAGCACTGTAAATACAGACCAAATTTATTGTAATTGTCCCATGTCGGCATAAATTCTGACTAAGGTATCCTTATCTGAGGGAGCGTGCAGTGGAGGAGAATACTAAAGAGAGTAGCTTCACCTCCTCTGGGAATTGTACATGAACGTGGAATCAGTGTTGACAAAAAAAAAAGAAAAAGAAAAAGGAAAACACTAGCACCTTTATCAGGCTCTGATGAAATGATGAATGGTGGAACATAGCAGAAGGAATAAGCCTAACCTTGCACGATTTCTCTCCCCTTAGTCCTATCATTTATATCTTCTCCACCAGGATGAAAAAGTCATTATCTAACTAGGGAAAAGATGTGCGAAACCTCATTAGAAGGCAACATTTGTTGAGGGAGGACTGTAATAAACAATAACGGATGACGATCGTTATTGCCCCTGACACTGACGAGCTCCGATGCAAGTTTGTTTATTAATTAAAATAACCCTCCTTTTTTAACATCTCCCCCTCCGCATGATCACATCCCCCTCTTATGGTTCTAGCTCACAACCCACTGAGCTGCAGAGGCGCTCATACATCAAACTTCATGGTGCAAAGGAGAGACGGGCCGCTGATAACGCGCCCCGATAAAGCTGATTTTCCATGATGAATCTCGGAGCATATAAATTGGCTAATATCTGAAAACATTTACAGATACTAGAGGAATTGACTACTTGTGGGACATGATGGATGAGCCTCTCAGAGCCTGGCGGACAGCTCTGCAAATCTCACCCGGCTGACTAAAGCCCTCATTTGATTTTCCAATTTACTTCTCTTAAATCCATCCTCCCCCTTGCTCCCGGTCTGGAGAGGTGGAGCACTGCTTTTTCGCTTCACCCACACTTTAAGTAGCGGCGGTTGGAGGTGCAGGTTGTATCCCAGCAGGGTTCGTGGGGCGGAACTGATCTGCCTCGGCTCGATTGGGGCTGATAGCAGGCAAGCGTATCGGGTCCTGGGTCAGAGCCTCTCTCAGCACTGCGCCTCATTCTAGCTCCTCTGCACGAGAGTAATTAGTATACTTGTCAAACCTAGTGCTACATGCATGCTTACCTCATGCAACACACGCGCACGCACGCACGCACAGGCATTTCTGTTCCAGTGCTAATGATGAGGATGTGCATCTCATTACTCAAACCTTAAAATGAGTTAGGGTTTGTGCTCTATACTTAGAGTCAACACAACATTAGCTTCTAATGTTATCATAAGATGTATTGCCAACTTTTTCCATTTTTCAGCCCCCCTGCATGAAAAATGATGGCTGTACTGGCCCAAAGTGAACACCTGCACATTGAGGACACGCCCTCAGTACAACGCTGTAAAGCTCAGGTGACCAAACGTGATATGACAATAAATCTTAAAAAAGGTCCAATCACATTGTTTTAAATGCTGTAGAAGAGACCCAATCTCATGTAAGGCCTTGGGAAAATGGAAAAGGTCAAACGGCTTGCAAAATTGCCTCCTCAAAAAAAAGTGTAGCTAAATCTAGCGGTGCTTCAAATCATGTCAGACACAGTGATTGAGAGGGAGGTGGAGGCACACTGAGCTAGAGCAGGGATATGGAGTTGGAATGACTCTATTAGTGACTTCTCAGGTAGCGTCTGAAGGAGCAACGTAAGCATGTGAGAAGCCCTGGGCTCATATAAAAAGGGCCAGTGGAATTAGTGTGACTGTTCCACATGCACTACAGGAAACAAGCGTGGAAAAGGATTACATTTTTTTAAAGCTCCACCCTGGCACAAGAAAAGCATTATGGACGCTGATATGATATTCAATACATGAGGAAACTGCTCGAAATGTATTTATCAATCGATTTATTTACCAGCAGCACCATCCAGCCCTGGTACCTGCCCGCTTTATCAGGTTGGGGAAACCACGCACGTACAACAAACAGGCAGCAAGAGATGAGAAACAATTTAAAACTCTTTATCGATTCTAACCAAGTGATTGTGTATATATTCCAGCGTCCCAAAGGTACAATTTCTATGTCTCGTAAATGCAAAAAGGGGAAAGAAAGGGAATAAAAATAATGGTGCTGGGTAATGGCAAGTCACTCACGGACTTGGAAGCAAGGTCCCTTATATAGAAGTCTATTGATCCATGCTGTCCGCTAGAGAGAGACACACATACACACACCCACCCGTCAAGTCTAGGCAAGTGGGGGTAGAGAATGATGAATGTGCCTGCCAATGCCTCTGAACAAACCTGTTAGCTAATTGCCACCAAAGACAATTATCCTTGCATTGCTTCATAATGGAAACACATTACAAAAGTCTAATATACACACAGGGAGAGTCAGAGATATGACCGAGCAGCCTGTGTGCGCTGAATTTCACTGCCCAAGGCCAGTCAGGTCACCGGTGGGAAGGGGGAGCACAGGATATTGATGTCAAAATAGAAGTCACCCCAAGCAGTGAGAGAAGCGAATGTTCATGACTTCACCTGACAAACAAACAGGGACCTGAAAATGAGCCTGATCATTACCAGCTACACAAAACAATGTGCTTAAGATAATGTGCTAAAATATAATAAAGGGATCAAGACTACTGCTTTCCCCTAGGGTATCTGAGCAAGGTCTATGGACCATCCAAGTGTTTCCTAAACCAGAAAAGCCTGTGGAAGACTACCCTGTTCACCATGCTAGCATGACTACTATTTTGACAGGCGACGGATAACGGTAGGTCCAACGCAATCACCGGCTTGACGTTGACAAATGGCCTTGCTGTGGCCGAGTTGAAAATAACACACATCCACTTTAATCTCTTTCTTGATTAAATCGAAGGCACACCGATTTGACATCGTGTGATTCTCTCATAAAGCACCGACTCCTGCTTCGGTGCAGGGATGAGACATGTCTGCCAGAGTGATATGGCGTTCGGGGCTCATGCAGGCGACTGCGTATACGAACGGTATCTGAACTATGAAATGAGCAGGAAAGGCTTTTCTCTTAAATACTGAATGTAAAACATAATGATTAACATAATTAATATCTTAGATTGGAATTAGGTGGTGTGTTGTTTTAAAAATGTGCTGGCAGACATGATCATTTGTTTTACTCACTTTGCAAAAAACTGTCAAAAAGTCATCTTAAGAGGTCATACATTCACTGCATCCTGAAGCAACTTAGGACTTTAGTACACATGCACTCAGTGCAAGAAGTGAGTACAATCCAAGCTAGTGTTCTACCTAAAAGTGCACCAGTGAAATTAAAAAGGAGTGCACCGTCTGCTCCAGGAGACAAAATACAAACACCACCAGCCACACAGTTTTAGTCATTACATTTCATTTCTTACTAATGCTCACTCACATGGAGGTTGTTTGGCTTTGAAAAGGCAGAAGTTGCTCAAAGAACAGCAATCTGTAAACTGCCAGAAATCGTTTGCATTCATTAAAGACCACTCAACAAATACCTTATTTCACCATCTGCAATTAACTACTACAGAGAATACAGTGCTACAGTTTTCCCGTAAAGGTGTCAGTTTAATTAAGTGAACACGACATTTTTCCTTTTTGTCCGCATTATCTTAATGTAGAATAATACACACTATAGTCAAGGAACCTCTATATCTGCACTCTCGCTTAAAATACTAAAAGACTGTGTATGAATGTTTCACGAAACAACCAGGTAACCCCCATTTCTCCAACCATCCCATAACAGCAGGCAGGAACTCTGACTACATTAACCTACATTAGCATGCAGGTAGATATGAGCAGGATCTCATTATCGGAGGCTCAGCTTAGCAGCCAAACTTGTCGCAATACATTCAAATTTACCGTGTTTGGCAGACTCTCATACACACACTGAGTGCTAAAAACAAACCACATCATTCACTATTTGTGCTGGGCCCCAAATAACACATAAAGCTAAAAAGATCAAACACATTATTTAAGCAGAACACAGCTTGTGAGGTACAGTACTGTGCAAAAGTCTTAGGCCATGATTAAATAGTTTAATCAATGGTATAATGACCATATACAGTTGTATCTTAGTCTTTTTATCATAACAGAGAACATAGAGGACATTTGTACACATA
>JAVSBV010000147.1:9456217-9480236 GCA_033117975.1 Parotocinclus spilosoma | reverse complement strand
ACACACACACACACACACACACACACACACACACACACACACACACACACACACACATATACATATACATATACATACACATATTCATATTACAGACAAATCGTAATTTGAAATGTTTGGGTCCAATGATTCACAATATGTGGTGATTATACCATTGCTAAAACACAAATCTAACAATGGCCTAAGACTTTTGCACAGTACTCTAGGACTGTAGGACTAGAATGAGCTGTTGCCTACTAAAAAGAATACAAAGCACAGCTGTAAAAGTGTACTCCCACTACACCAAATTGCCTTGTACTGTGCCTGAGCATGATTATCTCCCCTTCTCACTCCTCCACTTGCTTGCTTTCCCACTGTACTTAAACAATCTGGGCCCAAGCACATAATCACGATGCTACTGTTTGCACAGCACAATTGACTGCAGTCTTATTGTTCTTTTTACACATATTTATTGATTATGCAATGCAACCATATTCAGCTACTCTTGCCACACTTATAAGAAGATTGATATGGTGGCAGCTGATGTTGTGTTCTGTGCTTGGGCATAGTAAGTTATCACTATGTCTGTACTGTTCCCATGTCAAACTAAACTGTGCCTGTGACCAGAATTGGGGTCAAATGTCAAACAAATCTATAGGAACATAACACTCCAATGTCTGTATTTGATGATTAAAAGTTTCTGCAGGTTGTATTTTATAATTGATCCGTTGCATGGCACCAGTCATGAGTTGTTTCCTGTAAAAACCAGACATTTGCAGGCTTTTAAAAATGTAAGAGCACATATTATCCTTCTTCCTTTACTATCAGCATTATCTAATACAAGGCTTGCTTTCCCCCCACACTTTCCCCTCAATTCCATTACCTAAGGAGGAGAGAGGATGGAAAGGTAGAAGAGGAAAAACAGGGGTTATAAATAACACTGATGAAATGGAGGAACATTGATCTAAACAGCAGTTAAGCGGCGGGTGGTCTGCAGAGCTCTTAATTGTCAGTCCTGTGCCGCAGGTACTACTGCCAGTGACCTGTGTCTCTCGTACTAGAAACGTGGGGTGCAAAATAAAGAGTCTCTACTTACACACTGAGCCTTCTTGCTCCTCCAGGAACCGTTCCAGCACCAAACGAGCTAGGAGAGCTGGAGACAGGTCCACCTGCAGGACAGAACAACAAATAGGTGTTACAAAAAAGGGGTTACAGAAGCCAAATTCCTTAATATGTCATCAACAGGGAAAATACAGAATTAACCACTAAAAATACTTGTCCCTTGTTAGAGAAGATCTGGTTTTCACTCCATATTTCTCTCATATTCAAGACGCTGACTATGAGAAGCTACTGCTCGCTCACACTTTAATATATCCCACAGCTGAACATATGCTGCACCAGCAAGATAACTCATTAAACAAAAAATCTGTTTCACAGGTACTCCCCCTTTTACGATGGTCTTGTTTGTGATTTTTCAACTTGTGATGAATTTGTCTGAACATAACACACACCTGTAAAGGAACAAACTGAATACCAACAGATAAGTATGGTGGAGAACCTCTGATGAAATGGGACTTTTTTTTCCAAAGACGAAAGAAGAAGAGATGGGAAATGAAATGGGACTTTTTTTTCCAAAGACGAAAAAAGAAGAGATAGTGCTGCGATATCATTTACCCTTAATGAACCTTTAACGACTATAATAAGGCCAAGTGTTTAGGTGTATTTAAAACATGTTTGAAATTCCATTGAACATCATAATAACTGGTGAATAACACCAGTAGATTAAAACTATGGAGCCAAAGTCAAAGGCATCATTTTTATAACACAGCCACCTTAGAGATATACAATCTTTCATAGCACAGAAAGAGTGCAAGACAACAATGATGATGAGCGCAGACACGGCTGAGGCTAGAGCTCCTGGCAGGACCTGGAAACTCTAACTCAAAGCGGGGAGGAGGGACTGAGAGCGGAGTGACTCGTTTGAAGGCGAAAAGTTGAAATGTACAAGTGCTGGGTGGAAGATCAAGACTGGGGATGACATTGAGCACAGCACCTATAGCTCATTTAAAACCGTTCTGTGAGGAGAGGCTGACACCAATGGCAAGGTATCCAAGACTTTTTTCATCTTGCCCTCCCCTTCACAAAGTCACATCCTGAATCTCTAGGTGAGGAAGTGAATAATTAAGGGGTTTCATGAACTTGATTCTAAAAGTGCTTGAAGAATGCTGTGTAACGGCGACATAATAATTGCTTAGGGCCAACTCGGGCAAATGGACATGACTAAATTCAACCAGACAATTAGTGGAGTTTTTTGTTCTTTAAAAATAGAGAAAGGACAAATAACATTACAGAGTAACAATTCTGCCTCTTTAGTTCATTAAACATCCTAGGTTATTTTCCTCCCCTCTGTTCTGAACCTAGGAAATAACATTGCCAAAAAGCACTCCTTCTTCTTGTTAGCATAATTGGAGCCCCAACAGTGAATTCCTGCTCAGCGTACAGCTCCATTGTAATGTTTTATCTCCTCTGTGATCCTTCCTGGAGCTCCTCGAAGCGGTCCACACACAACACAGCGCAAGATTTACTGTCGGTGCTGTTTGTTAACATCTCCATAATTTTGCATAGAGAATATAGCCTTAACAAAACCCAAACATGTCTAGAATTATTACAGCAGTAAGGAGATGGAATTCATCTTCATTAGTGGTTTGCTTTCTCTGACTACACTCTCGTCTTCTTTAGCCTGCAGGTCTCTTCCTCTCTCTAACCCACACAACTGTGGCTTCTCTTCCCCATTATCTTTCAGTTCTCCCTCTGTCTCACACGGACATGCACACATTTAAATATTGCAGGATAACATGCACCACAGTAACTCCCATCAGTAGTGACACTTGAAAAATGACAACATTACCCAAGGTGGGGCAGTCTGCATAAAGACTGCCTGATTAGTTCAGGTACTTGCATTCTCCTAATTTTCATATTAATCACAAGTCCAGCTCATCCTACAGTACTGCTAGACCCAACCACTTGACGCATGAGCAACATTTACAGATGAAACTGTCTCCAAAATTCATCATACATTAAAAGCTGGAAGACATTCTGATGGCAAGTATTATAATAGACCAACATTATTATGGGCTGGAAAAAACAACAACACGCATTTACAGGAAATTAATTTCACTTCATAAACTAAAAAAAAAAAACAGTTTGAAGGGTTGCAGTTTGTGTAATATTATTTTTATAGTGGAACAAACAGAGAAACAGATAAAATGGTCAATATTACATTAAGCCAGTGGTTCATGCAGGAACATTTTTGTACATAAAAATATTTGTCCCTATAATGCAACACAAATGTACACTTTTTTGGAATTTACTTTAAACACTGTAACTCATGCAAAACAGGAGCGTTTAACTAAAAACAAAATAAAGTAATAAAACATTAAGTCACAAAATGGCACTGTGGTAGTCGACCCATGGAGAAAGAAACCTAACAATTAAGCTACTGGAATAAGAACCAGAAGGTCCAGGTCCTCTGCAGAGGTGAAATCTGTCCTTTAGCAAGACCCCTAACCCACAACTGCTCAGATTGAACGATTGGGTGAATTGCATGTTTCCCTGGATAAGAGCATCTGCTAAATTACTTCGATATTAATGTAAATCCCAACTCTGGGGATTTACACCTAATCTAGGAGTTAGTCACATATTTGTAGTCTCAAGCAAGTCCCAAGTTACTGTGGTAACATTCATGTAACTCACTGCTCAACAAAGTTCCTGCTATATGTCCAGCAAGTTTCAAATACATTTCCTATATGGACTGGTTTGAGACTTGCTTGACGTATGGTAAAAACTTGACTTGAGTAATCTGAATATTTGCTGCTTTGTCTTCTCAATAAACACACAACTGATATGAAGCCAAATTGAACATGCATTAAACTTCACATACAAAGCTATTAACCTTTCTTCAAAAAAAACCAAAAAAAAACTGTGATTAAGTGTCTTAACTTCTCAATACTTCTATATCCCAAAAAAAGAAACAAATCAAGCAATTTCGAATCGACTGCCTACAAAAAGTCAAGTAGCAAGTCAAAGACAGGTCCTTTATTAATTTTGGTTAAGTGTGAAGTTGTTTAATTTCCATCATGTGACCCTGCAAGCTGCCTAATCCCGTGCCACATGTAAAGTGGCTCAGAGAATATATAATGCAAATAACATCATCCTGCAATGAGTTACAGCACTTGGAACGAGCCATTATTAAGAGCAACTTACAATAAAGTACTTAAAGATTAAGAATCCAAACAGTAAGTTCGGATATGTAGGGACTTAAGTTTAAAACCTTTTGTTTAGTACTAAACTCCTGAGACAACCCAGTTCCCATTCATGCTATTACTGGACTCAACATGGCGCCAGATGTGTGGCGCTCACCATCCCTCCAGCGTAATCTGATGATGTCACTGGGCATTAGCAGCCCTAAAATAGGTGCTCTATTTCTGTTTCTCTATTCCTTTTTGTCTAAAAGTCATTAGACACGGACTAGATAAATTATGTTCATCTCTATAAGCAGTGTCCTAAAAGTTGTCTGCATGAGCCACCGCTCAAATAGTACCTGATCTGTGCTCTTGTGGGAGTAGTGACCGTTAGAGAACAAAGTAAAGGAGATTAACAAAGTATGTAGAAAAACAAATACAGACTGTAGTTACAAATAGTTTCAAAGTGCTTCTATATGGTAAGTAGAACTGATGAAATCGACCATGAGTGTAAAAACAACAAGGTGTACCCAAAAAAGGGATCCGCGACTATAGATCATAAATAAAAATATAGTGTCATGTTAAATATAGGGCTGTTAAAGGTAAGGAGAGAACACTTTAGCATTAAATCCCATTTATTGCTGCTTAAACCTGTGATTTGGCTTTAATTATGGGCTACATCGAAAATTGTCCCCTACTTATTAATCCATAAAGTCTACATTCTATATGCGGTCTGCATTAGGAGAACAGAAAGAGAACTGGTAAGGGATTTCTCAAAATAACCAGATAAATTATGCAATTAACATAATCAAATCCTTTAATGTCTAATAACCCTAGTTAAAATAGTCATGATATCAATTTGAGGTCTGCAACGAATGGATTCATGAACTGAAATTAAATTCAAATCTTAATATTTAAAGACATAGTAACAAAAATAAAATTAAAAAAAAAACAAACAAGACAAAAATATTAGAAGTTGCTCAATATTATGTGTAGTTTATAAATTATAAATGCTAGCCAATGCATTAATATCAGTTCTTATATTAAAACAATTCCCTGCCCATAATTTTCTTACATGTATCACAATGAAAGGCTTTTTTGAGTTATATGGCATTGGAATCAACATACAAAAGATTAGTAATGAGAGAAAAACTTTGTAAGCTTTGTCATTATGCAACATGAAAGTATCCGAAAAGGTATTAGATCATGCCGAAACGTATTAAATATTTTTCTTTCTAATTTCTTTTTATAATGTATAGCTGCAATCTATGGTTCAAAGCACCGCCTCATATCTTTGGTTAAAAACATTGTTACAAGTCAGAGAAGTATTTAAATGAACATTATTTTTGTGAATGTTGCAAGCCCAGTCTGAGGTTTGATCTCGGCTCTTTGGGAACTGCCGTTTCCAGCAGCTGGCTCTTACCTTCAAGCTACTGGAACTTAATTAACGGGTTCAATAAAACATGAAAAGTATAATTGTGCATTATTAGTTTAGGTATTATATGTTTATCTAATGTTATGACTTGGATGAGGATCAGACCACACATTTTACAAGAGTTATTGTAGAAACCCAGGTAATTGCAAAGGATTCCCAAACAACATATTGCAAATGTATGCATACACCTTAAAACATATCCCTTCCATATCCAGTGAGCTAGGTTAATAGATTTTCCCCAGTAGATTTACAGTCTAATAAATGTCTACATTAATTAGTTGTCGGGAGAAGCATGAGTGCTTTGATTAAATGGTTCATAGACACTAATCCAAAAGCTGATTTTAAGCCTTTGCAAAGAAAAATGTCAATTAAACAAGATGAGTGGTGGTTAGTTACATATGCTGGTTACACACGAGACCTTCTTTTAGTCTGAATGGATGGCTCATCTTTAGTCAGTCCCTGATCTTTTGAGAAAACGTTCTTTATCCATTTTAACCACAGCTCAATCATTACATCCGTACTAAAATGGCAACGCAACAATCAAAAACTGATTAAATCCCTCAAGTACCTTTAGTATACATAACCTGATGCGTAATACTCCTGTACTCAATCAGGGTCTTTATGAAAGCGAGGCATTTTTATCTCATGTTTAATCTCTTTTCAGCGGCAACGTCATCCGAGACGAGGCGAGATCATTAAAGAAAGGATATTAACTCAGTTCATCTTGATTCTCACTGCTATTATCAGAGTAAACATCAAATTCAAGGTTTTATGGGTACGTTTTAAGAGACCATTGCGATGGAGAGGGTGGGAGTGCAGCCCAATTTAATGTGACACACCAGAGACGGTGCAGGGTCCTTTCACTAGCCATTAAACCATGAGAGCAACCCAACGTTAATTGTTAATTTGCTGACTGGCTGCAATGCACAGGAGACACTGGCTAGTCAAGGAGTGGACTCATTCATTCTTATTAATGGGAGATGTGGGAACCTGTGTGTAACCTTCTAAAGTCGAAAACACCTCTCTCAGTACACTCACTCACACCTCCACCATCCCAGTCATGTCCACCAGGTCCCACTAAGAACAGCGGAGTACATTTCCAATACCGGAATACACCCAGTATCATTGAGAAAGCCTTTTATGATGGGTAACTGAGAAGGAAAGAATGGTTTTAGCTGGGCATCTGGTGTAGCATGTACATTTGACTGCAATTCTTAGCATTTCAATCATTTATTGTTTCAAACTGATGCAGGAGCATTTATGAAAGCCAATTACAATAATGACAGAAGAAGTATTTATACATCTGTCGAAGGAGGATACAGCCTAATTGCATTAAATAATTGGTTAATAGTTAGGACCATTTGCCCAATTTTTATAAGTACTAACAGACCAGGGAAAATCTAAAACACCAGTTTAGCCTTTGAAAAGATGGAGCATTCAGGGATAATTGTGTTTGTGCCAAAATGTGCTGCAGACCTGCCAGGGTACTTCAAAAGAAAAATAAATAGCCAGCTATAAAGCTGAAGGGAAAAAAAATACACGAAAAGAAGAGTGAAAAGAAAAAAAACAAAAAAAAAATGAAGAAAGAAAGGTAGTCAGCAAGATACAAAGGCTCAAGAGGGTTTTAAGTCATTACCTCATTGGCTAACTCCAACAGGACGGGGTCTGAAGGATGTTTCCTGGCTTCAGTACGGTACCTTCGTTACAACAAAAATTAATGATCATAAAGAGAATTAGCAGGCACAGAAAGAGGATACAACAAGCACAGACAGGCCAAGACATGTTGGAAGTTCCCACAGGCTTTGGCCTCTATGGCATTTTGAACGCTTCGCGCGGTTCAAACGGCAGAGCTCAAAAACCTCAGACTGTCCTCAAATCAGACAAGCATGATCATTAAGAAAATGAAGCACCTCGGCCTCCTCCCTGTCAGAAACCACAAAGCCCTCCATGATCCCACAAAGAGAAGGTGTGAGCTTTGTTGTTACGCGAGCGGCTAAAGTGGCATCTTTAAGCTTTCGTTCTGTGACAAACAAGACTAACGGGCTACTTGAGGCTAATTGTGAAATAGAATCCCTGATCTAATTTTCAAAGAAACTGCAAAAAGGCTGCCATGTGCCCAATCAAGGCAAACGTCCAAGTGCTCTATTTTCTCTGGAAGGCTGAGTGTGTGCATTTGTAGGTTTAGCAGGTGCAAGCAGGGATCTGGAAGACATGGTGATTTGTTTTAAAGAGATTATATCTGTCAGTGGGACCCACCCACTCATACGTACACACTCATCTAGTTATTATTAAGTCGAGTGGACTGGTTCTTACCTCTGGTAATAGTCCTCAGTGACATTTGGGGTGTGATGCTTCATAAGACTTCTTTTCATTCTTTTCTGAAAGAAGGTGCACAAGGAATCAGCTGCATTTCATTTCACCTTACAATCATACATACAATACAGAACCCTTGTACATTATTTTGGCCTGATTTCAAAATTACATTCGTAAAAAATGCTAGGCATTTGTTTCTTTTCTGACTTCCTGTATTAAAAAAAGAAGCAAGATTAAGATTGAACTTAATGTTGTGCTCAAAGGGTTTTGTTGTGAGTAATGAAAAAATCATTGTCCCTTGACTCAGACCTACAATTAATTTCCACTGCAATGAATCTACAACTGATTAAAGCTTTCCCCTTTGATTCCGTGTTTTTTATGAATCGCTTGCCATCTTAACCGGGGGAAAGATTGAGCACGGCTAAAAACAACTTATTTAAAAATTACAAAAAAGCAATTCCAGAGGGACAAGCCGCTTGAGTGACACATGTCAGGAGAATGATGAATGACTCCATTTTGTGCCTCTGCAGCCTTCTGCCACTCCCGGCATCGGCCATTTATCATCATCGGCTGTCAGCCGGGGAAAGCAGCAGTGACAGTGCGAGTCAGCAAACATTTAGCACACGGAGCCACACTACACGGGGAAATTATTATTGTCAGAATAATAATGGTTTAGCATAATTTATTACAGGTCCACCAAATAAGCAGGGGCTAGATGTTATTAGACAGATGGATGGGAAGGCTTGGCAGGATTCCACCGAGACTGAGACAGAGCCCTAGTCATGCAAGTGGGGGAGTGGAAGAAGGGGGGGCATACTTTGGGCCAATCAGAAAGCTGGCAGTTCAATTACAAAGAAATAAGGGGACATTCATCATTCAATTAGGCACCTGTCAGGCCTCACAAAGGAAGAAAACTTCTAACCTGGTACTCCAGGGAGAAGATGCTCAGAAGAGTGGACTGCGAATGACTGGAACAAATAAAAGAAGGACAAAGTTAATTACCAGAGTGCATTGCAGAGAGACAAAGGAAGAGGGGCGCTTCAAAGGCAAGGCCGGTTGCCCTGTAATCTAAAAGAACATGAAAACAAGTGTGGCAAAGTTGTTCCAGATGAACATCTCGGACAAAGGGTTCCTGCTGAGGTGCGTCATGAGGGGAGGGAGGTAAGGTTACAGACAGTAGGAATGGTGTGAAATGAGAGCAAATAAAAGCACTCCCACTTCTCATGTCACTGTCTGTTTCACGAGGCTATAGCTGCTACTGTCATCAAATGACACAGTTAGGAAAACAATCATCAGGACCTTAAAGAGAGATACAAACATCACAAATCTAGTGTTAACACGATTCAATTCGATTGCCAGTAATGAAAATAAGCTTGCTCATGGAGCCTGTGCTATTCCTGATTAGCAAAGCGAGACTATGCTGGATTTTAGTCTATGAGAACATAGCTGCACTGGCACGGGACATTGTGGAATATTCCCACTGAAACTGGTGGCCTTTGAAAATGGAAACTTTCACAGCAGGAAGCGGTGAATCCCAGGAGTCAGTCAATTCCATGGGTTGCCATAAGCTACATTCATCTCCAGCTCCACTCAATGTCAAACACCTGGCTGTGAGGGGGGAGAAGAACTTTGCGAACAGCCTGCTGACCAACTGCTGTTGTCTGCTTTATGAGATATATATATATCATAAAGCAGACAACAGCAGAATATATATTCCATCAGACTTCACAATATTTTAGCAATAGTTTTTTTTTGCTCTGCATGATATAGTTCACCATGTACAGTTTTCTCTACTTGTCTCCTGTGGTTCCATACATTGACAAGACTTCTCATTATAAGCCACATCAGAACTGTACACAAGTACAGGACTACAGACTAAAGTTTCCAACCTGCCATCAAGTATCATCTCCATGTTGGCCTACACAATCAAAGAAAGACACAAAGTCAAATGCGTCGTCTTACTGCTGGTATATTTATAATGCTTTCATTATTCATTCCTAAACCAGAAAATGATGAGACAATATAGAAAATATGATTAAAAACGAAATGTGGCATTACTTACATTTACTTTTCTTTGATTGCAGACTGCACAAATACAGATTCACTTTTTTTTTTTTAAATTGCGATTCCTTCTTACAACTCTTAAAAGATGCTTTGGCACTGAGAATGGCAAGAAATGTAGTGTCTCGTGTGTTACTTTCTCATTCTTCCTTAAAAACACCTCTTAGAATGTGCAACATTACAGGGTCATCGTTGTTGCGTTTTCAACATACTTCACACTTCTACTGGGGCTGAATCAGGACTGCAGGCAGGCTAGTCCAGTACTCGTCTCCTCTACGCTCATGTCTAGAGTATGTGGGTTAGCATTGTCTTGTCAAAAAATGTGCATGTCCTATGCAAGATTTCTTAAGGAATATTGATTAAACATTTCAATCATTTTCTCAGGTCAAACTGAAGATCCTCAAACATTTTTTGTGAACACTACATTTCTGTATGATTATACTCATGGTGAACCTGTTTAAAATCCCATAATTATTTCGCTTTTTGTCTGTTTTTACCTAATTACTATCTATAAATCATGCGTTATTTTTCTGTCCCAACTTTCTAATTGCAACTCAAAAACCCATATTGAGTAACTACGTCTACATCACTGGTGTCTACTGTAAATACGTGGTTAAACATCTACAAATTATGGTTTAACAGTTTGATGTCGTTGTGAGCATACTGCTAAAAAAGAAGGCTGCCATGGAATTCATTTACAATGATATTCACAGGCCAATGGGTCAGAGCAATTAAGAGGGCAATTAAACGGTCAACTGTCAACATATGAACACTTAAGGGGAGAAAAAAAGTCCTCTACTCTTCAACCTTGCACCTGAACATTTCAACAACATTACTGCTCAATTCTCAAGACGTGACCATCCCCTGTGCTGAATCCGACATCTGTTAGGTTTTAAATGGATTACTCTCTATAATGATCATGATTACTCCCTAATTGCTAAATCTTTGCCCTGTTAAGCTTAAAGGCAGGTAAACTGCACTAAATTTCTGTGAAAACATATTGGTTTCAGAAAACAGGGGAATTCTCCATAATGCTTTGAAATTACTGCCAAAATACTTTCCCATGGATAGTATAGAATCTTTCTGAATTAAATAGTAGGCATGATAAGGAGGTCATTGTATCATTCATAAAGGATTTAAAGGTAATGGGTTTTTTTTTTTCCATAGAAGCTACAGCAGACTTTGGCTGTAATGCATATTCATTCTCCAGAGTATGCTCCGCTCATTTTGTGGTGGAATACAGGCACGGACACACCAAGCCTTAACACAGAAACTGTTATGCTGTATATTCTACAAACACCATGTTCATTCTCAACTGTCTTTTGTTGAATGCAGCGCAATTCCCTGGTATTTCAGGACAGCATTGGAAACCTAAAGAAAACGTTCATCCAAATGTGTAAAGAAGCACAACATGTAACAATATTACATTAATTACTTTACGGCACAAAATATATTTTTTTAACATTATTATAATATTTTATTCACAACACACTGTCTTGTGCTATAGTTTTCTATTGTCTATTTGATTATACTTTTCATAATCTCTTTTTAATTTACTACTCTATATATTTTATCTTAGTAATTAGACAATAGGAAATATGCTCCTATTCTTAACATTTATGTATCTTTTAATTATTTTAAATATTACTACAGTCTTACTACACTACACTCTTACATACTTCATCTTATTAAATTCTCAACTTAAAATTAGTCATGATTTATTGGATGAAGTTCAGGACATTTTCAGGACAAGTTCAAGCTCAGCCCAACCAAAGAGTTTAATGTTTATTCCGTTTAATATACATTATTTTAGAGTAGCCTACCTTAAATAGGTAGGATAGGATTTTAAATAGGATTTTAATAGTCTTTTTAAAAATACTGAATTTCACATGTAATTTATTGGAATAATGGAAATTGAAAAACAAAAACGATTACTGTCGTGATCACAGCTTTTCCACATCTGCCGTAACTCCCTACGTCATGAGTTTCTCATTTAACACGCTTGCTTGAGAAAGTATTGTACTGCGTAGCGCTTGACCGGGTACAAATTTAGAATTTAAAGTATGAACGTAAAGTTTCTGCTAAAACTTTCAAAGCCCAAATATCGCAAATCAGACCATCGTAAAATGGGGAGACATCAATTATACTGTATAATGCATAACATAAAAAAACAAAACATCCCTGTAAATTATTATACAACTAGTTAGAAACCAAAATATATACATATAATTATTACAGTCATAAACAGTTCTCCAAATAGTAATCTAAATGTTTTAAATGCCATTAATTGCATTTTTATCATGATCTGAACTTATTAGCTGTGTCTATAATTTCCTAGAATACACCATGAGCCTACATGGAACACAAAATCAGGCATTCCATTATACGGCTCTGGCCAGTACCGTGCACCAGCAGATACCTTAAATATAAACGCGAGAGCCCAGTATAACTGTACATACAGGTTGATCACAGCATACAGTATAAGCAGGAAATGAATGATAACTCCAGAAACAAATACCTTAAATAAGTTACATACTTAATAAAGTGAATTTTATTCAAAATGCCCTGCACTTCATCCAACAAATCATGACTAATTTTAAGTTTGGCATTTTTCTCTAAACCTTATGAGGTATGTAAGAGCTAAACTACCTAATTAATAAGATTGTAGTAATAAGTCATATAAGTAGATGCTAAGTAAATATTAACAATATGAACACATTTAAAAGTCTATTAATATTAATAAAAATATAAGAATGATAATTGTTATAATAAGTGTAAACCTATAAAAGTATTATATATATAAAATGTAAATGTAAAAAGTAATGGGGGTCCATCTCTTACGCTATGTCTGGAACAAGATCACAATCTTGGATCAAGAGGCAGTTTATCAACACAATTATCAACACAAAAAGTTCTAAACTTTTGTTGCCCATCACAGGTAACCGAAGATGAAACTGATGATTCTGATGGCTGGGGAACTCCGCTGCCGTATAATAGACTTTAACAAGTCTTTAACAACCGATACTACTAAACTAGACTACTAATTTCATGCAGCACTGTTGCATCCCTTATAGCCAAATTCAGAGAAACCAGAACTGTGGACGACAAGCCAGACACTGAGGTATATACAATATTTGATGAAATATTATGCGCCATTCTTTACCAAATTATGCAATAGAAATACCAGCTGTAATTATTGTTAATGTAGTTTACAATATCTAACTTAGCAGAAACATCATGGCACTGTCAGGCTCAGACCACATATTAGTTACTGAATAGATGTAAACCTGATACATCATAATTCTTATAAGCTGTATTAAAGTATTAACAGCAGGGAAGCATGGAAATGAATTATTTTCTTTAGTGAGCGCAAAAAAAAAAGTCAGAAGGTTTGGTGTACCAAATAACCACATACATAATTTAAAATGTGTCAAAAAAAGAAAGCTTTTTCCCCCCTTCATTAAAATTAAAAAAGGAACTTCCCGAACAAAACACAAACTATTACAAATGACTACAATTTGAACAATGTATTAGCAACGTGGAGGTAAAATCCGGAAAATACTTCAGTGGAATAAGAATGAAGAGAGCTATTAGAAGGTCATAGAACAACATTAAGCCTATCGCCTCTAGCCTGTAATTTCAAACAGGGAAAAACAGAAGGTCTGCAATCAGATCAGTGCCTTGGAAATCATTCAGAACGTAATTACCCTTCTCTACAACCTACGACATTGCATTAATATGCATGGTGCTGAATATAGCATGGAGGCCAATTTGATTAAAATATCCCACTCAGACTATTCCATGAAGCTTAACACTAGCATCAAACTGAGCAGGTTAAACTACAGGACCTGCAGATCCCAACACCTACAAGTTATATCATTCCAAATATGCATTTTAAAGCAATTTAAAAACAATTATATATCATGCTTAATATATGACCAGCAAACAAAAATACAGTTTAAAATCTCTTCTACCTACCAATCATTTACCCAATTTACCCCCCTTAGAAATGATTAATATTTTTTTTAAAGACAGCAATTAACCTAATGAATGCCACCTGGCTAATGATATCTATCATATGTTTCGGCAATAATTAGTGCTCGCTACATTTATTTGGAGCAGGACAGAAACTGATTTGAAGCATGACAAAATTTACTCCTAATGACTTCGAGACTTCAAACAAAGGCAAGACTTGAAGATTGGACTATGATGAAATTAATTCAATTAATGAGGACATATTTTGTAGCTGTATTTGCACTTGATAACATTTTGACTCGTGCAGGCTACATAAGTAAATCCAGGTGTATGAATCGAAGCAGGACCGAGTTCTCATGAAACCTTTGTAACGTTTTGCATCTTTCTTTTGTTAAATCAACTTTTCGCTCCAGAGGAAGCAAATTTTGCATTTGCTTTATGCTCCGTGTATGTAAATGACACTAATTATACATGCTGATAAGAGCAGGGGAACATCTGTTTCAGCACAAATAGCAGCCATATGAAGAGAACACGCACAACTGTGACAGACATGACACATCAAACATGTATGCGATATGCAGCTATGTGGAAAATCTACTTAAATGGCAAAAAATATTTAGCAAAATTACGTTTCTTGTGTAAACACTGCATATAAAGACTTTTTTTTTTTAAATAAAAAGAAGAGTGACAAATTAAGTGTTAAGAAGCATGACAGCGAGCATTTTGAGAATGTGAACAGTTTTCCACAACTTCTAGTCTACTATTTGATGTCATCAACGCTTGGAAACCCCTGCATCAGAGAGCGTAAACCTAGCCAACAACATGACACACAAACGCATAACTATGTGCCTTAGGTTGTCAGCACATTAACAGCAGCAACAAATACAGTTGCATTAGCTATAATTAGCTCTGAAATCTAACTGTGGGCATTTGTTATGCTCCCAGAATATGTTCCAGTTACTATGGGGTGTACATTTTAAAAACGCTCGAGTAATTCTTCACAAATCTTATTTAAAGTGGAAAATGAGGCCTCCATTGCCCATCAGGTAACGCACTTGCTTTAGTCTGACAAAGAAGGCTGACCGACTTCTATTCCTACAAGCACGGCTACAACGCGTTTCCCTATTCTGCACAATTTGCTTCGTTCTTCTTCAACTGATCCCAGTGCACCGACTGATCCTCAGGCGAAAATCCCATGCAGTAGCCGTGTTACTGTACTACACTCGGCCAGCGCATTCCCAGAGCGTTGTGTAAGCGAGTGGGATGTGCCACATCTCACTGAATAGTGCATTTGTCATTGTGAAGCACAGCGCTGATGATTTTGAAAAACTTCTCTGTGCCAGCAGGTCTCTGACCTTTCGCATAAATCATCGCAAGGTGAACACGTGAACAAAATCGTTCAGCCTGCTTAGAAAGATCGTTGGCTCTAGACATTTAAAGACTTCTTTCAACAGATGATTTTACAGTCTAATGCACTTATCTAAGCGAAGAATAACAGGGCGCCAGGTCTTACAGTATAAGGAAACCTTCTATTCCAAGCAGACCGATCCAAGCAAACTCAAAGACTTGTAAACTAAGTCATAGGTCTTTCTTGAATCCACCCCTCTCCCTCAAGCCACTGGCATTCTTCCTTGTGCTTGACCACGTTAACAATCACAGCTCTGTGATGAAGCCTTGTGTATCCCTGACAGCACAGTGCTCCATCGGCCTGGCCCAAACCACAAGCCCGAGCTGCCAGTTCCATTTTGTTTGCACCGTGAGACGGAGACATGTGGTCTTCCACAAGATAGATGCCGAAACCCTGGCCAGTCACTCTGGGAGCCGGACTGGCTGCTAGCTAATGTAACATCTTTACTGAACTGAGTAAGCATTAGCATTCGAACGAGCACAACTGACACTAACAAAGTTCCAGTGCTTAAATAACACGCAAAGTATTAATTTCTCATGCGGACGTATAAAATCAATGTCAAGTTAACAGCTTTAATTAGATCATTTGTTTGGTCAATAGCAACATTCAGGAATAGGGAACAATTCATTTTGAAAGGCATGGGGGTCTCATGAATTTTTAGTAACCAGGAGAATACTGAGACTGGTTAACTTATAATTCAGTCCTATTGGATTAACAGGCATGTAATAGAGAGATAAACACCATAACTGCAATAAATAATCAATGAGCAGCCCCTTTGCTTCAAACCCCAGCTTGAGCATTACCATCAAAAACAAAGTGTCTGCAGCCAAGAAAATCAGCATATCAATGGCACATGCCACAACAACACTGGCCTCGGGTTTACTCCACAGAGCACACTAGATAAACCCCAAATAACAGAGAAATTAACAAATGCTTGACATTTGCTCAACATCCATTATTCTGACACTTCTTCAGAATTTCAAAAGGCTGAGTGCATGCTTAATCAACATTCATATTCCCCAAGCGAGCCACTGGCACCATATTGCAGCCCGCCTCGCTGCTGATGAAAACGGCACATTAGGGCCCGTTTTGAAAACGTTCAGGGACTTCGCACGGAAGCGTGAGGCTGTGTGAGTGGCTGTGCATGGAAGGGGCTTTCTCTTTTAAACACATCCAAGATGGGAGCATCTGCACCAATCTATTCTCTCCCACTGCAGCACTCCGAACACGAGACATATGCAAAATGAGCCGGGCGGCATTAGAAAGAGGGGAGTGATCATTACACCCAAATTCATTCACAGCAGCGTGCAGAGGGCTAACGGAGGCGTCTCACTCTTGGGACAAAGACCGGGGGGAATGACAGTGGTCCCACATGATCCCAGTCAGCGAGCGATCCGAGAGCACACTTTCATTTCCAATTCTAATATGCAGCAGAGAAAAAGACCTAGGTCTGATGTCACATCCAGCCACTGGGCCATCATGCCATCATCACGCCCCCCACTCAAGCCTCATTGTAACGGCAGGACAGGCCGGCCAGGCAGGAGGTGTGCTGGATTTGCATGGCTGTCCATTGTGTGCAAGGGGAAAAGTGACAGCACCGTGTCCAATTCTTTTCCCTTCAGATCGACTTGAGCCTGGCAGGAGAGGCCAGGCTGACAGATGACTCCCAACATCTGTGTTACATGAGTGATACCCACCCCCCTCAGCAGCCAAACTCATCCCCACTAGGCAGGACTAAGTCCTGCACCCATTGGGAATGGGCTTTAGATACTGCTGTCATTTTGCAATCAAACAGGCTTTGTTTACAGAGTATTTTTTTTTTTGTATTTTCATTTGGGATGGATTCATGATTCTTGTTTAGTACTAAAAATTCTGATGTGCTATGACATGTTAAGGTTAGCCAACAGAGTAGATTACTGCTGTACAGTTTGTTAAAGGGTCAGACTAAATTACAGCTATTTAGCAGGGTCAACTGTGTGACTCCCTATTAAATTATAAGTCAAAACTTTAAAGCCTATATTATTGAGTAATCTCTCAGTTTGGCAATGGATGTGGTGAGTTATGTAGAATTTGGGACTCCAATACCAATGAACCAAGTATCAAGTAAGTTCTGAGACCTTACAAGAACAATAAACAAGCATACAAAAAGATCTCAAACTTTTGCATTCACCAACAAACATTGGACTGTAAAAGAGAAAACATTGAATCAGGCCAAAACAAATGAGAATTAAACATTAAGCTAAACCAAAGAGTCTAATATGTTAGAAATGCTAAACTTTAACTGAAAAGCATTTTTTCTTTTTCATTTTAAACCTGCTTTGTACAACTCATAGCCACAGTGGATCCAGGTGCCTATCCCTGGAAAACAGGTGTACGAGCACCCTGGACCGATCAATAGTAAATCTATAGTTGTCCTTGATATTGGGTATTTCCTTGGGAAGGGGTCGCCGTTGCGTTGTGAGGGGATGAAACCCTGACCGACCTCTACTACCTTAAACACACCCAATCATGACTGAAGGGTATTTGAGATTACCGCTCTACCTGAAAAGGTTTCACACTTATAACTTCTATGCAATCGAGGAAGTATTTTGACATTTTCTACATTTGTAGGGGGTTTTCCACTTTGCCACTGAAAATAAAAATTCTATAGCCATCAGCAGGTCTCAAAGAACAAATAACTGTGGTGCATCTTTTAGACGAATCACAATTAGTAACTAAAGACTTCACAATGTTACCTGTTCAACTGCTTGCTTATTCAAATATTGTATCTGATCAACCAATGCAACTCAGGAGAGAATCTCTGAATGCACAACACCTAAAACCTTGAAGCAGACATACTACAGCAGAAGACCACATCAGGTGCAACTGCTGTTAGCTAATAACACGTTATTGAGACTACAATTTGCATGGGCTAACCATAATTGGCATTGACCAACAGAAGAACAGAAGATGCCCAATTTCTGCTGTGACATATAGAAAGTAGGGTCAGAATTTGGTGTAAATAACATGAAAGCTTGGATCCATCCTGCCATGTTAAATGATTCAGGCTGGTGTTGGTGCTGTAATGGTGTAGGGGATATTGGGGGGTTTGGGTGTGTACCAGCTTCTGATGGTTACTTCCAGCAGAATACACACTTCAAATCATCTTGAACAGATATTTGAAAATGGATTGTGGATCGTAAAACAGGAGCCTCACATCATGGATGTGCAGCTGACAAATCTGTAACAACTGCGTTACGTTGTCATGCCCACATGGACCAAACTCTCTGACAAAGGTTTCACTTTGCTGAATCTATTCCGGAAATACTTAGGGAAGTTCTGAAGGCAAAAGGGGTCCAAGCTGGTGCTAGCCAGGTGTAGCTAGTAAAGTGGCCGGTTAGTGTGCGTTTCAGCACTAAAAGCAGCCATAAAAAAATAAAATGCATAACTGTGAGAAACATGACATATTGTGAAAAATTATCAAGTATTTTGACATGACTATTAACAATTGCATTTATTAATACAAATAAATTAGTACACTATTTTTTTACTATGGTTCAGATCAAGTCATGAATATTGGGAACCTTGTTAGATCCTGTCTCCCTATTAAACAATATTAATTATTTAGCATACCATTATTGATGAGCTAAAAACTTGTGGTTTGCTTGCAGCCTTTGTGGTATGACTACTACATTTCAAGAACGTGAAACTGACAGTGACACATCACATTGCTCAGCCCTACATAGCTCCTATTTAATGTCAAGACACCATACAGATGCTACAGCATTCAGGATCTAGTACTGGAAAAGTTCAAAAGTATTCAACCATCATGTTTTTTTATATTAACACCAGCTGCCCCATTGCTGAAACAACAGATGATATTTGATGAAGTACCGACAAGCTGAAAGTCACAGCCTGCATGTGACATGAAAATATGGAAAATCGGCTTTGATGGGACGGGATATCCTTTCATTAAGTCCATGTGGCCACATGTTCAGCATGGCTAGCTGGTGGAGAAGTGTGACAAGGCTGGGAGATTGGAGGGATTCTCTGCTATGATTCTGTAAGCATGGCATTCCCAACAGGGACAGGCTGCACGAGAATCAGTGAAGGACAGAACTCGCTGTTCTCCAAACCGCCAAAAAATCTCAGGCAGCCTGCCTGTCTCGACTCTAGCACTAAGGCCAAGGGCTTTGAGGCACAGCGGAGGGGAAAGAAAAAAAAAAAAAAAAAAAAAAAAATCACAGCCTCTCACTGCCGTGCCTCAGCGCATGCTAAGGAATGATGGATGGTCTAGTCGATATGTTATGTCTTAAGAGCCTGATTTCCTGCCAGTCCAATCACTAACCCTCCAGAGTCTGGCTCAGCTGATTGGACAAGCAGAATAATTTTGAGGCTGTGAGAAACACTACCGTCGAGCCTGTCCGTCACGCTCTTAGATAACATTCAAGTTTTTAAAATGCAGGGTCTCACCAAAATATTTTACAATCTGCAAATATGAAAAATAACACAACAAGGAACTGCTAACACAGATCATTATTGTCAAGTACGATCATTGAACTAAATTACGTTTTCTGCAGTGAAAATTAAGAAAAGCAACTGCAAATATTTGTCAAACTACAGGGTGGAAACACTGACTAAAAAAAACCTCAGATTTATTCAGGAAACAAACATGCATGGAAATTAGGTCATACATCGGGGTAGTCTGCAAGGACAATGGGATATAAAAAAGTGGCTGGGGGAATCAGCCTAGCACATATCATATTTTATAAAATGCTGACGCCAATAACAAAGGCATGTTCACTGCAGGCTGTGTATCCCTTGGGGACCCAGTGCCTTATTCTAGCAGTGATTACAGCACTATGAAACTAGGAAGCTCCCAATTCATGCGAGTGCCTAAGTGACCTCTAAAGGAACGAGGCTACATCTGAAGCCTTGGGGATTACATGTGTTACATTCAATAAAGGCCAGTCTCTCATTGTCGCAGAGACACACAAACAAATCCATTAACCCCAGCTTATGCAATTCTTTCACAGCAGAACATATACCCAAGTAAGGAACGTTTCAAAAATCTTTAATTCTCTAAAAATGTGAAATAGCAATGACAGATCAACTATTATCAATATAAAAAGAACACAAAATACTGGACACGTGTGCTATCAAAACAGATGCAATAATGATATCTCCTGCCCCCATCCGCCTGGCCCAAGTCATTTTAACCCTGCTTCATGTGAAAGTCGCACATTACGAGATCACAGGCTGAGCCCTGATCACTGCTGGGAGATGATCCTTTGAGCAATGACTCCTTCCTTAGACAGAGGGAATTGTGACAAAAAAAATTGGACTACCATAGTAAAGAGAGTCAAATTTATTTATATAGGGCATTTTACAACAGCGCATTATCCCAAAGCAGCTATGCAGGTTCAAGGCCCTAATTTAGCAAACCTAAGGCGAGAGTGGAAAGGAAAAACTCAGTTATTAGTCATTATGTTATAAGGAAGAACAAGGACTGAAAAGGGACCCAACCTACTAGGCAGCCTGATATGCAATAATTAATCTAAATGACCTAATTAATACATTTAAAGTAAAAGTTTAAAAATGAATAATACATAGACTAAGATAAACTAAAAGCATTAGTATATTAGTAGACCATTGTACAAACCCAGCACCAAAATATTGTCATAGTAAAAACAGTTTGGGTTATTATTATTCAACTAAAGTAATTTAAAATGTTTTGCATTTGTATTATTGTTTTCAAGTTAATTTACATTTACGGCATTTAGCAGACGTCCTTACAAAGAGCGACTCATAACTGGTGGGTTAAGGGCCTTGCTTAAGGACCCAACTGTGGCAGCTTGTCAGAGGTAATATTTGAACCCTGGGCCATCAGGTCCAGAGTCCAGTACCTTAACCTCTAACCACAGTCCGATTAATAAGGTCCCACTTTTGTGTGCGTGTATATTTGTAATCTTGTGCGCGTAGCTGAAAAAACAAATATTACCAGTATTATATTATCAGTGAATGCTTGAGCCTGAACATAGCACTATATAAATACACCAATTTGGAGGATTGAATTTGGGGTTAGTAAGAGTTACGACTTCAAGATCTCAAAAATAATCTAAATTAATGAGATCACCGTTACCAGGTTTACAAGAAACACAACTTTTTACCAACATGATCTTATCAGATGCATCAGACCATTCAGAAGTGGCAAAACACTTGTGCTGTGTGGGAGACATCTAATACTTGGCTAAGACAAAATCTGGGTTAATTCTGACAGTTTCCTTGTTTAGCACAGACGCACCATCCCTCATCTGGCCCTAATTCGGCTGACTGCTGGCACTGTCGAATCTGTGAGACTCAGCACGACGGCAGCACCTGTTTCAGTAACTTGTAGGCAAGAAATACTGCACTTGGGTATTACTACAAGTTTTTTAACCATATGGACAGTACTTTGTGGTTCATGTTTCACATAATATAGAGCCTCAGGTCAATTTTGCTTTGGTTAATTTTATATATCCAGGCCGAGTGCTTTTCATTGCTTTCTAATTACAGGTAAGTGCAGTTTAACAACCATCCAATCAACGTCCATTCACTTTAATGACCGGGGCCTTAACTATTAGAGTAAATTGTAATAATAAATAAAAATCTGCCTTCTAACTTAGTTGTGGCCATAAACAGCCAATAAACATGGTGTTTCATGTCATGGTTGCCAGGTCTGCTTATTCCAAGAGGTTTTTGGGCTTATTTAAAAAAAAAATAAAAAAAAACCATTTACAAATAATAAGCAGCAGACTTTGGGGTTTGCTTCTAAAGTGTAGTTGCTTACTTTTATCTTAAATACTGTTGCAAGCTGGTTTTGTAACTTCTACAGTTAAAATACTAATATGAATTATTATAATTACTTAATAATTATTATTAAATAATTGTTTCTTTTTTTTTTTTTTTACATTTTATGCATTTTTTAAGCCAGTTTGCTTCTTTCGATACCTGGCTCCTAATTACTTTGGTAGGATCTGGCAACCTCTCACCTATAACTAGGGTTATATAAACTGGTTAACATTCACTGACAGTCTTTGTTTCACCTGGCCGATCTTCTGTGTTGTTCATAATACTGTGTATGAATGTATTTTTTTGCTTCTGTCATCATTTTAATCACTCATTAAGCATTTGTGTTTTCAGAAGTCTCTCTTATGGGTTTATATATTGTTTGCTTGCAGTTTTCTTGTGAAAATACCCTTTAAATTAAGACTAATGTAAATAAGGTGATGTCAGGTAAATAACCATATTGAGTCAACGACCAATTTTCCTGAACGTACTGTGGCCATTAAACTGTGCGTCCAAGTGTAGTCAAAGATGTGGCAAAAACCTGATTTAAACATTTAACATTAAATATATTAAAATCAGATTTTTTAAAAAGTGTTTAAGTTGTAGATACTTTCTTATTTATGCTTGGTAAACATGCAAGCGATCAACGCAGGGTTTAATTAATAAAACATAACCACAACTTATGGTTCAGATATAATTTAAATCCAACAAGATCAAAGTAGTTACAGATGATAATTTCTGTAAAGCTGGAAGAACAACCGAGTAGCTGAACAGCCCATATAATCAGGGAAAAGAAAGCATCCTTTTTAGTAATGCATAAGCATTAAACTTTGCTTTGTAAAACATGTGGCTTCAAAAATATTATCTTGCTTGTTCTACAAAAATAAACATGTATGTATTTTTTTTCACAAGTAATTAAGCAAGATTAAACGTGAGATCAGACAGTTTCCATTGCTGTACACTGCAACTTAAATGTGTACTTTGTTAACTGAGATCGGATCAAGGAAATGCCACGAGACATGAAAAAACAAACAACGCCCCGATTCTGTGTGGTTTACAGTTAGTTACAGATTTTAAATGCTGTCTCGTGTTTAAAAAAAACTTCTGCAAACCACTGACGGCCTTAGCTCCTACGTCATTGCCTCAACTGTGTTCAAGGTTCCCACAGCACCCAGAACACTGGCTGGATTCTAAGCAGATACAGAATGGTGGATGAACTATGTGACATGGTTGTCGTCAAACTAAAGAGAGTTCAACCAAACACCTGGTTATTGTCAGTGTGACTTTTCCCAAAGACTGACTACTCTGAAGCTGCAGGAAGTTCCTGACTGGCACATACACCAACATATAGCAGGCATCGATCACACCCAGTAAGACAAAAATTCCACACATTTATACCTGGAGAATCTGCAGTTTGAGCAATTAGTAGTACATTTGCATTTCTATTCCATAAACAGGCTTTATAAAATGATTAGATTCTCATAACTACACTTACTTGTACTCAATTAACTATACTCAAGACCATGACACAAGTGTTTATTAATTCCTTTATTTTAATTACTACGTTGTTTGTTTGACTCTGGTGAATTAAATCCGTAGGGTTATATACAGTCGAATCCGGTTAATGGGACCACATCGGGAAGCGTTGGTTTTGGTCCTAATAACTGGTTGGTCCGATTAAACAAACATGCTCTATGTTACAAGACAGGATGTGCTATGTAATATATTAAATGTTTATTAAACCTTTATTGTGTGATTTACACGTATAGTGAACGTACAAACAAGAACTACTGTTACTTA
>JAVSBV010000147.1:9385361-9408806 GCA_033117975.1 Parotocinclus spilosoma | reverse complement strand
TGCAGACTCCACACAGAAAGGACCCAGGTCTCTCCACCCTGGGATTGAACCCAGGACCTTCTTATTGTGAGGCAGCGTTGCTACCCACCGAGTCACCGTGCTGCCCCCCCAATTATTCGATTTAATAAATGACAAATGCATACAAGAGACTCCACTGAGTTTGAAAAGTTTAAATTACCAGCAATTCCATGAGGCTTTTGGTAGTGCCATCCCCCTGTGCACAGACATCTGGGGGCGAATGGATGAAAACGGCCTTTTTCCGTTGCTGTTCAGCCACGGGAAGCTGTAAGGTACCGTTGGAAAATGATCCGCAACAGCGCTTCGGGCAAGTTGCTTCTTTACTCTGGCAGTTGTGTGGGGGTGAGGAGGAGTTGTGGCTGTTTCCTAAGCTGGACGAGCCTCTCTGGCTGCTGTCTGAAGAGCAAACATCGGCCTTCGAACAATGCTGGAGAGAGAAAGTTGAGAACTTTAGAGCGAGAGGAAGGTCTGACGGTGATGGTAATAACTGCACTGTTCAGTCGACTCCCTGTAAACATGGGTTCAACCAACCAATTGAAAATCTACCAAAAATATAAAAAGGTACAAAACACTCAGAGTCCCAATTCAACATTCATGATTCAGTATACACTGATTCAGATTCACAACAGCCTGTCCTCAGATAATGTGTGTGTCTTTTTTAAGCATCTACAGTACTGTATGCTTAGCGCAAATAATATCTCATGAGTCCTAAAACAGTTAGTAACAACAGCCAAGTGAAAGGAAAACAGAAACAGAAGTCTTGGTCTCCAGTTGAGCAGTTAGCATTAAGCCTGAATTCACCAACTGAGTAAGTGTTTTGCTTTTATTTTTCACTTTCAATACATTACTAATTACAAAAAATTTTATTTATAAAATAAGCTAATGTTAATGATTTTGGCAGTTTTGGCTTGGTTCATTTATTAGGAATTTGTTGGAACATATCACCTAAAGTAGGGAGCACCTGTACAATAACTCCATGAATGCATTTAATACATGACTTAATATAAATATAATATAATAATAAATAATGCATAAGTATCATAAATAGGTTATGACCTTGCAGTGTAACTTACATGCTCAGTTGCACTTAGCAAGCCCTTGCCTTTCCTTTTCTTCTTCTTGCCCTTGGTGTGATCTTCTGAGTTGGCCCAGCACTCCACGCAGCTATCGACACCATCCTCCTCTTTATCCTCAGAGCTGTGGTGACTACATGAATATTCGCCTGCAGAAATGAAAGATGCTCTAGTGCCTACTGAACATTGGACATGAAAAGGACCTGGACAGGCAAGTTACATTTCAGTTTGCAAACTTATTTAATGCTTCATTCAAAACAATATACAGATGGCTCTCCAATCAGTGGCTCAGGATTCAAGGAGCTGTGAAACAAAAACAGCTCCAAGAAGCAAAACATGACGTTCAGCCAAGTTCTGCACAGAATCCAATTGTGTAGTCTTACACTGCTGTAGCCTCCCACAATTTCTACCACCATTTTCCACACATCTTGTACATTCATGTGCAGCGCTGACAATACTGTTAATTATTTACATAGCAGTTGGCATTACAAGAAAACTAGATATGATATGAAGTAAAGGAGGATGTGTGTAGGTTATATGAAAATGCTATGCCATGAGACTTAGTCAGGGATTTTGGTTACTGGAACCAAGCCCTGTAGATAAAGTGGGGCGACTACAAGGCTTAAATAGCTTAATACATGATCTGACATCCCAGTTCATGAAGTAACAGTTACACAACAGATACACAAATAAACAAATGTGTATCACACAGACCATAAGTGGATTTAATGGTTGAAGGCCAAGAGCTTAATCAAAAAATTTGGGGAGAGAGAAACGGCTTATGTTAAAGAATAGTAACTGATACCTGTTTCGTCATGGTTACACATGAACTCTGTGCATGCCACATCGGAACCTTCCCTGGAACTGGTCTCACTGCCCTCCATACTGGAGGAATAGCCACAGTCGCTGCCATTACTGTGAGATGACAAGCCTACAAACACAAGGGCCAGTTGACTATGGGTCATTACTGTTATCTTATTTCCACAATATTAGCACTCCATTTTAGTGTTTTCTAAACATAGCTGATCCATGTCAAGCACAACAGTAAAATATTTGTGTTTTTTTTATTTGAGAAGCCTGTCATTTTCTAGATATCCAATTTTTACAAAAGCAGATTAACAGAACCCAATAAAACAAACTATTCCCTTGGTCATTTATTAGCTGAAGACAATTATCCAATATTAGACATTCAGGAATGTCAAAATTACTGAAACTTTGCTTTCAGTATCTATTGCAATAACTGCAATCAAATGTCAGGATGTTGATTTAACCATTAACTTTGGTCTTTTTTGACCCTTTCAGTCCTGAAGGGTTTGAAGAAGAAAAAAAGTCAGGGTACAAACTCCAGGACAGGCAAAGTAAATAGATTTTTTAAAAAAATCATCCTACAATTCCTTAAATCACATCCTTTGCTGTTTAAAGCTCAGTTTGTGTTTGAGAACTGTGTTCTCCAAGCCCAATGTGTTTGCTATCTGCGTTTCTCTCTGTTTTCTACCCCATTATTGTATCTGAATACATCATCATGGTTGTACACTATTCCCTGTCTAGTCTCCAGTGACTCAAGATGCTGCCAGTTGTGCCCGTCAGTGAAGGCCAAACTACAGTGCATTGAACCTGGGACTCATGCAAGCATCTTGGACCGCTGTGCTGTGCTGACCAAGCGTCCGTACATGGAACTCTGATAATGCTTGAATTGCAAAAGCCCAACAATCCACCCCAGAGTGTTTATGGTACTTCTGACCTTTTTTGCTTTTAGGTGAGCGCAGGAGAGGGGTGTTAGGGCAGCTGCACGGAGAACTCTCTATGGGTTCAATCACATCTACTCTCCTGCCAGATTCCACACTACTGCCACAGGACTTGCAGCCACTGTCTACCGACTCTGCAGAACACTGTTTTATGGAAGAGAATACAAAAAAGCCAACATTTAACATTAGAATATAAAAGCTTGTTATAATTACATGCTGGAAAACGCTGATTAAGTAAAAGCTAACAGAATCTAAATCATGGTACGTCAAAAGCCACAGGGTGATACAAATTGGTGATATTTCTGGGTGTCGGTTGTCTGCAGCTATGATACGGCAGCTGCGCTCCCCAGTTATAAAATCAGTGCCATTTTCTGTTCTCTGTGAACTGTGTTGATAACTTAAACCACAAGAGATATTGGAAATCTTACTGATTGATATCAGAGACAACTCTGTTCTTCTTTGATATGCTACATGACCACCTTCCCATTGGAAAAAACTTGCTCTTGATCCAATATGCTGGCTTTCAACATGATCACCATGTTCCAGACATAGCCTAAAAGATAGGCTCCTTCAACTATTATTTGCTAAGATAATCAGATATGTCATTACATCCTGTGACTTTTGACTCACTCCGTAACACCTAAACAGAAAGACACTTACCTCAGCCAGGCTCTCCTCGTTGTACCCCTCAGCCTCTTGCTCAGACATGTTGAAGCCGCACTTGTTTTTGCGTCTGTTCTTGCGTTTCTGCCTCTTTTTCTCCTGCTTGAGCTCTTTTGCTCTCTCCTCTTCTGACAACTCCTCACAGAGTTGCTCCAGACGGCTGATACCCTGCACCTTCTCCACTGCCATCTGCATTCACAAACAATCACTTAAAACCAAATGAGTTCTATATGCCTATACTAAGCAACATTAACAGACATACTGAGCACTTGAATACCAAACGTACAGCTGCCTTGGTCGTGCACATTAACCGCTGGTAGCCAGTTAGTCAAATGTATTTATATAGTGCCTTTTACAACTGAGCATTATCTCAAAGCAGCTTTACAGCTATTTAGGCCCAAGTTGCGCAAGCTTAAGGCAACAGTGGAAAGGAAAAACCTCCTTACTATGATGAAGTAACCTTGGAAGAAAAAACTTCAAAAAAAAAAAAAAAAAAAAGGGGCACAACTTCACAGCCTAGATGATATATGTAGGAATTAAACTAAGTTGGTTAGAATTACATTTCTATTAATAGTTGTAATATAATGCTCACAAAAAAATAGGATAATTCAGAATTAAATATCCCATAATGAAATATCACAATTTTTGTGTGCAGTGTAGATGACAGAATTTTATAATAATATGGAATAAGACAACATTATATATAAAACATAAAATTAAATAAATATAATGATAGATCTGCATTTTAAGTACGCAGTTAGGGCTGCAAAATTTGTAGTGATGCACCAGGAAAAACAACAACAACAAAAACCTACTCGTCCCTGAGACCAACTATACTTATAATCAATACAGCTTTTACATTAACGGCTATTTATATTTTTTATTTATTAATAATTTAAATTCTTCTAATTTGTCCTCATAATCCTGTTTTTGATTCATTGATCAGCCCTAGTCTGCAGCACATTAAAAGTCACAGAAGCCTAACAGTTTCAGACATCCTACCCCTTAAATAAATAGACCAGGCTTAAAACCTTTAAGGGCCCAAAGGCAGTAGTATGCCAGATATGGGATTTGAACTTGCAATTGTTTGATCAGTACTCCAGTGCATGCGCTGTGCTACAGCGATACATACATAGTGCTTGTGATGGTGCATTGATACTTCTGTACTGTTGGTTGTTTAGTACAATAACACTACAGAGGTAAGAATAATGCAGTAATCACAAACACTTAGTGCTGAGTTTAAAATAGTACTGCGACGTAACCAGTTACTGTACCTCAAAGCTTTTGCGCAGCGCATCGATACCGAGGTAGAAGAGTATCTGCCAGGTTTGCTCCTCAGCCCGCAGCTTCTGCCAGATCCGATGAAGCCGCTCATACAGGTGGATTCCCAGACACGTCAACACCTCCTCCTGTGCTATATCTATAGTCTTGGCATGCCTCTCTCTGCGCCTGTGTAAAATCACAAGTACAGTCGATTCCAGTTAATTGGACCACTGATTAATGGGACCAGACACTTATTCGGACCAAATTCTAAAGTACTGAATCAAATCCTATTAAATACGTGTAATGTTATTCCGCTTAATCGGACCAAAAACGTGAACAGTATTTAATATCCGTATGTAAAATCCCAAGAAACTCGTCGTCTCTGGCATCACTACCCGAAAATGCTACCCTCTACTGCCACCTACAGGTCTTTGCCTAACATTTCCATTTACTACAAAAAAGAAGCCACTTAGCCACTGCTAAAGCGTGTCAGATCACACTGGATAAGTTCTTTAAACGTTGACTGGTATTTAGTTAGAACTTGTTTTTTACAGTATTATGCTTTGCATGCTGAGTTGGTAAGCAACAGTAGTTCTTGTTTGTATGTTCGCTATACGTGTAAATCGCACAATAAATGTTTAGTAAACTTTTAAAAAGTTCCATAGCACGTCCCGTCTTGTAACATAATACATGTTCGTTTAATCAGACCAGCCGGTTATTAGGATCAAAATGACCGCGTCCCGATGTGGTCCCATTAACCGGAATCGACTGTATTTATTATTTAAAATGATAATTGTTATTATCACAATTACAGAAGCAAAGCCTGATTTTAATAAAGATGGAGGAAACAGTTATGGAGTCCAATTACTTTTGTTAGTTTTAAGTTGATTCAGATTAATATTGTGTTTTTTTCTTTTTCATGGAATGGCACTAATGAGTTTGTCCACTTCAACAAACTTAAGAGCCAACACATAACCGAGGACAGCATAAAGGGTGGATATAATATAGTTATGGGTGCAAAGAAGGGGCAATATTGACATTATAAAGTAATGGTCCTAACAACAAATAATTAATCGGGGAATTAAGAACTAAGAAAATGCCGTCCAGACCTGTGCCACTTTTTTCTTGTAACTGCTTGTTGCCACAGTCAACTGGTAGAAGGTCAATTTTCTTACTCTCTTTATACATAAAGATAAAATCAAGAAAATATGTAAATTTTTGATATAAACCTCAAACTGACATGTCTGTGTGTTCTAAATATTTCAGAATATCTTCTGTCTTTTGTTTTTTTTCCCTTAAAAGCTTGGTCATTAGTATGAATCTGCCACAGTCCAACAGGATCACGTTTTGACCTTACCAGAATCCAGATGTGGACCTTATAGAGAATATCTGATCTAGCATTAAACAAAACCTACTGGGAACAACTTACTTCACAATCACTACTAATTTCTAGTATTTTCACTACCCAGCTATCACTACTGACTTTTTGAAGTCATTGCCACTCAGTGGAACAAAATTGATGTTGTAATTTTTATGTAAGCCCCACTTCTTGCCCATCAGTGTTCACATGATGTTGGCTGAACCAAGCCACATCATATTAAATTACTTGGATCTAATTATAGAAGCTTATGTATTGTATTAACGTTTTTTTGTGGTTACCATATAACATTGTAAGATAGTTGCCATATAAGATAGTTGTTATATCACACATTGGACATTTTCAGTGTATGATATGTGTGTGTGTGTGAAAAATTGTGCATCATTTATATAGCCGTGTAAGTCATTTCTGCACTATTTATTATAATACTTAGATACTTCAAGTTTTAACATTGTATATAGATTCTTTTTTTAACCCTTGTTTTCAGTCTTGCCCAGACCCAACCCCCTGTGGCTTACATTCCAGCAGCACTAAAAAATACCACATTTGCATTGATACAGGATCCAGAGGATCAGTGAGTCCCTGGGGCAGATGTTCTTAGAGGGAACATTTCCTTGGATCTGTGGATTTGTGCTGGAACATGCAGGACTAATCACAGCACCTGTGCCCTTTATGACATAGCTACAAGTCACATGATCAGACTAAGCTTTCAGCAGCCTGAAGCGCACTGGCCAATCAACACCTCTGCCTGACCCCACATTATCCCAGGCAAGAAAAGCTCCTTCTCCCAACCTTTATTCACTCAACGTCATTACTCAGAACGTTCACACTGAAAGCAAACAGAAGGCATCAGATTGCCCAAAATGTTATTAATGGATACTTTAAAGAAAAAAAAAATCACCAAATTAAGAAATCAACAGGGCTGATGATCCAAATTTTCCACTGCATTCAGAGTGATACCATGTGCAGGACTACATCTGAATCTGGCAAATATTATTGTAAAGTGATGGCTCACGTCCTCTCCAAAGCAGGACCATACTGGGCCTTAAAAAAGCATAATGTGGAACAGAAGAGCACCAATTCTTTCATTGTCCAGCACATTAACCCCAATCAGCTTTGGGAAGGCATCCTGACATCAGAGGAGGTGGAGAGGGGTGAGTAAAAGAGAGATAGGATAGGTGTGGGATCAACCTGCCCAATTTGTGAGTGATTTAGATGAATGTGATTAACTGTTCATGATTTGTAGTTGATTTGTAGTTGGATACTCATGGTATTATAATTTGAAATTGTTACTGATCCCTGTTTTGATCCTTTTTTACGCATTTTATACACCTAGATCACTGCTTGCCTCTTCTACATATAGTCTAGGTTTGCCAATTTGCCCTGTGTGATTACATTTTATTGGCATATACAGTGAATCTGAAATACTTTTATTTTGCATTAATCTTATTTTGAATACATTTTTCAAAATTTTTATCAGCATAATTTGAGTGGAAAGTTGAATCTTTGAAAAGATATCATATAATACATTTTAGTATTTGGTATGTTCCCTGTTTTGCTGTACGTGTTTGATTTTGCATGGACTCCATAATTGGTGCAAGAATTCCTGTCTTCAAGTGCCCTTTCGGCTCTTCTTTGGTCTTCGGGTTGTTGTTGCAAAGTTTTGAAGTGTATTTTGGGTCGCTATCCTTCCACAGTATGATCATAATGCTCAATAAGCAAATATAAAAAAAGATTTTAACTAAACCCTCATACTTTGGCCTCTACTGTATATGCCACTGCCACAAAAATAAAATGGTAGCGTTTATGATTCTGTGAATTAAGGTATGATGTGCTTCTGGACGCACCTACTGATCAGTATCCAGTGCTAATGTCTTAAACTATGTGACATTACTAGTACTGGTCCTTAATGCTTTGAGTTAAACTTGAGACTAGGGATGCACTAATATGATATTATGATTTTATATTGGATCCAATATTAAGACAGTTACTTAGATTGAGTATCAGAAATTAAACCGATCCATGGGACCAACTCGTTCGCTTACTATGCAATCAATTACACGTACAAGTTTAATGGCAGCGTGCAACATCTGCAAAACAAAGGTTCCAAGGGGTTGTAATTGCACAGCAAAATACAAGATGTAATATTACTTTTTAATAATATACTAATAAATTATTAATACATAATTATAGTTTGACTTTTCTCTCCTTTTTTATCTAGAATTTGAACGCTGCACCATGGTCCTGCCCAATTTGTATTATTTTAGTGACCAAGAAATAGCAGTTTAGCACATTTATATCTATGGGTTTTCTGTTATATTTTGTTTAGCAAAGTCAATACTGATTCCTTAAGTCCCACATGGTGAGGTATATGGTCTCATTGGAGATCAATATCTAGTATTAATGTGAAAAGTTTATGTATCGATATAAGCATCCCTACGTGAGAGCAAAAGCATACCTGTACTGTACGTGCTTGCATTTAAAGTGTGCGTTTTTGTCCAATTCATATTACAAACCTGGGTGCTTCAAGTTGCTGCCACTTACCTCTGAGCTACAGGCGCTTCTCTTGAATCACACCCATGTTGGTTTGGAAACGAGCATGCTTGCTTAACGACAGGGATGTCAGTATCACTTACCACTGTGTATCGACTGTTACATTGATTCTCTTTACTTGCTTTATGCACTTATTCCGTTTAAGCACATTTTGTATTATTTAACCTCATACCTTTTTGTACATACCAATTACATATTTCAGTGTCATCAAAATACATGGTTCACCTTACAGCTCCATTTCTGTTTTACTGCTATGAGTGTATTACTATTGCTAGCTCTCTTTAGTACATACTCAAGAGACAAATCCTTCTCATGTTCGTGGAAGATGTCATTAATCAGAGCCCAGGGCTCCTGCGTCTCCTCATCCCACGTCTGTCCAATCTCCACAGGCTCGTCCCCCAAATGTCACTGCTTCTGACAGGTAAAGCAGCCCTGAAAGTCAAAGTGCCACTGTCACTTTTTTGATGAGCATGTCATGTATGCTTTTGCAGCGTGCATATTCATCAGACCTATCTCCACACTCAGCAGCGCCCATGGATTAGGCCAGTGGGCAATTTTTTTTTCTAATTACATCTTCCTCCAGTGCCCTCCAACACCCCTGTGGCATCAGATGAGGTGGCGGTGACGCCAAAGTGTATGCCAGGACTTGTCACGGCTGGCACAGTGATTGCTCTTATAGCTTGTACAGCACAACTTTATTTCTACCTCCTAAGGGAATTCCTTACCCACTTTCTTGTCCTCCGATGGAGCAGTTGCCATCTTAGGCTGTGTGGCAGCAAAGCTTTGTAGAGCATCGTGACTAATTTTAAGTCGGTAATGTATCGGCATGCTGTGTCAGGTACTTCAGCATCAGGCCTCTCTCTTAATGGTGTTCCCTATTGTTGATTTAGCAATGCAGACTTCCTAAATATGATTAAAGCCTAAAAGAAACAAAAACAGTGTCCCACTGTGAGAGTGATCCATATGACAGTAACTGTTTTATAAGGCGGCAATCCATCTTTTTCCCCGTGCCCTCTCATACGAGAGGCCATGCTAGTGCATGCATCAGTGCTGACACACCAATATCCGCTTTGCACCCCAGTGGGGCGAGAGGCCCCGGCCCAAATCTGTTCCCTCACCTCTTCCTACTTATTCTGCCCTTACCAGACCTCACTTCCTGTGGCCCAGCTCACATGCTTCCTGTGAATACACATTGAGAATTGACAGGGAACACGTTCTTTAAGCTGAAAAAAAGGCTGTTTTACAGTTCTGATCTCTGTTCTCAGGTTTTCTGTCTTGATTACAATATGTCTCTTTGCAGTTTTTTTTTCTCGATTTAGACTCTGGAGTGCATTATCTTTTTTGGCCTTAGCTAAATAGTATCAGATGTTATATTCACATGGAGTGTGCAGTGCACATATCTGTCCTGGATAAGACTCCACCTGATCTTCAGAGGCTCCTCTTCTTGGCCCATTTAATGACCCTGTAATAGATCCATCTATCTGTTTGCATTCAGCACACTTTCACAGAGTATCATTTGGGTTGAAAGATTTAAGAGTTCTTTTTCTCTTCTCGCTTTCCTCTGTCCCTCTGCCCTTTGCTGGCAAAACACGAACAGCATAAATGAATCCTTTTCTTCTGATAACCATTGCACCCTGACCCGCACCCTGACCCACACCCTTCCTTAGTACTTTTACCCTACATTGGATATTTTGCGAAACTCGGGTGACCCCTCGCTCGAGGTTAACTAATAACGGAGACGCTTGTGAAAGATGCTTCCCCAGATTTAATGTATTGAAAAATGTGTTTCCTTATGTTTCCCATAGCTGCCAATTCACACATAAGTGACATTCACAGTACTTAGAGGAGGGCAGTGAGGATCTCAGCCCAGTGTGGTTGCCCCCCACAGAGTGAGGATCCACCTGTGTTTCTACTAATGAGTAAAAAGTACAAACAGACAGTCTCTGAATGGATGCTGGGTCTGAGGGCACATCCTTTGCAGCTGGACCTGGCAGTTAAACATGGCACTTTGTCAAGGACATGGCATAAGCGGAAGGGTTCACCATCCAATAAGAGAATTTCTTTCACTTGTGATGGGGTAAGCTGACAGTTTTATTAGGCAATAAAATACTGATTGAGTTATTATTTTGCAGAGTAAAGGTCATTGTACATATTGCATTTTGTGATTCTGTTAGCAATAAAAATATTATTTCATTGCCTAATTAAAAATTTGTGTGCATCAGATGCAAATGTTTAAATTTTTCATACATTTTCACTTTTATATGAATGGCATGTATTGATTATAATCGGTGAGGTTTCTGTTTGCTGGGGTAGTTGTACTTGATGGTGTGAGTGGTTCATATGTTGACATAGATCTTTTCCAGTAATTGTGTTTTTGTATTTTTTTGTTATATTTACCTGCCAGGAAAATGGAAAAGTATCTTATTAGCTAACTTTTTTCATCTGAGACAAATGTAATTTGTCCATGTTCCCTGACAAAATAAACATATTAAACTAAACAAAACTAAACTAATTAATAGAGGTATGGGTCTATTCTGGCCTAAATCATTGGAAATGTATATCAGATCAGATCAGGAATATTTTTCAAAATATGTACAGGAGAGAAAGTGTGTGAAAATTTCTCGTTTTAATTGAACACATTTGTTCATCGTTCTAGGTAGGAAAAGTGAAAAACACTTGGATTGGATAGTTTATAGAATCTCATTTAAAGAATGTAATATCTTAGTAACTAAATATTAAGTCATCATTGGTGTGGGTAAGAGAGAATTTTAGATCATGCTGGGATTTCTTCCACAGCATCTCAGAAGTTCTGGGCTCTAAGATGGGCAGTCAGCTGCTGGAAATAGTAATTCTTAAGAACCTGGCTTGGCTCAGCGTCCTGGCTGGACCTGCTGAGTTGGCTATTCCAAACCACAAATTGAAGTTTTAACAAACCGTTCTGTTGTTGATTTGCTTAAATGTGTTGACTTATTGCCCTGAGAAAAGCAGAACCAAATCATGGTCCTACATCTACCATGTGTGCAGTGCGTTTTACAATCATAGTTTAAATTTGCATTTAGTAATGGCTTTACAACTGAAACATTCATACAATCTAAACAATTGTTGGTCAAGGACCCAACTCAGGAGAGGTGGGGTATGACCCATGGATCTTCAGGACCACAGACTAGCATCTTAAATGTGGCTTTAAGGTTACTCTAATCATTTAAAAACATACTTTAGCAAATTATAACGATTTCGAGATGCTTGGTTTGCCTTTTAATATACCACTTCAATGGTAAATCAGTTTGCTCAGTTACACCATAGAAAGTACAACGGTTTGTATGTTATTAATTTAAGAATGTTATTTGTTTGTCTATTATAGTGACATGGAGGGCTGTCAAACTGTATTTATGAATACTAGCTTTCAGGTGATGGAGCATTCTAAGACACAGACCCACCACTGCAGTGACCTGACTTTGAGTATCTGCAGTGCTTTCAGGCTGGGTTGGATATCACATGGAGACACAGTTGTGCCAGGTATGGTAAAAAGCATGGTAAAAAAAAGTACATTATGCAAAAATAATTTTTATGATCACAGCCTCTTTACATAGTCAGTATTGGAACATCATATTAGCGTTGTGCAACAGTTGTAGTGTGGCAAGGTGGTCTACACTCAGGTCCAGAGATTCCTGTACGATCCTGACCTGGACTGCATCTGTGTGGAGATTGCATGTTCTGTCTGTGTCTGTCAGGGTTTTCCCCAGGTACACCAGTTTCCTTTCACATTGCAAAGACATGCCTTGGGTACACTGGTCTCTCTAAATTGTCCCTGTGTGTACCCGGGGGTGTGCGTTCTATGATTAATCGGCAACTGCTCGCAAGCCTGAAGTGGATTATGCAGGTATGAAACTTAATTTAAGGAATAAAAAAAGGGAATTATAGCAAAAAATACAATAATTATTAAGAAACAAAATATACTTGTACAGTGCTGAACAAAAGTCTTAGGCCACCATTAGATTTGTTGTTTTAAAAGTTCATTAAAAGTTCATTGTTATTCAACTTTGGGTCTCAAAAATTCAAACTTATATTTGTCACTCCATAATCCTCTTTTCCATTGATTTTCATTACAATCTTTGTGAGCTTGAACATTTTCTTTTTACCCTGTTCCCTTCTGGAAAAAAGTAGCTATCTGGTTGCTACCCATTCCAAAAGACCAGTCATGATCAAACTTCTTTGGGCTGTAGAAGGGTCAAGTTCGCATCCCGAAGAACCTACCAGATGATGATGATGATGATGATGACATTGTTCCCGTTTAAGGGTAGGTTGCCACTGTAGCTTATAGAAGCTGTTTTCTCATCACAGAATCTCATCACTGTTAAAACAGTGGTATGTCTGGTCTCATGTTGGCCTTAAACTCATAGAATTGGTTACATTACATTAAATACAATACATTCTCAAGTAATGCAATCCAGCAAAGAACTCTAGTTCTTCTAGTTTCGTTCGAGTAGCATATTAAAAATTAAGAAGCAGCATTGGAAATGTATAGGTGAGAGATTTACAGTAACTTAAGGGTATAGTTTAATATTTTATTTAAGTGCTTTGAAAATGATGACTTCCACTGTAAATGATGGATATTTGATTGTAATGGGAGAAACAGAAGCATCCATATCATCATTGTAAATAATTTACGTGCAACTAAACAATCATTCTGTTTTCAATTTTAAAACAAAGCTTGTTCCTGTAGAAAAATCCAAGGTTACTTGTTTTAGGTACCGTCCGCTGTCAGACGTACACTCTGCAACATTGATAATTGTCTGTCAGATAACCCACTTGGAATGTTGCATGAAAGTATTTGACAGTTCATTGTCAAGATTGCACCCAATCAACTAAATCCCTCCTAATCTCAGCCGCCAGTCAGCTCTAGCAGACCGACAAAAACCCTGGCAAATGGTCTGTTTAAGTGCTCTGCTCCACCACTGTACCCAAGACATTTTTGTTGGCGTTTCTTTGCATGGACATGCAGTGCTGAAAGGATTATGACTTTCTGCTAAAGTATTTAATGCACAGCAAATATTTATGACACCGTTCATGGTGCGGAAACATAACATAAGAGTTGTGCACGTTCTCAGTTAATCAACCATTAAAAAAGAAATGAACGATGGGAAGGCTGGGGGTTATTTGGCTAGTGGACAGGTTGATCCCAGAGGAAGTCTGTCATTCTTCAGAGCTGACATGCTGGAACATGAATCCCAGCTTTTGTTTTTCAGCAGACCTTATTAGATTTTCTGCACCAAAGATGTCATCTAAACATGGATCATGGACCTATACATGTATCATGTAAAACAGTTATGAGTTGGATGACCAGGATGAACTTTTTTTTTGTCTAACAGTACATTCAGACAGCAGTCTGAAAACAATACCTTCTTTGTCAGCACTTAAGGTCTATATGACTTTGTCTCAGGATATCCTTTTCCTGAGAGGAAGTATTGCTCTCATTTCTTTCTTTCTTCCTTATTTGAATAGTAAAGTTATAACAAGCATACGTGTCCCTTTGTATATCTCAAATGTTTTGTACATGTCACTGGGGATGTGATACAAATCATTTGGGATCCACTGTTCTAAAGATAGCAACGTTAAAGAAACTAAATAAACAAATAATGAATGTTTAAAATACATTTCGGGGGAGTTTGGAAGCAAAAGCCGTGTGTGTGTGTGTGTCAGAGTGCTGGCCTACAAAAGGTTTGCACTGCAGAAAAACTTCGACAACACCTTTACCCTAAGTTGCAGCTGCTGCACCTTTGGATACAATAACAACATAATACCACCCTGGTTTTCAAACCTCAAAGCAACCCAAAGCGGTATTAACCACAAAATTACCTTGGCGATGATCACCATTTTTGATATTGCAGTAGAGAACTTATATTTCTTTACATTTGCTCATATACAACTTTTCAAATTCATTACCGTGTAACTCAGACTAAATATTGGCCATTCTGGGACAGCAGCCTGGAGGACTGGAGCTCTGTTCATCTGACAGCTGAAGTGAAGTTTGCCCTCATCTTCTCCTGCTCCACACTATCCGCGTGGTTGTCTTCTCTCTCCATCTGTTATTCGCCTGGCTATGCAAAATCAATAGCGGCTCCATTTGCTGTATCATTGCCACGTCCCCGAACTCCGGATGGTAACGATGCTATGATAACCCGCGGGTGAGATGTGGAGGGCAGATTTTAGACTGATCAATACCACTGATGTGCATTATGCATACTTTTCACTGAGTAGCCACCCTGTTCAACCTGCTTATGCTATACTATATGACATTTTATTTTCAAATTTGTACCGCTACAGTTTCTGCCTCTCAGCATCTTGTGCTGTATTAGTTTTCATGTAATGTGACATATAACATAAATCTTCTAATAAAGATTCTATTTCTGTACCGATTTGGACATGCTTGTGTGTGTGTGTGTGCGCGCGTGTGTAAGCGCGTGTGAGCATGTGTGTTTGTGTGTGTGTGTGTGCACTCGGTCGATGGCAGGTGGATGATGTGAGAACCCATGACATCACTCCACTAATGGCTTTCCCTCTAAATGAGCATCCTCACCTTGGGGAGATTTTTGCAAGAGTTGTCTCTGTTACGAGCTGCTCTGACAAACACCACTTAAGCCTGGCCTTGTGCTTCCTAAACACGTATTTAATCTCTTCATTAAAGATATATGAAACTGGAGATCAATGGGGGTGGGTGCTCTGGGTTGGATCCTCAAGCTTAAATGGCTACGTGCTGTTCAACATTACATATTCAACTTCGTGTCTGTACACTTTGTAGTGCTGTCTATAAAAACCCAAGGAAAAACACTATTTATAGAAAATATGTAATGTAGGTAGACGACCCCATTGACGGTACCAAAGCCACCAGAAGCAGTAACTATATTTTGAGTTGAATAGACCTGCTAACATTGTTTTTTGGTTATTTTATAACCCATATAGGATGATGGTATTTTAAATACTTTTGAACATGTTTTGCACAGTTACAGTAGACTTGTGTATATTCAGTCATACAGTTTTTTTGTAATAAAATACAAATACTAAAATAGACTAACTATTGACTTACTATAGCCTGGAAATTTCCCTTGCATTGTAAATACTAGATGTCTTTGCCTATAAACAGTGGAGTGTTTGTTTTTTCATTAACAATGACAGCACTGTTTAAGAATAAAAATGCTCTCCATACATTTTGATGTCTAGAACCACAGGCCTCTGTTTCAAATGGAAAAAATGTAATTTTTGTGTTGTCATAACAATTTTCCCCCAAGTGAATGTCAGTGTAATTGAAATCAGCCTTGAGATGAGTTAGCACATTTAAACGCTTAACATCTTCTTTCAGAAATAATAAATCAAGGGTCTCTTAGGCCACTGTAAGACCTTGGTATGTTGGAATGCTTTATTTTGTTATTAAATTGCACTCCTGGAATTCTGTTTTATCTTGAGATGCAGTCAGTGAATCACTATTAATTAAGTCTATCAGACTGTCGGGGCAATGTGGGTTGCAGGTGCAGTGTGGGCTCAACTTCCTAAAAATACACAATGTCTCACTTGGAATAATGGAGGTTCTTTTTTATGTTTTTTAGGCTGACTTGAAGAGTCCTTTCTTTACTGATGTACACCAAATTCGTTTCTTAATTTAGGACCAGCCGGCCGAACATAAGAGAGCAATCTGAGGCTTTTGGGATGGGGGTACAAAGCGGTGGCGAGCACTTTTGAATTGAAAGTGGAAAAACTTTCCATTTTGTCATTCCTAGACAGTGATTACATGGGGTGATGGAACCACAGTTTTTACTAAAGCAAATGAGTGAGATGCTCTATGCTCAACTGAGCACCGACAATGCAGCACCACAGATTTTATAGATGTAACAGTGTGTAGTTTAAATGGCACAGAGTAAGATGTCTGTTTTTGAAACATGAGTTTTATAAAAGTGGTTGATTTTGAGGCATTAGATTGTTTGGAGACAGCTACGGCTTTTTTCTATAATATTCTTCAGGTTGGAGATAATCCAGGTGCTTGCTAGCACGGACAGAATATTGTTTCATTTTCAGATCAGAAGCAGATAAATAAAGAATTATATTATTTCGGCAGGATGTGTATGTTTTGTTGTGGGGTTTGGAGATTGAACTATAACTGTAGCGCAAAATATTAAGATTCTGTTTGACAGCTGTCAGCAGCTTTTGGACAATGGTGCCTGGAGTTTCGCCATAACCCACCTGCCATAACCCACCTTAACATAATGGAGGCAGGAAGCAAGCTAGGATGGCACAGCATTGGGAACCAGAGCATTGCTGAGCCAATCTGATCCAACCTTCCTCTAGCAAGGTGAGGTCTGCAAGTTATGGAGCTGATACCATTCCAGAAGCTACCAAGATACCAAGTCCAGAAGCTGTTGTTGGGTCTCTGATTACAATGAAATTTCAGTTGCACATTACAGTTTTCATGTTCCAATTGTGTTCCAGCCCCACTAGGTTTCTGAGTCGCAGTGCTTCTCTGGGTGGGAACTGTGCCTTTTATGTGACACAGATCAGTAGATTTCCTCCTGTCACAAATCAGGGCTGCAACAACATCTCACACAGTTCTGTATAGATACACCAATCTGAAATGTTGTCTTAGTAAAAATCTACAGGGTTTAAGAGTATTGAACAACATTTAGTTGTATTGGTAAACCTGGGACAGGCCTGGTTTAAGATAAATGCATTTACGCTTACCTTTGTCAGTATAACTTACCATATAGAAGCACTTTGTAGTTCTACAATAACCCTTAACTTTGTTCTTGAATAGCCAGGAGAACACAGGACCAGCACAGATACTATACACAGGTAGTATTTGGGTTGTTGACAATTCTCAGCACTGTAGTGATACTGATGTGGTGGTGGCATGTTAATATGTTATTTGTGTATAATAAATGTTTATAAGGTGGAGTCAAAAGTCACAGGACACATCAGGTGCTGCTTCGTAGACTTTTTTGCAAAGGCTGCCAAAACCATTGTTGAGTTTTCTTCATCGGTAGTGGATCTTTGGACTATCATCATATGGCTTGTCCTCCACAGTCCCAGTTCCTCTGAATTTGTCTATGATTGATGCAACAGTGCTGTATAAAGTTGGTGCAAAGTTTTCTGAGCGTCGGTTGTTGAAGCCTGCAGCTACGATGCAGCAGCTGCGTTCCCCGGACATCAAAATCATCAATTTCACCTTCAGTTCTCTTTGATATTTTTGTGTTGATAACTTTTGAAACACGAGAGATATTGAAAATCTGATCGCTTCTGAGGCAGTACTGGTCTTCTTGGTATGCTACATGACCTCCTTTCCTTTGAAAAAATTTGATCCAATACAGCAGCTTTCAAGATGTACTATTTTGTTTATGAAATAAAATGGTGTCCTCACCCTGTATAATAGTGCACACTTAGTGAGTGATTTTTTTATACTCCAGCAGCACTGTTCTGTTTAATCCACTCATTCCCAGCACAACACACAAAAACACATCACCGCCACATCAGAGTCACTGCTGAGAATGATCCACCACCCAAATAGTCCCTGAGGGGGTCCTGAGAATTAGAGAACAGCGTAAAGGAGACTAACAAAGTATGTAGAGAAACAGATGGACTACAATGTGTATTTGTAGAACTACAAAGTGTTATACGGTTGGAGGAACCGATCAAATGGGCAACAAATGTAGAAACAAGGTGTACCTAATAAAGTGTGAAAAATGAGTGTGTATTCCTTTTGTCACTAACGCTACTAGCTGATTGCGTATTGTTTATTGTCTTTAAAAGTTGTTATATTTTTACCACCATCATTCACAGTAGTGTCATGACAGACAGTTTAAGTGTCTGGATTAGCTCAAATGAGCTCAAACTATACAATAATTATATGTATATGATTCCCAGTCATCCAAATTCCTTGTGCCAGTATGATGAATTTTACATCTGTGTTTCAGGGTCCTTGTCTATCTGCTGAGGATTCACACTGATGGGCTAGATTACAGGCTGACAGTTGTGCAAAACACTAAAAGATATTATCTTGTGGAAATGAAAGCAGCTCTCAGCAAGTCTGTCAGGGAAGATGGACAGGCTAAAACAGATGATGCAAGCCGTGGCACTGCTCTAGTTCAGGCTTGTGTGCTGCTGCAGCACTTTCTGGCTTGGCACATCTGGCCACTTTCACCTGGAGCTTAACAGAAGGCTCTGGAATGGGACAGTAGGAGAGTTGGCAGCGTAAGCGCACATAACCAAAACATAATAAGATGGATCCTGCAATACTCCATTAATTACCAGCCTCCTGACAGAAAGGCATCTTGCCTTTTTGTGCATTTGGAAAAATACTTTAAATATTATCCATCACATGTTGTCAGATGAGGCCTCATTAAATGTTCCGGTAACAAGACACTGCATCGCCCTTAAAACAGAGTAGTTTTGATTTTGCATCGCTACGCGTAGAAAAAGCTTAGGATCATCGCAACATCGTTGGAAGCGTTTTAATTCCACTGTGCATAGTTTGAATGCATTCTACTGTAGAAATAGCGATGCTGTAAGCCAGACTGCTCCAAGGGTGAGAGGACCTGTGCGAGAGGTCACAGCAGGGCTCTTCCTGTGCTGCAGTTGCAGGCCTCATGCTCTAGAGGCCCAGGCTGATTACCGCACTGGGACCAGACCACAGAGTGTTTTCATTAGAGAGAGGTCCAAGCTCATACAGGAAGGTTCTGGACCATTAATACATTTGAAACGGCAAATGAAAGGGGGCTGGCAGGCTTGTGTGGGGAGTCTTTGGTTATTTTGAAATGGGAGAGCCCTGTGGAACAGTCATGAGAGCCTTGGTGAATAAATACAGAGATCATCTTAACCAAGGCTTTTTTTTTCCCCCTTGCTCTAAGATCTGTAGCCAGTTTTCCTGCAATTTACAATAAATTGTTTGTGAAATCTTTTGTCAATCCAACTGGTAGAAATCAATTCCAAAAACCTACAAAAATCCGCTTTAGTAAACTCAGGGAAGGAATGTTGTAGCAATGCGAATAGCTGTGTGTGGATTGTGTATGAACAACAGGGCTTCCGGGTATCATCCACTGTGCTTCATTGGGAAAAAATGAATAACTTTGAAAAGAAATCAGTTCAGTGTGTGCTTTTAGGTTTGAAACAGTTGCAGTTTGTTGGAGCTGAAGTATCTCTGCCTATGTACAAGGCTTAAAACAGTAGCAAGCACTCCAAATCCTTGGATACAGAAACTTTGTTATGGTGTTATGTATAAAACAAAGCCTGTACATTTGCATCCTGTATTTCTTGAGTGCTTTGGCATGTATGATATCGTCTTCCTTGTGGCTTCTTTATAGGCATATACACTGCCTACAAAAATTAGGGATATTTTATTATTTCATTTCATATTTGTGAGCGCTATATTACCAGGCATTACTTCAGAACTACTTTACATCATAAATCTCAGGTCAGTTTCAGAATCTCTTAATTATTCACCTTGCATAGTTATGAATTCACTTGTATTAATTTCTCCTTCATTTATGCGGTTTGGTGCGATGGTAAAGTGCTAATCATACATCTTGTTGATCTCTTTTCATTTTTGTGTCATGTTACAGGCAGACTGTAGGCTTGTTTAGTTGTTTGACCTACTTTATTACTTTATTAGAGCTGGTATTATTTCACATGCTTGCAGTGCCCTAGTGTGTGTATGTATGTATGTATGTATGTATGTATGTATATATATATATATATATATATACATACATATACATATACACACTCTTTAGTGTAACATAAAGCCCAGGTCTTAACATTTCTTTATAGCTCTGCCTCCTAGTGAGTCCTTTGTCGTTTCACCCCAGAGGAACATTGTGACAGATTGTATGAATAAAGCTCTTCTCATCCTCACATCTATCTGTTTCTCAGTCTATGGAAGGCAGAGGATGGAGAAAGAATCAGATCAATTCAGCTTTTGAACAGAACATAATTTGGTCAACAGTTAATATTTCTGGTGGCAGCAGCCTTGTGAAATCACTTTTGTGAGGGAAAAGGCGAGGGCTCTTTTTTATGAGCAGCCATTTCTCTCACGCCAGGTTTTTGTTTACACTTTCATTATATCTCTACTACATTATCTGATGCCTCCATCCCAGTTCCAATCTCTCACTCGCTCGGTTTTAATCTCGGCCCTTTCTCTGACTGCTCGCCGCACACTGAGGCAAGAGAGGAGAGAGAGGTTGTATTACTGCTCATGAATCAACACAAAATGAAATGCACTCTCTAGTCCCTTCCACGTGGTTTTAATTTATAGCAGAGGACTGCAGATGTGAAAAAAAAAGCTTTTAATGTAATCTGATCACTTTATTCAATACTTAATTTATGGGCTACGTTTGATGAAAGTCTGAGGAATGTTTTGGAGATAAAATGGATTTGTGCTGATTGAGATTTTTCTAGTATTGCTTTTTTTGAGTTAAAAAAAAAAAACTTTAAATCACCTAAAATATTATAGGTCTAAAAATCTTGTGTACGTTTTCAGTTAGGACATTTAATTTAGCGGAAAATTAAAATCAATATTATCATCTACACATCGTGATATTGGAATACAAGTTGGCCAATTTATCCACCAAGCTCTACAGATTGTATTTCAGGCCGACTCATTATTTCTAAAGGCTTATAAGTGATTCATGCTCTATTGACGTCTGAACTGTTAATATATCCCTTTGCTTCTCATCCGAGATCAAATCAATTTATGTGAGTTGGATTTAGCTTGTTTTGCCTTATCCATTATCATCAATCCTGCAGGGTCTTTGCTTAACACATTAAGAAGTCCATGGGCATTTGAAGGGAAATGGAATGGAGCATCATGTTTTAATGCTGACAGCCACAAAAACCAATGAAAGATTATTCCACATCATTGCTCTGTCTGCCTTATGACACTGTGTAAGAGAGGCTTACTGCTTAATGCACAGTTTCAATTTCCGTTCTATCTCTGTGATCTCATGCACAAAGCAGGCTTGGATTTAGATCAGTGTTCCAAACCATCTCTGCATGCTAAAAAAGTGCACACATTGTACCAAGATTAGATTTTATTTTTAAATTTATGTCGTTCATCATTTTACATTCAAAAATTTTTTTTAAAGGTGCCTGCCATGACTTAATGTCAGCCAAATACTGCCCGTACTGAGTAATGTGCATCTACAAAGATATTTACAGTTAAACATCTTCCATATATGACCATGAAATATGACTATGTTTTGGATTTTGACCATAGGGTCTGTGATGGGGGTGCTTAAAGATAAATGTGGTTCAATCTCAGGTTCAATCCCAGGGTGAATGATTGTGATTGTGAAATAAATTGTAAAGCTTCCTGATTGTGAAATAAATTGTAAAGCTTTTTTTCTTATTTTGAAAATATACGATCATCCTTATAGTTCTTATTTTTATCTTAATAATAACGGATTGTAATTTTTGGGGGGATTGTATTTTTTTTTATTAGAACCTCATAGTCTTGCAGGGTTTCAGCACCTTGTTCGGACACAGGGTGCAGGCCTGAGCATGCCCTAAAGAGAATGTCCTGACCTGTTTGTTGCGGGGCTGAGTAGAGATCACTGTTGCCAGCTTCACCTCCCTCAGGCTTGGAATGTGATGCCTGAACCAGACAGAAGGTACGTGGATCCAGATCTAGCACATTACAATAATTCTCAACCTAATTTCAAATGATTACATTTATTTTGTAAGTAACTTAAGTTTATTCATTTATTCATTGAAACACTGGGAGAACATGTTAACTCTAAACTAATTTTAACAATCAGTCCCATGGTCCTAATACTGTATGGCACTGATTACCGATTTAATTTTTATTCATATGTCTGACAAGGTTGAAAACAGCATAGCAGAGTGTGTGACCTCCGAGCCAACAACCAGTCCTGAGGAGCACCAGAGACATGGGCGCCTCTGGCGAGGTGAAATACACATATTCATGCACATATATTTACTAAACATTAACATAAATTTATGTACATGCTCATTCATATTTACAATCATATGTTCACATTATTCATAAACACATAAAAGTAATGTGCAAAAAAAAACATCTTAGTGGAAAGTACACTTCTTACAAAAATTAGGGTATATTTTATTAGGGAATATTTCGTTGTGTGACTCCCCCTTACAATAGTGTTATGCCTGCAATAGTAGCATCTGGCAGCTTCATCAGGATGCCAAGTTGACTCTTTTACTGACCAAAGAAACTTGATCAGGAATGGTCTTTTTGGAAAGGTAGCAACCAAGAAACCACTTTTTCAGAAGGGGGACAGGGTGAAAATGCTAAAATAGGCTAAAACTCACAAAGATTGGAATGAAGATTAGTATATAAGAGTAATATGGTGTGACTAATCCAAGTTTTATACATTTGGGTCCAGTCGTATATAATAGGGTACACAGTATATGGTCATTATACCATGGCTAAAACAACAAGTCTAAAAGAACTGTGAACAGTGCTGTATGTTGCTGGCCTTTATGGGCAATATCAAAGGCACCAGGTACCCACAGAATGTTTTGAGTTGGGGTGTTGGATCGTGTGTGCAAATTGACTTTATCGTGTTTGGGCGATCCAGTTACTCGGTAGCAGCGCTGCCTCACAGCAAGAAGGTCCCGGGTCCAATCCCAGGGTGGAGTGTCCTTGGTCCTTTCTATGTGGAGTCTGCATGTCCTCCCCGTGTCTGTGTGGGTTTACTCCGGGTACTCTGGTTTCCTCCCACAGTCCAAAGAC
>JAVSBV010000147.1:9356203-9372373 GCA_033117975.1 Parotocinclus spilosoma | reverse complement strand
AAGAGAGAGAGAGAGAGAGAGAATAAGAGAGAGAGAGTGAGAGACAGATAGAAAGAGAGAGAGAAAGAAAGAAAGAAAGAAAGAAAGAAAGAGAGAATAAGAGAGAGAGAGTGAGAGACAGATAGAGAGAGAGAGAAAGAAAGAAAGAAAGAAAGAGAATAAGAGAGAGAGAGTGAGAGAGAGACTGGGTAAATTATGTTTTTAATACAACATGATCAATGCTGGCTTTGACTTGATACGTGAAAACACTTTCCTTTGATTCACTTTAATAGGAACCGTCATCTTACACTTAGAAAGGATGTTAAGATAATCACTGTGACTCATGATGTTTAATATTGCACAGACCATGCACAGTTTTTCATTGTAAGCAGACAAATATGAAAGTGTCAGCAGTGACTGTACTTCTTCCAGTTTTTTTTTTTTACATGTCACATTTGTTGCTCTTGTTTTTTCTACAGGTCAAATTACTTCTCTCATTTCTCGCTGGTTGTAAGGTCCAGGTTTTAATGTTGTTGTTTTTTAAAATTTGTTTAATGACAGAAAGACCAAGAAATGCTACTAAGACATGGGGAGCCAAAACCACTAATTCTGTGCAGCTGAAAAGCAAGTGGAGTTCATAAAGCAGTTGATGTGCATATAAACATTTTATCAGCCTGGGAAGCCTTGTAGAGGGGTAAGTAGAGCAAGAGTCAGGCCCGGTCTGACCACTACCTTTCTATTGAACAAGTTGAGAAATAAACAACATGTTGGGTACTTCATTCAGAGTCGACAATGTCGACATTTAGTCCGCACTTTTTACACATAATGTCACAAAAAACTACCACACAGTTTTGACTTTACAGGAAATGTTCTTCTCAGAAAGGTGTTCAGAAGGGCAGGAGTTATAAGGCAGTAAAGAGGCTCAGTTAGCCAGGTCACTTGTTAACATAAAGTCAGCTCTGGCGTTTAAAAGCCATTTATGATCTGACGTCATTAGCACTTTTAATGAGGTCTATACATACATTTTACTTTGTAGTATTTACAACTCTCTAAGGACCATTTGTGTGGTGCTGTGTTAATTCACTAGCTCAACACTGCAGTTGAGGTCATGGTGCTGCATTCTGGCCAAGTCGAGTAGTATACAGACAGGATTCATCATGTCTAAAGAAGCCGATCCTGGTTGGGTGATCATCCATTTGAAGTGCACCAGCACATTGACCAGGATGACCATGGGTTAAAATGTGAAGAAAGAAATATGTGCAATATGTTGTTAGAGAAAGTAGCATATTAAGTAGTAATCAATTAGACAAACTGATTTGAGGCATTAAACAAACATTTTGCTGGTCTCCATGAGATTTTTTAAAACTCTACTGCAACCAAGGGGTTTTTAATTGCTGTTTTTGTTATTTTTATTTCAAGGTTATGGTAGGGTGCCAATATAATACCATTGTATATCAATTGCATGTTGTGCATTATTGACTTATCTGTTCTTTGGTTGCCATCCATCCCCTACTCTTGCCTTTCTTTTCAAGCCCTGAGTGGGATTTTGTGTTTCTTCTGCTAATAACACGTCTAATAACTTTTTTCATGCCCAGTGGAATGTCGTAGCCAGGCTACCACACTGCTTATTGTTGCTCCAGTGAGCTTTTTGGAGGGAAAAGCTGGAAAGATACAATCACGAAAATATTTGATATAAAATTCAACATTCATCTTCCAAAATCCTAAAGGGTTTTTGGCGTAAAAGATTAGTCGTTATTTGATAATCTCCCTGACTAAGCCCATTACAAGCATGAAAAGTCATTACTTCAAACCAACAGGTGAAAGGAAGAACCTGTAAGAACAAAAGCCTCTTTAAGCATAGATGACCAGGTGATCTGCTAAAATTTAACAGGAAAAAAGGGCTTTAAAAGCTATCAGAAGAATTCAAGACTAGACTGTTTTGAGAAAAACAATAACCAGATGATCGTCCAATGCATTTTATTGTGTTACAAAGCCATTGCTGTCTAAGAAAAACATCAAGGAAAGAATGAAGTTCCTGGGAGAATATGGAAAGTTTGAATCATGATTTGAAATGAATGATGAAACTCCAGATAGAGATCTGATAAGAAATACAACTGTGAATGCATTTGTGCTACCATTAAGCATGACGTTAGAGGTGTCAAGGAGTTCTCATGGGTTGCTTTACTGTTACAAGTCAATTAATATTCAGGAATACAGGGAACACACTCGGAGAACAGCACGATGTCCATCAGGCTCATGCTTTGACCCTGTCAGAGTTCAGATTTGAGCACAACAGAGAATATTTGGGTTCGCCTTAGACACTAACTGGTAAAGTTTTTTCAACTACACATCAGCTCTTTGTAGAAATTATCATTGAGTGGAACATTAAGTTCTCTGTCTGTAAAAAGAAAAGCTGTCTGGAAGTTAAAATAGCTGAAAATTAAATTAAAAGCTATGCCATACTAAAAAGAGTTTAATTCTTGCTAGGGTGCTCACTTGTTACAAAGGCAATTTGTTTGACTAATGACAAAGCATGTGTGAGGGAGTGGAGACCACAGTGACCCTTACAAATTGGGTTAAGACATTTAATAGAACGATTCAGAAATACTATATTTTGAATGCAGATTTAGTTCCAAAAATGTTTCAAATATTCACACTGAAAAAAAAAATCATGTGTTGTTATATTTTTTTTGAGTTCTAGACAAAGTGGTGTGGAGTTTCTTGTGTCTGATCTTCATACATTAATTCATAAATGGACACAGTATAACATCGCTGAACATGCTTAAAGTTTCATTAATATTTTACAAAGAAGTTCACTTTGTAGTGTGAGACTCATTAAAACAGTGGATTAATAGGAGAGGAAAGTGGAACAGTCGCTCAAATAGTTTACTTTTGATTCATTAATAAACAAATGATTAAAAAATGTCAGTGCAAAGTGTGTTTTGTTTCCATTCAGATTTCCCAGACTGCTTTTGTGCATCTAAACAATGCAGCTCCTAGTTTATGTCGCTGTGTTGATTTTCTGAGTTCTTGCCTGGCTGGATACACACAGTGATGTCATTGGGCTGGTTTTATCTGTTTTTTTCTGGGAAATGGTTATGAGAGTAAATCTCTTTTTTCTCAAAACTCTAATTTATCCAACATTTTCTGGGAAGAAAACAAGTTAATTCATACCTGCTTTTAATTCTGGTCATGGCATTACTTGTAGTTGTAATTATTCATTTCTGCTTCTGAAAAATATATTTGAATCGAAATTAAACCTGAAATCCTATCCATTGATATTTATCTAGCACAGAAATTAACCTCTGGCATGTTTCATTTAAATGTTCTTCTTCCCACCCCCTTATTGTTTGGGAATGTGCCTACACTATTCTGTTGGGCTGCAAATAGAACAAGACAGCAAAGCAAAGCAAACTGATTAAAAATTCAATTACAGTGCCTCTGAATTCATTTGAGACGTAGGTGGATATTTGATACTTTTTCAACCTCCGTGATTTTTCCTTTAGATAAGAATGCTACATTATGGAGCCTGAGTGTGTGCAAAGTCTGGCCTCGATTCTGATCAAACACAGGCTAAAAAGAAAGTAACGCACATGTTGCAGATCCATGATTTCCTCACTGGTAAATTCTGAAATAGATTTCTGATTGTTTAATATGAATTCAACAACACACACCTATACATAAAGTGCTGTACAAAAGTATTAAGCCACCATTAGCTGTTGTTTTAGCAATATTATAATGAGCATATATTTACATTTAAGACATCAGTAACCTAATCAATTCTTAATAATAAGGAATATAAACAAGAATACACTTCTGAAACTTATGGTTTGTATTTTTTGAAGAGAGAGAGAGAAAGAAGGGGAGTTATAATTAATATTAAATATATTATACAGTATATAATATAGAATTACTTCTCATTGTCTTTATTAAAATTGCTAACATATAAAGAAAACAACTACAAATTTTAGAACAAAATGTCTTCTGCAGGCAAAAAACGGTATTTAGTGTGACCTCCTCGGAAAAGTCGTTTCTTGGCTACTAGCCTTTTAAAAGAAGGTCACTGCTGATCAAACTTCTTCGGATTGTAGAAGGGTCAACTTGGAGTCCTGATAAAGCTGTCAGGTGCTGCTAATGCTCAAGTGTAAGGGGAGGCCACATTAAATACTGCTCCACTGTGGCCTAAAGAAGCAGTTTATTCAGAGTTTTTCTTCTCAGTTGTTTATTACTGCATGCAATTTTCATCTATATTCTGGCTGTATTCTAATAAAGAGAATGGGAAATATTTATATTGCTAAAACAACAAATCTATTCATGGCCCAAGAGAGCACAACACTATAAATTCAGCCCATCGTTAATAGTGAAGGCTACAGATTAGTTTTTAATCTTGCTGAACTGTCAGAGCAGGCGCAAGATGTCACATCTTCAAGTAATTTGATGACAAAGGTTTGAGAAAATTCATTGTTTTTTTCAGTAGAACGCAGAATTATCGCATGGGGCTTCGTAGTGTGTCATATAAAAGTGGTCTTTGTCTAAGTTTCTAGCCACAACTCTGACTCATCCTACTCCTCACTTTAAACCAGCATGGAAGAATTGGGGGAGAAAAGAAAACAATGTACAAAGGCTGTGGAATGCTTCCGCTGACAGGTAAAGCACTATTACTAATTTATTTCTTTCCTCTTAGTGCTGGCTAAGCGCGGAGGAGGCCGCGGCTAGGAGAACACACTGGATGTCTATGCTGTCAATCCTTCATTTCACCTGTCAGTGTGATGACTGACATACAAGCACTTGTTTGCCCTTCCTGTGGTCTTCTCTTGCATGTCCTAACAGGCGCAGGCCTCCGGAGCAGCGCACTTCACCTTCTGCTACAGTAGGTCTCTATTCTGTACACGCATCCACATTCACACCTCGAGAGACATCATTTAGCCCTATGAAACAAAGCAAGAAGAGACAAAAGAAAGCAAAAGGTGCAATATTTGCCTTGTGTGAGCTGTTCAGAGACATTCTAGTGGTATCTTCCATGGCCCAGAGGTGTTCAGGATCCAGAGGTTTGTTCAAGGGGTTAAAGATTTATTTGAAACATAAAAATGAGCCGTACTGACATGATGTTCTGTATTAAAAGCCTAGCAAGTAGGATTATAAGGTTCGGGTAGAGCTATTTGTCTTGCTAGATTACTTTATTAAATTATTAATGTAAATGTTTAATTTATTCCCAAAGTTTAAAGTTGTAATTAATTCACAGCTATTTCAGTTTGAGTTTATTGATGGTGTAGTTAAGAAGACATTCGAATTTGCCCTCCACACAATCTTTCCTCACAGTCTTCTGATTTTGGAATGATTACACCATGCAAACACCCACGTGCTTTTCCATTTGCTTTTATGACTGCGTCCAGAAGGTGTTCAAACTAAAAACAGCATACTGACAATCTGGGGTTGTCTTTCATCTGGAGGTGTATTATAGTAAAATGTTAGTGGTTTATTTTACATTCTGTAAGTAAAGTGAGAGAGGATTTTCTGTTGCCGAATCCGTTTCATCACGTAGCCTTCTCATCTGCACAGTTGTGCTGCTCCCCTGCTTTCATTTTCTTCACATTGGGCTTTCGCTTGGTATCAAACTTTCTTGTCGTTGAATGCGATTATGGAGATATAGTAAGATATAGTGTTCTATAATCAATGTGTAATGCATGCTCCGGTTTGGGGTTGCATGCGTTTGGGGGTAGGGAGGAGTGCGGTAGAGCGTGCTGCTGCTCCCTGGATATTTCATCACAATAAAGCCTTTGTTTTGGCAGAGGTCTCTCTCCTCCGGCTCTGCTGTCAGCCTTTGATCACGGCAAGCCTCTCTGTTCTCTGCTCAGACGGACGACATCAGCCCTCCCGCCCCGGCGTGGAATCCTTCCTGCTCTGGCCAGGTGACAGCAGGTGAGAAAATAGCTGTGTTATCAGTCGAGAGGCTGGATGAGACCTGCCTGCACTGGGTCCACATCGTCCCCTGCATAGGTTAGTGATGCTCATCTGATAACCGAACTGCGGATCAGCTCACATGCTGAAAGCACCTCAAAGACATGTCAAAATTGGTGACCCCTCCTGCCCAAGGTTGCCATCGTATGACTGCTTAATTTAGATGGATGAGCAAAATATGCAAAAAAAAAAAAAAAGTTCTATACACACGGTTGTATTGTTCAGCGCTGCCAACTGCAAGAACCAGACACTTTGAGGCTGTATCCACACTGTGGCGCTCAAAGTGTCCTGTTCCATCATTTACCTGTCTCTACCACTCCTGCTGGCTCTAAGTGAATTCAGGTCTCACCATAATTGTGTTTGAAAACCTTTATTTTTCGACGTCGTCTCACTTTAAGTAAACCCTGCACCTCCAATTAAAGAGGCCCCGCTTCATTCCCAGACCTTGGTTTTACTGTTATTCGCTTATTTTTCTTCTCTTCTATTGATCCATGGCTCTGCCACCCCGTTTGCACGTCTCCCCCTCCTCGCCAGTGTACCCAGCACGTTCTGTGTGCCCCAATACTCAAAAAGGAAGCGGTTCGCCTTTGGACTGGTGCGGCTGGCCAGCCTTAAACGCTTCCAAAGCCTTCTGTCGATAATATTGATGTAATGTGTGGGCATTTTTGAGTGATCCTGCTGTCAGGGGGGGGACTAATGACAGTGCGTGGAGGGGGTGATTGAATCTCGGCCTGCTCATGGCCAGACGGCATGCAGCCAACCCCGCTAGTCATTGATAAAGTGTCAGAGACTTCAGCCATTTGATTAGCCCTTCCACTAATGCCATGCTAAGCAGAAACATTACTCTGCCCCTGCTAGCGTTGGGGAAGGGAGGGGGGCGAACGGAGAAAAATATACTCTACAGGGAAATTAACCAGTGTGGATGAAATGGTGTACCAAGGAAATTCTTGGATAAATTAACAACGCAATTACATTACATGACACGCCGCAAGATGGATGAGGAAAACTTGGCCAGTATTATGTTCTGTTTTCCAAATTGCAATTTATTTGAGGGCTTTAATGGATGCCGTATTAAAACATCTTGAGCCCCGGTCAGGTTTCATTGTGTGTCACCGAGCTATGATTGATGACCCTCTGTTCCCCGCCTTCTCCTGCCGCTCCCTCTCTGCACGCCTCTCTCTCTCTCGCTCTCTCTCTTTTGCTTTCTCTCTTTCTCTCTCTCTCTCTCTCTCTCTCTCTCTCTTTCTCTTGCAGGGTATTTTAAACATTAGCTACATTTATATGGATGCAGGGTTAAGCAATTGATTTTCTTATCGCATAATTTCCCTACTCGCTGCAATGAGCTGATAAATTTCCGAGCACTCGATTTTCTCCCTGTCCTATAGGTTCTATCCGTAAAGCCATTTGTCTTGAATCACATCTGGACATCTTGCTCCATGATCACAACTCTGTGTTCCATTTTTTAGAATCGTTTGTTCTGGTCACTGTGATGGCTCAAGCTGTCGGTTCCTCAACGATGCCCTCTAAGACTGAAAATGCTCTTGCATGCTTTTTGGTTCCACGTCATTAGTGCGTCAGGAACATCTGGAAGTCATCCTCCCAGAGCTTAAAGCGTTATGACAATATCAGAGCTATTGGATTTTACCGTTCATAATTACTCACAGGACAGTCTAAACCACACGTGCCCTTCATTGAACTGGAGAGTGCATGATCTGAACACTGAGTCTCTACTTCTGCTCCACATTACCCTCCCAGATTTCTCTGCCATGTTGTCTGCAAGATGGCACTTCTCAGTGGGGAAAGGTTAATAACGTACACAATTAATCCTCACCAATTTACATCAACATCAAGCCTGTGAGCCATTACCAGGTGTGGGTGTGTGTAAGGGGGTCAAGTTTATATATCATTGTGAGGGTAAGGATAGAGCGAGCTGGCATTTTTACCCTGTATTTACATTTTTCTGGTCCAGGAAAAGGATTTGTGTTGGACAAAAACTTTCATTTGAAAACCAAGAAAAAAAAACAAGCCAGAAGATTTGTTGTAGGTTACTGAGATTAAGGCTTGTATTAATAGTATTAATTGTATTAATGAGATCACACGCTCCAGTGATATCATGTTCCATACTAAGTAGCCACAATGATAGCGGGATATAAAGTAAAGCGAGCGTGTGTGTGTGTGTGTGTGTGTGTGTGTGTGTGTGTGTGTGTGTGTGTGTGTGTGTGTGTGCGTGTGTGTGTATGAAAGAGCGAGAAAGAGAGCATACAAGAAGAGGTGTCTAAAAGGATGAATAATGAACGAGGCCTCTGTGAAGGGACATGTTTCGCTAAGTGGAAATAGTTTTAATGAGTCATAGTGGATTACACCTTAAATAGCTGAAGAATGAACAAGGGGGAGATGTTCAAACACGTCCAAAACCAGCTACTCTCGTTCTGTAAAATCCCCTGTACGCTTTAAAATAGGGCGTCAATTCAATAGCTGTGATGATCACAAGATTTTTGCCATCAGAATTATTTCTCTCAGTTGTTCAACTAATTTGCGACAAATAATAGTTCTTGGACTTAATAGTTTTTGAAAATAAAAGAAAATCTACAATCAGATAATAAACATTTACTCTTTTGAATGGAGGAATGTTTAAATCAATAATACTTTGCCTTCATCCTATCAATCGAGTATTATTCTTTTTAAATACTAAATAAAAAAACATTCGACATACAGTAAATAAATGGATAAATAGATATTAACAGTGTAATTACAGTGTATATATGTAGAGAGAGATATAAGTGGAAACCATCCAAGCAAGGCACATGCAGACACACTCACTGATTCACATGCATGTCTTTGGAATGTGTGAGGAAACCCAGAGGAGCATATCTACACATAGGATGAACATGGAGATGTGGGATATAGTGATGTAAACCAGTATCTCTGGAGCTGTGAAGAATCAGCATTGTTTTTAAATGTTAATTTTGTTTAAAAAAGTTTTGTATACACATAATATACTTGGTTAATCTATACAGCATACAGTGTGATACTAACAAGTATAGTGTAGAATAGTCTCAGAATAATTCATTTGTTCAAGAATACCATACAAACTGGAATTAATCAAAGCATAAATAAAGCAAATAAATGCAACAACAACAACAACAATAATAATAATAGTAATAATAATAATAATAATCAATACATGAAATAAGTAAACATAAAGTTATACTATACTATACTATACTATACTATACTATACTATACTATACTATACTATACTATACTATAAGTTATACTTTATAGCCACTGAGTTAAGTATGAGTTTGTATACAATATACATACATATGGATAATATTATAATATAATATACATAATATGCCTGTGGTTTTACCATAGTTCTCCTTTTTCATTGTTTTTATGGAAATTGGAATACAGTACTTGTGTGTTATTGCTACCAACAGGACTAAAATATGTGTATCATTTTTAGAAGATTGCACCATTGAGTGTTTTATTTAGGGCATCCTTTCGAATTCAGGAAGTCCAAATTATGAAATTTGAATTTCCACTGTGTAATAAGACAAAATTTGAATATTGCATTTCACGGGATGCTTGGAAAATCACGTTTTTTAAATGAAAGTTTAAATGCAATCAGACTTTCATATGATTATATTTGACAGATTACTTGTCCCTGTTTATAATTTTGATAGTAGTCGTGCCTAGATCTAATGCTTCAATGCACTGGAGTAATCAAATATCAGCCAATTATCTATAAGTTTTGCTAAGTTTTACTAATTCCACGATGATAGTAATAGAAATAATTGTGCTTTACTTCTGCACTTGTTTTCGTTTTTAGATTTCTTTTATATAATGAAGCATTTGGTGCTGGGATTTAATACTTGATTATGTGCTTATGCTGGACGGTAGATTATTCTGCTCTAAATGTCTTTTTGTTGTGGGAATGAATTAGAATGTGATGCCCTGCAATGGACACTCTATCCATGGTAATTTCACACAATCTACCCAATGTTCCTGGGATAGATCCTGCCATGACCCTAACCTAGATGGAGATAAATGATAAGAATATGCAATACTGTCCAAATAACTTATTTTGCTACATAAAACAAAAATGAAGCCTATTTTAACTAAATAATCACTAGATATGGATATTGTTGATTTTACGTTTGGTTGGTTCCCATTGACATGTCTGGTCATAGACTGGCCATGGCTCTAATTATATGAATCAATTTTATAATTGTTTGTTGTAGTTAAACAGTGTCTAAAAGTTAGGCTACTCCAAGATGCACTCCCATGACATTCATGAGTTGAATTGAGTCAAATCTGAGTATAATTTTATAGCGGTGCATGTTAGTGTTTATTTATAATCCTCTAATAAGATTGGGTGTTCTCATACTTAATTTGTGGATGTTTCAGTACAGCTTGGCAGTTTCCCAGGTCTGGAAGTTCAGGAATGAGAGGGAATGAGAGGTTGATTTTGGAAGCTGGATGGCTTTTAGAGGCTTTATCTAAACAAAGTTTGGGATTTGTAAATAGCAGAGCTTATCTGGCCATCACAGCCTCCAGATGTTGCGCGAAACAGACCACCTGCTATGGGAATGCCATCACTCTGGGACACTCTCAGCATTAAGAAAGAGATTTCGTTTTAACAAAAAGAGAAAAATGCCTCAGAAGGAGGATTTACGCCTTTATCTTTCATCCATTTCACACGTACCCACCTGCCCTCTGGATAAAACAGCTGGACAGTAATCTAGCTCGCTGCAAGTCTAGCTTACTATTGCACAAAAATGACGGGAAAGAAAAATCTCTTTTGGTGAAGTGTATACAAGGGCAAGTAATGGAGTGTTAGTCTGAAGAGGGGAGAAAAAAAAGGACAAAAAGGTGTGTTAATATAGTGGTGCCGATGGCAGAACAAACCACAAGCATACCGCAAACGAAAGTGCTTACAACACAAAGCCCTTGAAAACCACCACAGTGCTGAGCGCAGCATGCACAGCTTTCTTTGTAAAAACGTATCTACAGAGTTCAGACTCCCAAACTCGAGTCGCTATTAACCTCGTAATGGACTTGCACTCATAGTAGCATGAAAGGCAGGAAGTTCGGATTTCTCACGCCAAAACACATAGCAGTCATGACATTTGATATCTACTACTTATTTATATTAGTTTAAAAATGCAGATAATTGCTCGTATATCAGTAGAGAAATATGGGCATGGTATAAAAAATGTCAACATGTCAGAATTTAATGCTCGACTCGCATTTCTTTGGCCAAGATGTCCGAGTCAGCACTTGACCTTTCCATCCGCCTATCTTCCCATTGTTTAAAGCGAGCCACTATGATCTGCTGTTAGCCAGTGGACTGTTTTGACATTGCTCTTTGATCAATAGAACCCATGCTTTGTGGTCGAACTGACACCCGTCAGCCATCTCCACTTAAGAGGTCATATGAAGACTCGGAATTAATCAAATCACAGAGCATGCCATTTGCCCTCATCCTTCCTGACACGTGTTGGACAACACTGACCACAGCAATGGCAGCCTGCCTTTGATGAACCCATCTTGAAGTGTATATTTACACCGACCTGTCTGTCACTTGGAAAGCTGCTTGTCTTTGATGGTGTTGCAGAGCCACACTAATGGATTATATGTTCCATCTTGGATGGCTGCCATATTTTTGCACATTGATGTGAACTTGCTGAACTGAGGCGATTATGGTGCGGTTTGTGATCATTGTTAGGTTTGAGATAAAGTCGTGATTATAGTGTGTCAAACTGAACTGTGTGACTTTTCAGAGAGTTTAATCATCTACTTAATGAATATTTTTAATTACGAAATTAAGATATGCCATATTTATTCATATGTGTGTGTGTATATGTATATATATATATATATATATAATTTTAATTTAATTAACAATAATGAGGGGATAAAATGAATATGAGGCGATTAAAAAAATTTATTATTAATCAATATTTTCAGAAAAGCAAATTTCAAAAGTCAAAGAAAGTTTTTGATTATTCAAATTAGATTCAAACTCAATTATGGTGATTAAGTAGCAAGTGAAATATTCATTGTGGTAAACAGAAGCATGTCTGGATTAGGGTTAGGATGACAATGCCCCACATGGACTGTTCAGTAGGGCGTATGATCACCCAAGAGTGGCAAAACACAAAAGACAGCGATGGGACATGGACATGATCAGATTGTCCAGCAGTTCTTGTGGGATCCCCGTCATATTCATTTTTAGCAACAGCTACTAAAATTGTATTTGGCTGTATCTTATTTAATTTTTTTTAAATAACATGGTTATTAAAGTATTGTATAAATTGTATTAGCACATATTAATTAGAAATCTAGCAGCTTGTAATGCATGTACAGTATATAAAATCATATGGAATTAATAGACTCGTATGAATTGTAGAAAAGCCTGTCTAAGGTGTAAATTGGTGAAATCATTAAAAGGCACAGGAAGTTTAGCTGGCTCTAGCTCTCTCCTTCACCCCCTTTACTATATTTCTCTCCCTTCCTCTCTCTCTATACCAGAGCCTTAATTAAACCTGAAAGGTTACAAAAGGTAGCAGCAAATAACAAGGCCACATATTAAGTTTAATTTGCCTGCTCTCCTTACACTCGCTTAATAATTCATGCTATCAGAGTCTACAAGGAAGTGGGGACTCTGTCTCTCTCTACCACAGACAGGATCATCTGTCCCTCGATTCAATTTACTTAAGGACGCGCACACCAATGCCTTCCTGCCCAGCTTGCGAAATAAATATGATTATTTTTAATGGGGTGTAAGGTTACTCATCCTCATATTCCCCTGCCGCCTTCTTATGTGACCGGCATGACATACAAGAGCATAGAAGCCTTAGTGTCTCACAGAGGGTAAATCTAGCACCAGTGATACCTGTAATCATTAGACCTTTTCATAAATGGATAAGCCACTATCTACATGCCTCTATATTTATCTCTGCCTTCAAATTGGACTGATTTTCAACAAAACTGCACACACTGTGTTTTTTATTCCATTGTCTACAGATGTTGTTTTGGAGGCTTTGTGTTTGCCGGGCCCTGTTTACAGATTTCTATCAATGTTTACATATTCTTACACTCTTCCACTATGGCCGACGTTGTCTCTTATCGCCGTGGAATGGATCTTTTGTGATTCTGCGTAACTCATGGGGAAAACTGGGGTATTCTCAGTGGGCGAGGAGGTTAACATCAATTTACGGCATAAGGAATTCAATCATATTTAATTCCTCAGTCTAGCAGGAAATATCCCAGCATGTAAACCAATTACAGTATGCAGCTGGATGTTTAGAAAAGCGCAAACCACATCTAGGCAACAGATGTGAGATAATAAATAACAGCTGAGCTTTTTAGTAAAGTTAAAATAAAGCCAAGTTTTATTATTTCATATTTTTCTATGAGTTGATCTCATAGCGGCGCTCTGTAATTAGAGCAGAACAGAAATAATGTAATTGTATTTAAGCTAGAGTACTGGATGGTAACGTTGTACAGCAATAAGCGACTTCATGATAACATCTAAGCGCAGTTTGGGGAAATGTGTGCGGACACGTGTGTTCCTGTGTTCTGTTTATGGTAGAGGATCGGCGTAGGTAGCACAGAGCTAAAACTGCATGCCTGTATCTCCCCCTCCAGGACAACTTGCATATGTTTTCCAGTCTCATCCTGGCTCTGTTGAGATACACGAGTCGAGTGTGGGTGTCTGTGTTTGTGCGTGTGTGCGTATGTGTGTGTGCACGTGTGTGTGCGTATGTGTGTGTGTGCGTATGTGTGTGTGCGCGTGTGCGTGTGTGTGTATGTGTGTGCAAGCTCAGGCTTTCTTCCTTTAGTCTGGGTTGATAACAAGTGAACGCTCTGCTCTCGTCATGATGGATGGCGGCTCTTCATCAGGCTGGCAGGAAAGGGTGGTGGCCCATATGGAACTGGCATATGGACCTCATGTATATGATAGGACTAGTGAGGGGGAGTGACAGAAATATACATTAAAACATTTCCTGCTCTTAAAAATGCAAGGTTCATCAGTTTGGCGCACAGTATCACTCAGTGATTCCTCCACGCCACACCAGGCACACAGACAGGAGCAGATGCACAGCCACAGCTCGGGCCTTCTGCTGCGACAGTCGGAGCTGTTTTTCTGTCTCCTCCAACATAAGAACAGTTTCCTGCTCGCTCTAATTGGTTCGAACAAGCTGTAAAGGCAATCTACTCAAATGAGTGCAATTTTATTTTCGGCAAGTGCAATTTTCTGCTTAATCATCATTTGCGCAAAATTAGAGAAAGCATTCATCAAGAACGGCACAGATATAAACCAGAGCGAGAGAACACATGGTTTCACGATTCCCTGAAACGACATTTTGCATCTGAACTTTTGGCTGCTTCAAATAAATCTTAAAATGACTTATCAATACATGTACAATATCAGAGGATCAGTTATTCTCTGTGGACCTGAAAAACCTGATCTCCATATTGTTATTTTAAAATAGCCCGGCATAGCTTTTCACTCTGATTTAAACAGACAGTAATATATTGCAGGACAAATTAGCAATATATTTATAGTTGTGGAATTCTGTGACTTCTGCCCTGTTTCCTGGCCTGCAGGCTGTCTGCTGAGCACCAGGGGGTTGGGTTCGATTGTTTAAAGCTCCCTTTTTTTAATTGGCGCTTTGTCTGCACGCTTCTAAATGAGTTGGGACACCCACGGAGGGGGACCCGCAGAGAGCCAGGGCCACATGACAGCGCCCACCGTGGGGCCTGTCCCACAAAGCCTCAAACCGCCAGGCATGTGACAGCGGCCCGCTACACCCGTCTGCCCAATTAAAACTCAGCTGTCAGAGCAGGACATTATAGCACAGCACACTGTCTGTGTGGAGCTGCAGATAAGTGTGGGTGTATATGTGTGCGTCAGGAATACCTGCAGCCCATTATTTGACATTATGAATGTCTGCTTTTTAATGTGTGAGTTCTATTTTCATTCGGGGTGTGTGTGTGTGTGTGCGTGCGCGCGTGTGTATATAAATATATGTGCTGTTTGTTGCTTGTCACATGAGGGTGTTTCATATCTGCATCGCCACGCAGTGGTCTGTATAGCAGGCATTTGGCAGCTTTGTGGATCCGGAGTGCCAGGAAGACTGGCTGGGTAAAGTTACGTGCAGAGTGATTTGTAATTCTGAGTAATCACTTAGGACAAGGCCTCACACCATTTTATCTGTTCATGACTGTAGGCCAAAGTCAATACTCATAGGATAATAATGAGCATAGGCTAACGGAGCCCTTTCATTAAAGCTCAGAGGAACAAATCCGATACCGGTCCAATCCCCTTTGTAAGAAATTTCATTCTCTCGCTGGAAGAACGGCTCAGCATGTCCACCATGTACTTCAACATACCTTAGTGAATCCGTTCTAAGGATTTCAGTTTCCAAACAAACAACAATCCCAGGTCAGACATACAGAAGAGACCATGAGTAGGTTTACAAGAGTAGCTAAAACAAAGCTCCAGTAAAAATTACTTACATACAACGATAACTATATTGCTGAAGATGCTAAGCATTCCCAAAAAAGAACTTCAGTGAGAGTGGAAAAAAAAACCTTAAGCTGACTTTACACTGTGTGATTAAAAAGAATTCTGATTGTATGGTGAACGTACAGTGTATCCTTGCTGCCGATCGATTTTGTACCTTTGTGAAGGCCAGCAGCTACGAAGTTGTGACCAGTGGTTTAAACCTCATCTAAAAGCCGCCATATGGACAACTGAAAATTAGACGTTTTTATCCGAGCAAGCAACGATCTAAAATGCTACCTTAATTTTAAATCTATAATAAATATATTGTAGCAACCTGTATACTTTAGCCTGTTCTTCCTACTATTGGCATAACTGCCCATTCTTTTTGCAGTACCTCTGAAGCTTCATCAGGTTGTATGGGAGATGCCTGTGCACAGCTATTTTCAGATCTCTTCAGAGATGTTCAATCGGATTCTAGTCTGGGCTCTGGCTGGGCCACTCCAGGACATTCATAGAGTGGTCCTGAAGACACTCCTTTAAGATCTTGGCTGTGTGCTTCGGGTCGTTGTCCTGCTAAAAAATTAACCGTCGCCCCAGTCTGAGGTCAAGAGCGCTCTGGAGCAGGTTTTCATTCAGGATGTCTCTGTACATTGCTGCATTCATCTTTCCCTCTATCCTGACTAGTCTGCCAGTTCCTGCTGCTAAAAAAC
>JAVSBV010000147.1:9314529-9326442 GCA_033117975.1 Parotocinclus spilosoma | reverse complement strand
TGGGGTGTTTTGCATACGCAAGTCAATGACAATTTGGAGATGCCAATTAACCTAACACTCATGTCTTTGGACTGTGGGAGGAAACCGGAGTACCCGGAGTAAACCCACATAGACACGAGGAGGACATGCAGACTCCACACAGAAAGGACCCAAGCCGCTCTACCCTGGGATTGAACCTGGGACCTTCTTGTTGTGAGGCAAGCTAAGCTACCCACTGAACCACCGTGCTGCCCATGTCATCAAGTACCGGTATTCAAATTCCAGGTAGCCTTTAAAAATAGAATTTAGGTCCCTGAATTATGATTTATGATCCATCTTCTCTTGAATGTGACCTGGGACTGTGGTAGCCTAGCGGTTAAAATTACTGGACTCTGGACCTTGTGGTCCTGGGTTCAAATCCCACTTCTGCTAAGTTGCCACAGTTGGGCCCTTGAACAAGGCCCTTAACCATGATTGCTTGAATTGTAAGACTGTATAAGTTGGAATTCCCTCTGGATAAGTGTGTCTGCTAAATGCCGTAAATGAAAATGCCATAAATTAATGTGTCAGAGCATTTTATCTAAACAGAGAGCTTAACCAAAAACAAAGCCTGAATCTTACCTTGGTACAAACAGACAAATAATAACCATTAACTCTTGCAGTTATTTAGAGTGTGAGGATTCTGGGTAAGTCAACTGGCAGGTCTGCATCTGTGATGGGCAGCTGTGGGAAATGTGTGTAAGAGGCCTCTCACTTGAACATCCTGTTTTAAGCGTTTAAGAGGTTTCTTTTGTAAGCAACGAAAATTTCAAGAGCAGAATACTTATTCAATTTGACACTGGAACGGTTTAAATACCTTAAAGAAAATAAAGACGTAAAGCACAGCTATTTATATTTGGTTCACATTTGTGATGGTTTGCTTTAAAGAAAAGGTTTACCCCAAATACACATTTACGTGATTGTTTTTGTCATTGACTCATGGTTATTTACTCGAATCCGCCAGTCAGTAATGGAAGACTTGGCATGCTAAATTATCATTGGAAGAGGAAAAACACTCGACGTTAATGAGCCATGGTAAGTATGTGTGGACTTGCATGGCAATTCATCCCTAAACTAAAGCCAAAGCAGGTTCAGTGCTTTCTGAACACATTCATGATGAGGTAAAATGTAATGATTTTGTTCTTACCTTTAGTACCTTAGAAAAGCTACCAGCTGCTGCTAAATTTCCCTGTTAGTGCAGGAAACAGATAACGTATGCGGACTTTTGGAAAGGGAACTGCAGCTTGCCGTACACAAGTCTGAATGTGTGTTTGTGTTGCATTATGTCTGCGGTGAGTTATGATGTAAACCCTGTATCCGGGAGGTCCTGACTAAAGCGTAACACTTTCTGAATGGGATTTATGAACAAAAACAAAATGTGGAAACAATGAAAGATGACCGGATTGTATTTAAAATGTTTGTTTAGAGTCGGAAAGTTAATGGAAATATGAGAAAATGAAACAATTTCTATTAGGTTTGACATTTTTCAGAAATAGATTTCTCGTAAATCCCATTTTTCCTTTTAAATCTTTTCATAGATGGACATAAATGACCCTCTCTAACAGTCCTGGGATTTGAACACCATCTTCTGGTCATTGTACATACCAGTATCAATGACCTTTCTAACACTCATCAGCCACTTCATTAGGTACACTTTGCTATACTGTGTTGGACTTCCTTCACAAAGCCTTTAGAGCTGCCTTTAGTGTTAATGTTAAATATACAACAAGGTGCTGGAAATGGTCAACAGAGATTTTAGTCTATTCTTGATAACTTGATAGCATAGCATCCAGCGGTGTGCTATTGGATTGAAATCTGGTGACTGTGGAGGTTATTTGAGTACAGTGAACTCACTGGCATGTTCAAGAATCCAGTTTGAGATGTGTAACATGGTGGACGCATCCTGCTGGAAGTAACCATCAGAAGACGTTATACTGTAGCCATAAAGGGACCGACATGATCAGCAACATTACTTGGGTAGGCTGTGGCATTTAGACAATGCTTAGTTGGTATTAAGGGGCTCAATGAGTGCCAAGAAAATATCCCCCACCACCAGCAGCCTAAACAACAGTTTGTGTATTGATAGAAGGCAGGATGGATCCATGTTTTTGTGTTGTGTATGTCAAATTCTGACTGTACAATCAGGAAGTTTGTCAGAAATCGATAATTGGCAGGAGAGGCAACGTTTTAAACTTGTATTGACCAATTTTGGTGAACTTGTGCAAATATTAGTAAAAATATTAATTTATGAATTAATTTATAAATTAATATTAACAAAAATCTTAATTTTGTGAGCAATATATATTTAAAGGATTTTTTTCACAAAAAAACCCACTGTTCAAAGCAACTAATTTTTTAACTGATTAGTTTTTATTATTATTATATTATAGAGTATAGCTTTTAGCTAGTTTCTCTTTCACTAATAAAATAATAATAAATGTCTTAAAGCACTTTTGTACGTCATTCTGGATAAGGGCATCTGCCAAATACTGTAAATGTAAATATATAATTACATGAATTAATAAAATGTGAAATGATCAGGATTTGTTCATAGTCCATCAGACTTAAATAGATTTAAAAAAATTCATTCTTCAGGTGGTTTAAATAAAGGATAGTCCCTACTCCATCCTTTATTTAAACCACCTGAAGAATGAAAATTACTTATTTGTGTAGGTAATATTTTGCTTTAAAAAAAGATATCCCTATATTTATTGCAAAAACTTGGATTATTAACATATTATTTCCCTCTCAGTATTGCTCAGGTCTGGTGTACAGTGTTGCTCTCTTTGCTCGTGCTCCGAACGCCATCATTAACGTCTCATGAGCTATTGCTAGTTCTGTATAAAATTGAAGAATGATAACACCATTAATATGATAATTAAACTTCCTTGCACACTGGGATTTAAAGAGTAATATAAGTATGGTGAATTTATGACTAATCTATATAAAGGCAGCAGTAATATACCTTATTATGAGCATGAATCATCGAAATACTCAGAGCAGACCTGCAAATGGTCTTAACTGATTAATTTAATATAGTTCAATTGGATTTATTTAAAAGTCATCGTTTCTGTTCCCTTTTTTTAATCGAGCAATGTCCGTGCTGCTTCCTCTCAGCACTTAGCGCATACACAGTACTGTATTACCGAGTTAATGGGACAGATAATTGACAGTAAGCCATAGGAGGTTAATAATAGGCATTTAATTGACTTCTATCAGTTTGTTGGAGCTTCTCAGTCTGTTCTGGCTCTTCTTGGGAAATTTCAGCTTTCGTGCTGGGGCTCTGAGACTTGAAGCATTTATGAGAAAGGTCTGCCAAAGGAAAGGAATAAAATAAAGACATCAAATTTCATGTTATGCAAAGCAAAAGAGTGCAGAGACTGGCCTGAGTGCAGAATAGAGTCACGCAGCAGATGCTCTTATCCAGAGAGAATTACGACTGCTCAAGTCTTACAATGTGCAATCCAAGCAATGGTGGGTTAAGGGCCTTGCTCAAGAGCCCCACAGTGACCAATTGGCAGTGCAATGTTAGAACCGTGGACCTTCTGGTTAGTTTTACAGTACCTTAACTGCTGCACCAACACTGTTAATTAGTTGAGATTCATTTTGTGGACATTTGTTAGTGCTACTTTATTAAACTTGGAAAGATTAAGGGTGTACTCATTTTACCCCAAGGTATGGATCATTTGACTAGCATGATTTCTCTGTGCTGCTCCTTGGCTTTGAAGAGATGCGCTCGGGCAAGGTTCAGTCGAACATCAGCTGTGCCGAAAATAGCTCAGCAGATAGCATGGCTATCTTACAGCTCCAGTGCCCTGGTTCAATTTTGACCTCAGATTCCGTGGAGTCTGCATGGTCCTTTTGGTGTTAACATTGGTTTACTCTGGGTGTGTTTTTTTTCCTTCCACAGTCCAAAGACATGCATTAGGTTAATTGATTAAACTAAAATGTCCCAATCTGAGTAATTGTGAAGTAACCTTGTTAGAAGCCCATTAAAACTAACAAACATCTGCAGCATCGTGAGTGGCGTTCCATTTCAACTTTGAGGGGGGCAAACTGCTAACAGCCCCCATCATATGAGTAGTATTTTATGAGAAATAACCCACAAAAAGCAAGCTTGTGATGATGATGTAAGAATGCTGTAGTAGAGAAGGTTTACGCACAATATGAGCACAGTCCAACCAGTGAATGGAGGGGAGGAGGGGGTTATGTTCTGGTATGGTACAGGTCAACTGGGGATAGTGTTATTATATTATAAACCTGTACTCCATTCCATTTAGCCTTGTTTTTCAGACAAATTTGAATTTGTTCTGTCACAAACTGTGTTCTAACACACCATGTATTACACCCTAATGAGGTAATGAGCAGATATACTGCTCACAAACATTAGGGCATATTTCAAAATAAAATATCCCCTCATTTATGTGAGCAGTGTAGTTAGAAAGCCATTTGGGATAAAGCCTACTGATCAGTTGCTATCAGAAAGTTATTTCAAGGTTTTCAACATCATTGTTTGTTTTTAAATCTCAGTCTCTATTGCTTTACAGTAGTTTTCACTTGATCCTAATAGAGTTAGAGCTGTTTGACGGACTTTCCTTGAGTCAAGCTTTTTTTTCCTCTGTAGAACATGGCAGGACTGCACGAGGCTGTCAGCAGCCTGTGCGATGCCTTTAACCCTGCTGGCCTAGACAAGGGAGTCCTTTGTCTGATGCCACTTTTTACCCTCTGTCCCACACTGAATATGACCAGTCAGCTTGTGTCCCAGACTGGCCTCTGGCTGGCTCTTCTATTTACAGCGCACATCCTCTTCACCTGAACCTGAACAATTCCAGTCCAGGAAAGAGCATTTCCTCTTCTGAGAGTCAAGAATTGTGGAAAGCACTGAGAGCGCAAGGACTGCGACACTGACACTGCAGTCTATCCTGCAAACACCCTGACATGGAGAGAAGTCCTGGCCAAAAATGTCTCACTCTCCAGAATAATAATTATAAGCACTCAGGTGGTGCAGCGACAAATGACTGGTCCGCCCTCATGGTGACCTGGTGTTGAGTCCCGGCGGCGCTTTCCGGCTGGGTTGGGCATTGCATAGACACATCAATGATGCCCTGAGTTATGGACTGGCGGCTGTCCAGAGTACACCGTTGATGGATGGATAGATGGGGTGGCAAATTGCATATACTAACAAGTTGGCAACCTAACAATGTGTCTGATAAAATGGTTAGTGGGGATTGGGGGGGGGGTTGAAGCACAATATGAGGGCATTCTGCAAAACTGTAGAACAATCAGGACTTATAAGCAGTGGGTACGGCTATTTTTTCATTATGCTGAAAACATCTTTACACTTATCATTTAAGCTCTCTGGGCTGCTTAGCTCATGGGCTGGGTTTTTAATTTATGGTAATATCATGCACTGAGGCTAGTGGCCTGCTCACTTGATAGAATGTAAATAGTTAAGAGTGGAACACAAGGATGGCAGGGAGCCATACATCACTCGGATCACTTAAAGTGTGGTAGCTGAGCTGATAGATGAAGATTCAGGAGATGGGAGTGGAGCTAGACGCAGAAAGGTGTTAGAAGGTTGCGAATATTTCTCATAGCAATTATTGAAAGTGTTTTCGCTGACATCATAGTCCTAGCTCATATATCACGATGCTGGAAGCGTGAATAAGAAAGAGTGGCTCGCCGCGAACCGGAGATGGCGGCAGTAAAAATTAGTGGGTTATTTAGGGTGAGAAACAAGAGCGGCTAGGGTTAAAGAGGTGGCATTAGCGTGTGGAACTCACTGTAGGCTGCCATCATACTTTCCGTCAATCTTCCCTTTTTATGTTGCTTTGCATGTTTAGAGTCCTAAGCACAGTGCAGGGAATTGATTACAAATAGTGCAAGTGTAGCCTTTCAAAAAAATAAAGGAATGGGATGAGAAGTCTGATGGGAAACAGTGCGTCAGAGAGCTGGACAAACACACAACTGGCATACCAGGGTAAGGGCTTGGCGTATGTGTGCATGGGGAATGCTCCGGGGAGCTGGGCTGGTATGAAAAGTGTGAGCGCCAGGTCCCTGTGCGTGCATATGCAGGATGTGGCGGATACCGAGCTCTTATATCAGCTAAGTTCAGGCCAACTTTGCATCTCTCTGAAGGTTGGTGTGGAGTGCTGTGGCCTGTCTGGAGTGCATCTGGTCTGGTTGTGTAGCTCACATCCTCCACTCTTACAGAAGGGACTTTCTGTAAGCTGAACACTCCCAGCCTGCAGGAAGAGCTCTTCTGTGCAGCTCCTCTCTGGCAGAAATTCCTATTATGGTTCCTCCTTGCTCTCCCTCAGTGTTTCTTTCTGTTTTTATGTTCTCTTTTCTCTTTTTTTTCCTTTTCCAGCTGTGTTGCCTCACAGCATGGCCTTTGACTTAATTGTCAGAAATAAAGACTTAAACATGGGCCATCTGCATAGATGTCTGATCATTTCCCTCCTCCCTCACACGTTCGCCTAAACAAAGTCTGGATCCTCCCTCTTGAAAGCTCTTGGGAACATCAGAGGACCTCGGTCTCATACACTCTCTCTTCAGGCACATATCCACTTGGCCTGACCATGAACTCGGTGTGAGAGAGGTTAGCCAAAGGCTAATGGTGAGGAACGAGTGGGTGCAGTGGTGACGGTGTGAGTGTGTGAATAGTGCTTAAGTGTGTATGAGCGTTAATGAATACACGGTAATGCAGGATGTCTCGTTTGCAGCCAACCCATACTTAAGATATCAGAGCTACTTTTAGCAACCAGATGAATCCTGCCTGACAGGAAATGACAGGGTCAGGGCTTGAGAAGGGCACTCAGAGGTGACATACTGACCGCACTAAGCTCATGCATTTACTGGCACGACACAAACACAAAGCACCAGTCACCTTAAGCCCCTGGACCCTCTCCCAGGTCGCAGTTGCGCTGCTTGTTTCGTTTTCATTAGGATTCTCCTGCCAAGGCCTGAACTTCTTTCCCTGCCTGAACCCGGGTGACAGCTCAGTAAATCACACCACTTTAGTGGACTTGCCTACTTTTTTTTTATACAATTTAATCACAGAACTCCTGCCGCAAGGAAAATTGAGCCAGTCTATGGAATTCTCCCATAAACAAGAGAAGGGAGCATGGAGACGCTCATGTGCTTCTGTAGCAGAGCAGCTGATAGAAATTCATTAGCTCCTTGCTGAAACAGTGCTCCGACGGGGCCCAGGCTGTTTTCGCTCAGTGACAATCAATCGCTCAGGAGCAACAGGTCCGGACTGTAAACTTGAGGTCACATGTCGAACGGTATACAGTTTCTCATCTGGAATGAGACGATGAACGTGTCGGGAGGATTCTCACACAAGACCTTGGTTTTGATTTTTTATTAGCGGTAACTCACAGGTTCAGTGCTGTTTGAAATAATCAGAGGCTGTATTTCACCAAACATCATCACTGTGGTAAAAATGTTAACTCTTCCAATACTGGAACAAAGTGGAAAGGCCCAACCGGCATTCCTCATTATTTCAAAATATAACTTTATGAAATAAAGTTTAAAAAAAAAAACAAATAAATAAATAAACAAAGAAACAAACAGATAATAATAATAATAAAATAATAATAATATTCATAATACTAATTTATAATAATAAAATAATAATAATAATAATAATAATAATAATCATCATCATCATTATTATTATGATTATTGTTGTTGTTAATAAATCATGTTATTTCTATACAGTTATGTTTGGGAGCTGTAGATGGAAGAAGGCAGAGTTTCCAGTAAATGTTCAGATGTCCCTGGTATGAAAGTGCATATACAGGCTATTAATAATCTGATAATGTTTGGAATTTTGCAGTTATCTGATTTTTTAAGTAGTCTTGAATACAGCATACTCTGATCTAGAAAGCAGATTAAGTAATCAGATAAAGAGTGCTGGATTTTACCTCACTACCTTGGATGTATACCAGTTACTCAGTTTCAGTTGTATTTTGTCCGTCTGCGCATGTGCACATGGTGGCTAGTGGAAAAAAGCATGGTTGCCAGGTCTGCTTATTCTTTGAGGTTTTAAGGAGGCTTATTTACATGGACCAGGTGGGGAATTAAACGCTGAACCACTAAACAGCTATCGGACCCTTTGCAGAGGTTCTGACATGCAATATATACCCAAGAAAATTAAGAATGTCATTATTTAATATTAGCTGAACTTGCTATCTGTAGGAGATGGTCTAGGTAGATTTAAAATGGGATTAGAGCAGTGTGTAACAACACAATTTGGGTTCACTCGCACTGGTGTGTGTCTCTGAGCCTCACACAAGTCTGTTGCATGGGCAGTTTATGTTCCTTAGGTGTTTAATATGTTTGGCACATCCTGTATTTTATTACACATAAAACACTATTTATATGACGCATCAGGTTAGGTGGTGTGAGCAGTGACGCCCCCCCCCAAACAGTTGAAATGAACTTAAAACTTATAAGTTTGAAACTTACCTATGAGTGTCAATTGAGAAATGTTAGGGTTGGGATCTCTTATGAGTTTCTCTTTATTGTTTTATAATTCATTAATGCCTTTAAATGTGTTTGTATTTCTCTGATTTTTTTTTTCTTTACTATGCTCTTGCTGCAATCATGAAGAAGCACATAGTGGGTTTTTAAAGTGGTGATGGGATTTTACTACTAAAATGGACCCTTTGTTGAAAGTGAAGCATCTGTGGGTGTTTCTGAAAATAGATGCTAGAAAGGAGACAGCTGTTCACAGTCTAGAATCCCATTCTGAATGAGACAGATTATAGACATGATGATTATGGGAATAGGAAATAGGGGCTGGGCATGGTTTTCAAAGGCAAATCAATGCTGTAACTTTGGGTTTCAGGAACTTTAAAAGTTAGCTTGGCAAACGAACAGCATGACTTTCAAAGATTGTTATGTTCTGTTAAACCATTTCGTAGTTTTATATAATGTGTGGCGCATTAGAACTGAATTTGTTCCCTAGGTCTAGTGAAGGAACATGTGCTGCACCTTTAATCTTATAGTTTAGGGTTTTGGCAAGTGTTTGGTTACCATTTGGGCTGATGAGAATTTCAATCTTTCTGTGATGATGCACATATAATCTTGAAAACATTAACACTACAGAGCGTAGCTGTACCGTTTAATGTTACTTGATTTGCTTTTCTTTTAAGTAGGCTTGTCTGGGCCAGGCTGAGCTTTGTAAAGCACTTGGGTTGATGATTCAGATGGATAATAACTCTGAATGGAGGAGATGATGTTTTCCATGTGACATTTGTACTTTCCAAACCTGCAATAAGGAGCTGTACCTCATTTCTATAGCAGAGCCCAGATGTGTCTAAAAAATCAGTCAGCAACAGATCATTCCTCTCTCTCTCTCTCTCCCCCCCTCTCTTTCTCAAGCGTGATCACTTCTAGCTTACACAGATTCACTTATGTTTGTCCCAGTGGAGTCCCACTTCTTCAGTGGTCTAGATATTTATGGAGTCTATGTTGACATTGGACAGCATGAAGAGAAATATCTGTGGCTCAAAACCACAAGACAAATGGCTGTGCTGCTTGACGTTGTTGTGCTGACATGCAGGGCTGGCCTGGTGTAGTACGTATCTCACTGCTGCTTGGTGCTGATGGTAGTCTCACAAGTCTGAATTTGGCAGTCTGGTAGTTTTTATCGCTCAGTGTGTCTGCTTACTTTCTCTATGTGAGCCCATTTGACTGGCATTTCAACTGACCAGTCAGAGGCTGTTGTTTTCTGTGTGACTTATAGGGCAAGCCGTTATGTAAGCTAACCTCATGTCAATTCATTTTCCAAAATCAGATAACTCCAGAACCCTGGTTAATTGCAAAGGGTTGGCCACTGTTTAAATATAAAGCTTTTCCCATGTGGACATCATGTTTAATTGTTACTAACTGATTCAAACTGATTTCTTAAATAACTTTTGAAAACAGCCTGCCATTCATATTTTAATCTAGTGATTATATCTGGCAATCAAATGCTTGTTGTTGCTGTGTTTAAAAGTTTGTTTTCCTGTTGGACTGATTAAAATCAATACACAATAATGGGTTCACATGGCAGTATGGATACCCAGTGAGATCATATCTGGCAAGATTGGGATCGCTATGGTTAGCTAATGCCTGGCTCACACTACAGGATAATTGGGTCTATTTTGATGCTGATTCCCCTCCTGACTATATAATCCAATCTTAAACCCTGCATTGTGCTAACAGTCCAGTTGTGGTTGCCCTGATCTTAAATTCTAAGCATGTTCAGTATTATTAACACACCATCCTGTAAGAGGAGAACAAGCTAAAGTGAAGTTTAGAAACCCACTGACAAACAATATGGTAAATTTGAGCATTCAAGCTGACTTTGTGCTTTGGTTATGGAAAGGATGAACGCTGATGCTAATGAATTAGCTAGCTAACATGCAACATGTATGGACAAAACGTATTTGAATTCTGACTCTCACAAGCCTAGCTTATTGTGTAGAATATACAAGCCTTGTTGACTTATGAATCAAACTTTCTTTGATTTTTCTAGTTTATGCAACAAACTATGCAAACTGTTAGCACAGCAAGCTACATCTGGCAGTTGTCTGCCATGTTTGTTATTTTCTGAAGTCATGTTTGTTCATGAATCAATCCACAAGGTAGTTGGCCTGGACTCTGGTATGGGAGAATAATCTAAAAAGTGTGTCGAGTTTTGTTTTGGGAAAGTCTTCTAATGTGAAGACTTTGATAACTTAGCCATGAAAAACAACAACAAAATCAGTCTCTATAATTAAGAATGTCACAGGATTGTACCAGGCGTCACTGTACAGCATACAGTCTTATGCAAATGTTTAGGCAGCCTGGTCAAATCACATGTTTTTAGTAAGTCTTCTAACATATTTCTGCAAATTGTAAAATCTATATTTTTTCAGAATATATTAAAACAAATTAACATGCAAAATTTGCAAGAGGACCTCATATTTAAGCTAGATACCTACAGTTTTATGGGTGCTCACGGGTACCCCCAACTATTCCATAAGGCTTTAACATCTGACCCAGCCAAGGTGGATGGGTCTCTTCTGACTCTTGGCCCTCCAAAGAATTGTTTCTTAAAATGTTTGGTGAGTTTTTCCTTATCACTGTTACCCTTGCACAATTTGGTTTGGCCTTAGATATTATAAGATCATCTAAAATTGTAGAGGCTGCTTTGAGACAATGCTTATATGTAAAATTGTATATAGGTTTATATGGATTATATGGATTCTCATGATTGAAGTGCTCACCATGAGGCCTTTATTCTTAAACCCAACTGTCATCAGGTTCCAAACAAAACCTGGATCTGTCATTGAAGACAATATGGTTCAAGTCCATAGCATTCTAAGTTTCTGCTTTTCTCTGTCCAATGATTCACCCCCTCTTAAAGTCTGTCAACTGGGCAAAATGTCTTTTTGTGTGTCATAAAGGTATGTCCAGAAGTCAATTATCTCTCACCAATAGGTACACTTCCCAAATATAGCTTCTGAGAGGCTTTTTATAGGGCAGCTAGGAAACACTTTCACACCTTCCTGTGAGAAGTCCCAGTATCCAATCAGACCACACCTGTAAACATCTCAAATCTAGATTACACAAGGAGGTTGGGTCCCTTTTTGAGTCATACCAGTATTTTTATCATAATATTTAGGATTTTTTTCTCGCCACTGTTACCTTAGATTTACCCTAGATTTTTGAAAGCTGCTCGGAGTGTTCTCTCATAAAATATCAATAAATGTCCCTTGACTTGACATAAGGCAGGTGGAAACTACATAGTGTTGACAATGAACAGCTTCAAGCTACGGTACTGATGTTTATGGATCAGTTAATAAATAGACTATATATTTATTCATTCATTTATTCATTAATTCATTATTAATGCAC
>JAVSBV010000147.1:9293380-9304751 GCA_033117975.1 Parotocinclus spilosoma | reverse complement strand
TTAAGGGAAAACACAAAATTGTCTAGGTGACCCCAAACTTTTGAACGGTAGTGTATATATATATATATATATACATATTTACTGTTGTCACGTATTTGGAACTAAATGGTCCATGTTATAAAATATCCATAACATCCATGTGATGCTGGACTTGGGTAACATCATTGTGTCACGCTGTGACTCTGTCCTTAATGAAACTCTTTCCCTACAAAGTGCATAGTGAAGGTGATCTGCATCATTCACGTTTACAGCAGACGCCCTAGTTCAGAGCGATTTACAGAAGTATTTATTATTATTCATTTATGCTGGATGGAGTGGACATTGGCCCACTGAAGGACAGTGTGGGGTTGCATGGGGGCATGTGTAACGCTAAAGTGGGCTTGCTGTCATGCATTAAAAATTTTACAGTTCTTCAAGGGATCCTAGTGAGACCTGCCAGCCAGTTCAGGTATCATAAGCTGGCTCTGAGGGTGAGGGGAGAGCTTAGAGGATCACCCCTGCTAAATCAACAGTGGTCATTTCAATGTCAGTTACATGAACAACTTTTAATGTGTTTATTGTGTTGTGTTGTGACACAGCGGTGGCAAGGACAGTTGTTACAACATGATGCAGTGCGTAGCTGCAGGACACACTATCGTAGCGCTAGCAAACCTCCGGCCAGCTCACACAGGTAAGTGTACGGTCAAATGACCACTAACAAAAGGTCTTACAACCCAATGCAAAAGAAATAAGATGCTCTCTTTTTTTTCTTTGTATCACAGATGAGCTTGACAGTTACATGTTCCAGACAGTTGGTCATCAGGCCATTGAGCTGTATGCAGAAGCTATGGATCTGCCACTCTACAGGAGGACCATAGAGGGCTCCAGTGTGGACACTGGCAGGGAATACAATCCAAACGAAGACGACGAAGTAGAAGATCTGTACCAGCTACTGAAACTGGTCAAGGTTTGTACACGCACCAGTCACTTTATTAGGTACATAATCTAGTTTCTACACTCACTACTCATTTGATCTGACCCACTTACCTTATAGAAGCATTTTGGAGTTCTACAATTACCGTCTTTAGGCTGTTTGTTTCTCTACTTATTTTGTTAATGCTGTTTACTCTGTTCTCTAATGGTCAGGATCCCCACAAATCTGGAACTGTTTGGGTCACCTCTTGCTAGAGTTCTTTTGGGTTTGTCTGGGACCAGATTCTATTAGAGGGATCTCAGAATTGGCTTGGAAACATCATCAACGGACTAATAAACTAACAAAAAGTGTCAAAAAGTAAATTTATACTATATATGTAATAAAAAATAAATTAAAAAAATTACATTATTAATTTATTCGATACTTTTGAGACAGTACTTGTATAAAATAAGACGCACAAAATAAAAGGTACAGTAATAATCTGATCACAAACATTTGCATATTATTTGATATTATTATTATTATTATTATTAATTTGATATTAATTTATTAATTAATAATTATATATTATTATTATTATATATGCTGCTGGCCTCTAAAATATAAAAATGTGTTATTTATTAACAAATAAATTCTAATGGTTACTTATAATGAAAATAGATTGTGCTTTGCTTTGTAGAACTATTGAACACTCTGAATTAGGAAATAATATTACAACAGGAGAATTTGTCAGCCAGTGTGAACCAGAGTGCCTTTATTAGGCATCAGTCCACATTTCCTAATTTTTAGAGGTAAACCATTATGCCATGAGATAATTAGTTTAAGTCCCGTATCACAGATGTGTGGTGTAATATTTAATTAAAAAATAACCTTCACAACCCCCTGCACCTTTCATTCTTTGATTATAAACTTGTAGCCATCCAAAAGTAAAATGCATTGTGCGGTTTTAAAGTCATGATTTGCTTAGGAGTTAGATCAAGCTGCTGGAAACATGGATGGGCTTGGCAATGTAAAGTTTGAGAGCTGCATTTATTGAAAAATCCCCAGCGATTACAAAGCAAAAGCTGTGGCATATTAAACATGCTGTGATCTGCTCTCACGACCCCTATCGAGAGCAGCAAAAGAAGATCACCAGCATCCACCTAGCACACTTCCAGTAGCATCAGGTTTAGGATGTGAGTTTTACCATTAGGAGTGTAGGTCATATTTATTATTTCAACACTGGTTTAATATAAAAATTGCAACATTTTTAAACATTGCCTTATATTTTAGAAGTGTGGCATTTTGGCAGAACGGCATAGGTACTGTATACTCTTTACTTACTATATGCTTGTCTTGTTTGCAGACTACTAATTGGATGATTAATTTGGCAAATTGTGACTCCTTAAAGTAGAAATTCTGCACATATTTATCTGCACTCCATACCAAGCTTACTTTATAGAAAATTATGAGGGATATAAAACAGATCAAATGGACCACATGGAACAGAAATGCTCCAACTAATGCTTAAAATATGTATCAGCTTCAGCATTTTAAGTGTGTGTATATAATAAATAAATAAATAAATAAATAAAATATTATATATATATATTTTTTTTTTATTATTATTATTTTTTTTAATAGTGAGCAGTATAGCATAGTTGCATTATAAAAGTTTTGGCAGTATTGTGTTTGCTTTTACTGTTTTTGCCAAAATGACACCAACCCAAACCCCAGTGGCTAGGATTTATGTGCAGAGACTGCATTGGAGACAGGGGCGGTGGGGTTCGAATTCACATTCGGCAACATTTGAAGTCATCAAAACCCTATGTCCTACATGTCATGTGCGTATGTTGAAATGTTAAATTAGCTAAGTGTGCATTGTGATGCAATATGCAGAATTTCCTTGCACAGTCCATTTGAAAGTGTAATGGAAATGGAAACAGAGATTCATACATTGATGTAACAGTGCTGTACAGGATTAGACACAACATTTAGGGACATGCAAACAGTGTGCACTATTAGGTAGCAGTTCCCTGTCGGTTACATGTAAGAACCTGGTGTGTAAACATCTCTGCTGCAGTGTCTTTTCCACTGAGATAAAACGTTGAGCTTGTGTAAATTGAAATATTTACCACCAATACAGATAGTCTACAATTTATGATGTGGATAAGTTCTGGCAAATCCATCTTAAGCTGAATAATTAATTATACTGTATATATTACCGTGCAGCCTGTATTAAACACCTATAAACACGACCCTGAGAACGGCGATTTCCAGGGCTCATCACTCCCACCATAAGACTCCCCACAATAATGCACTGCAGAGTGCTGGAGAGTATCGTAGTGCAAATGCACCTTAATTATGATTAAAATATTTCAATTAAACTACTCTTAGACAAATTTCATTAACATAAAGTTTACTTTTTAATAAAATATTTAGTATTTCATGCAATTTAATAAGTAATTTGACTCCCTCTGTCATGCACTGCCTACTTCCTCATCAGAGTGCAGTAGAGACATGCGTATCGCTTGCCTGGGTGTAATTAAAATTTCTGAACTCAGTGTATGGTTTCTGCTACATGTCTATTTATTATCTTATTCCCATTGTTAAGTCAAAATATTGTTAAGTTGGCACATTATAAAATGGGAGTACAGTGTTCCCTTGTTTATCGCGGTGGTCATGTTCCAGGAAGTAGGGGCGCTATATTTATTTAAGTATTTATACACTGTTTTACCCGTAGAACTTGCAGAACGTTTGGGTGACATCGTAGGCCTTGAATGAGTTCAGTCTATAATGAAACTTTTACAAACTGCGAACATAAAACCCCAGACAAAAACTTGTCATGTTGGCAAGTAGCGACTCAGACGGGCGATACTCTAGTCTTACTTCTCGTTATTGGTGAGTATTCATCCGCTGAGTAAATACACTATTGTAGTGTTTTTAGGTGTTGAATAATCAAGCAACACGCTGAAGTAATGGAACGTTCTCTTTACTTAACACACCATACATCACTCTCGTATCTCACATGCTCCTTCCTTACTGAGCTTACAGCATCATAATATCCTACACACTGAGTAGATACAACAGCTATTTACTGTAAATCCTCGTATTTTATCATTTATAACATTCCTTTATTGTTAGACTTAATTTTTTTTAAGATCTTTTTTAATTTTGTGAATTTTTTTTATGTAAAAGTTCTGCGAAAATCCGCCATATATTTTTTCCATCAATATTTTTTGAAAACCCACGATGCACCGAGTCCGCGAAAGTTGAATCGCGAAGTGGTGAGGGAACACTGTACCTTTCTAATGCCAAGAAACTGAATTTTTTTTGGCTACATTTAAATTGACATTCAAATCTCAAAACCTTCTTTTACATCCCTCATTAAAAACACTATGAGAGTAACCTTGGTTGGATAGTACATGACCAGGTTCAAAGTTGCTCAACCCCATATTTGTTTCGTCAGGCTTGAAAGAGCTAAAATTTCCTGCCATATGTCTTTTGCTATTTCTAGGGTTTGAAGAAAACTCAAAGATCACGGTTCAAATTGCTCTTTCAGTTTGATTATTATAAATGGTCTAGCATCAAAATCCAAACCGAGTCTCATCCTTAAATATTCAGGAATTAACTGGATAAAAAATACCCCCCAAAAAACCTAACACTTAGTGGTGGTTCACTGACGGGGTTTGTGATGAGAAAGCAGACAGCGATATTGATGTACTTACGCAGTTAAGAGGTTGGTTCATGCATTTTTATGTAATTTAAAGCTTTATTTATGAATATGCACATTTACAAAATGCACTTACTGTACAATTTGAATTGCTTTACCAATTAAAAACATTCCTGATCTATCAAATCTAAAAACAGTTAATTATATTGTGGGGTCTTTTTTTTTTTTTTAAGCTTACAAACCAGCTTCAGTTTTTTTGCTCAGTGTAGGTGGCTGTGCTTAACGCCATTCAGGGCTATCGGACACGTGTCATTGTATTGTTTACCATGCTTACAATGATCTGTGGGCTTATGGCTGCGTATGATAAACACTCATTTCCTGTCTGTATTCAGAGGAACAGCAGATACCTTGGGCTCCCGACATTCTTTCTGTTAGTAAGCTAAACACACACATTTGTAAGAAAATTCTCTGATGTTACTGCATGGGTTGTATCGGGATATTTATTTGGGTTTAGCACTGGCAAAAATGTGAGATCATTTGTATCCCGAGGTTTACAAAGTGCCAACAAAAGCAAATAAACATCAAAGTGTTTGTAACGTAAGTGACTCGTTACTGTGTACAGAAGTTGATGGTAACCACAGTATTATCAGACAACACATCATTACATTATTTTTCACAATATTAATGTTGTTTCCTCGTAATACCTGATAAGTCTTATCATAGTGTATGCACCCATCAGTTTATATTAGAACCATAGCAATCAGTAAATATGGGTAGTTCATGATACTTTTCTGTAGCTTTTCCTGTTTCAATTTTAAGCCAGTTTATTCTGGTCAGGTTTGTGGATGGTCTGGAGCAAACCCTGGAATTTCTTGAATGCACCACCCACACTTCTCGCTTCAGGCCCAACTTGGGATTCGAATCCAGATCCTTTGAGACACATGATCTCTATCTATCTATCTCTATCTCGATCTATTTTTTTTTACTTTTATAAAGAAAAACCCTTGAGACACTAAACTTAAACTGTTTTTATATTACTGAGTGTTTGTGAATAGATTTTGGTTGTAAAGTTAGTTTTTTGGGGCAGAATAGTCAACATGGTGCACATAATAGCTTTCAGTTTGGGCGTGAGTTTTTAAGAAAGAAAAAAAATAGATTTACAAGGGTGTCAAGGCTCAAATGAAATGTGACATCACTCTAAAATCTATTTATATATTTCATAGTTAAATAATGACAGTATAATAGGCTTGGATGGTGGGGCAGCCAACTCAGATTGTAGGACATTGCTTTGTGAAGTTTTTGTTTTTTTGTAATGATTAATGACAGAACTTGCCAGTCACACACATAAATCATCTGCCATGGGTTAAAACATTACAGTAATCGTGTCTGACATAACCAAGTGCTTGAAGTATATCCTTACTAATAACTGAGGATTATTATTTTATTAGAAAAATTCTACACCATTATTATTACTATTATTTATTTTTTTTATTGTTGTTGTTTTATAATAATGGCAACAGCAACAATACTAAAAATAATAATACATGTAAAAACAAATTTCACAATAACAATTTATATCATTACTATTTTGTTATTTGTAATAATTATTTTATTTTATTTTTATTCATTTCAATCCATTTAATCTAATGACCAGAGTCTCCTGAGTAATCCATGAGTGTGGGACTGTTATTTGTTTACCAATCCCACTAGCTTCAAGTCTTATTAGTTAAATGATAACCATACTTGAATAAAATTAATAAATATTAAAATAATATGAAATTATACCAGATTATAGACTATAAATATTAATAATATTGTATATTTTGGATTATTTGTCTAGCATTAAATAATTCAGTTACAATATGATGTAACTCGAGACTGAACTACGCTTATCTGTAACACATGCAGATGATTTTAGTTTATACATTTATTTTTAATGTAATTAGAAATATTGAAAGTTTTTGGTATTTATAATGAGAGTAAATGTCTAAATGTTCCCGGGCCATATTATCATTTTTAGATTAAAATATATTACAGTAGTTTTGCTACCACCATTGCTGCTACGTTATAACAATAGTAATAATATTAAAAGTAATAATGATGATGAACCTTCCAAACTTTTTATTGCACTTCTGAGTTAACAATCTGAATGACAAACTTTCCACTGAGTGGTAATTCAGTTTCGGTTCTATAGAATAACAGAATGTCTTAATAATAATAATAATAATAATAATAATAATACGAAGAAGAAGAAGAAGAAGAAATAAATTGCAGCAAGTTTGCAGCATGCCATTTTTTTTTCTTTAGACAAATTAGTATTTTGTGAGCTTGCTCTGTTTTTCTGTACCGTCTTTTGAAGACTTCTCATGTCTTCCACTGAGCTTTGCACGAGTTTGATTTTTGTTGGAGCAAATAAAAAAATCCCCTTCGATAATTAGCTGTTGAATCTCCCTCCCAGGAAAAGAGCAGTTTTAGCTTCAAAAATGTGTTCTGTTTGAGAAGTGTGATATTTTGAAAGCTCCATCCTAGCAGTTTGAAATAATTAGATGTTATTAAAATCTTTTTGGGAAATGACACTTGAACGCAGATGCAAGAATATTTTAGGCTCTGTTTTAAAACAAGCCTGTGCTTTTTGTGATCTGGAAAGTGCTGGAACCGGTGCGTTCTGTGATGCAACAGTGCCACCTATAGCTGTCTCTCTGTAACTGTGCGTGTGCTTTCCTACTGTTTTCTACACCTGCAGAATTTCTGCTGCTTCTCAGAGATCAAAAAGGTATCAATTTCTTAGGCAGTATTGTCAATGAAGAGAGAGAGAGAAAAAAATGTTTTTCAGGAGCGCTGTTAATGTTGCTGTGACAATGCTGGCTTGCACTGGTTGTCCCTCCTCTTCCTGATCACTGTCTGGGACTCTTTGCCTTTTGATGTGTGTAATCTGAGAGACAGGAGGCATGGCACAAACCCAGAGTCTGATCTCTGAACCGGGCTTTCAGAGAGATAAATAACAATTCATTGCTTTATTTGTGCTCTGATTGCAGGGATATGCCAGAGATTGGTGTATTTTGGTATTCTCTCATAAATCGGGCCAGATTGAATGTCAGCTTTTCTTCACAATGTAAAAGGATTAAAAAAATTTAAGTTGACAAATAAGTAAAGAGAAGAAATGGGATATTAAGCAGGATTCATTGGCACGTTTTGTTCTGAGATTATTGCATGTTTAGCAGTGGGTTTAGGGAAATCGCCTGGTATCAGTGAAATCATCCCTAATGTAATTTAGTAGGTAATTTAGTGCAGTCTGCGATTCAAATCAGCTGAGCTCTGACTGTGATGCCAGTTGTTCTGCAAAAGGTCACGATTTCCCATATCCCTGATGCTACTTGATGCATATGTGTATGACCTGTGTTGCAGGTGTCCATTTTTCTGGTGTCTGTAGTTGTGTAGTTTGCAGTCTTGTAGTTGGACACAAGAATGCACTCATGCAGTACAGTATCGGTGTCTCACACCAATAATGTGCACTACTGTTCAAAGGTCTTGAGCACAACTTAGATTTAGTTGTTTTAGCAATTGTATAATGACTATATATAATTATTTCTCAGTCTCTTTATTATAATGCAGCCAGGAAAAAACAGGAAACTTTGTATGCAATATAAAAAAAAAAAACCAGCTTCTACAGGCTACAATGGCAAGTATTTAGTGTGACCTGTCCTTACGCTTGAGCAATAGCAGCCTCTGACAGCGTCACTAGAATGCCAAGATGAGCGTTCTACAGTTTTAGGAAAGTTTGATCAGAAGTGAAAGAGTAGCAGGCAAATAAACACTTTTTAATGAGGCCAAACTTAATACTGACTTTTGCTTGCAGAAGCCATTTTGTTCTGAGAAATGTGTTTTCAAAAATGTTGTTTACATTTTTTCTGTTTGTGTTTTAATAAAGAGACAGAGACCTGATAATATATAGTCATTGTACTACTGCTAAAAAAACTCTGTATGTCGGGACAAGTAAGCCCTCCAGTGAAGTAGATTCTGGACCCACCTGGAACCCTGACAAGTTGAAGCAGGGTCATAATGGGAACTTTTCTTCTATTAATACATTTGGTATTACGTTCTTCGTTAATATTTCACTTGTTTGGTGGTTAATCATACTATTTATTGTAGCCTAACAATCAAATAAAAAAGGCAGAGGTAAATGGTGGTGAGGGATTTGCCTTTTATTGCCCATTAAAAAAGTAAAGCAGGCTCTAACCTGCTTCTTTCACGTCCCACAACATTAGACATCAATATAATGAGATAAATTATGAAACGATGCTCGCTAACAAAGGAAACGGTGTAATTAACGTCACTGTTTAAGTGGAGTAAACCTCTTCCCGTCCCCTGTTTTGCATATGGGCCACGTTCCACCGCCTTGTTGTTGATTCTTTTTCTTGCTTAGGAAAATTATTACAGGCAGTCTTTTGTGGTTGCATGAGCAGAATTAATAATGTGGTTTACACTTTGAGGCGAATCAAGCGTATCCATCTACTATTCAAATTGCTTTTCTGAGCTACAGAATGAAAGATTCCAAGAAAATGCTGGCTTTTTTCCCCTCACATTTCATTCACCTGACAGTGTTTTAAAAAGAGGCTGATTATTTTGGTAGGTTGCTTCCAAAAGCAGGATATTCCTGCTATATTTTTCTGTTCCTTTCCCTGCAGCTGACCTGTCATGGAAATCCACAGAAGAGCAGCGTGCCGTCGCTTTGTAGACGAACGCTTCCTTCCGTCGGTGTGTATTAAAAACACAGGCGTTTTGGTCGAGCCAATCCTGGTGTTTAAGTGCACTCCTGGGCCTCCATTATCGACATCATCAGAAGAGACTGGGGCCTCATGAGAAGAGTCCATCAGGCCGGCCCGAAACACACGTTTGTTTTTCCTTTTCCTCTTCTCTGTTCGTGTCTGGGCCTCGGTGCTGTGTGCTGACTTTTATCCGGAGCCTTCAGAAGGCTGAAGCTGGTGAAGCGCTCCTGCTGTGAGGCCGCGGGCCCTTAAGCTGCCGATCCACGCTGATCGATTGCACGCCTGCACCAACGTGTCCCGAGTGCCGCGTAGCTGTGTGGTTAAAAAAACAAACAAACAACCAAACAAACAATTATTGCAAAAATGCAAAGCAGAATTTGCTACTGTAAGTGGAGGTGATTTTTGGAATAGAGGTAGTTTTTGAAAATGAGGGCAACTGACAGTTCCACTTTTTAAACACATGCTTTTATAGTGCATACAAACCCCATCGCCTCCTGTTTTTTGATGTTGTTGTTTGTTTTGTTTGTTTTTTGATGATTCATTTATCTTGTTTTGGCAGACAGGGCTGTTTCTTATTCAGCATTATGAATGGGTGAGGTTGCTGCTATTTTCCCACCCATGTAAGGATGGTGGAGTGGTCCAGATAGTAGCAGCTTGTATTGTTTCATGCCCAAGTGGAAGTGGTGGGACAGGATCTGTTAGGCACACACAGCCATTTCCTCCACCATGATCAGGCTCCTCCAGACAGCAGATAAAGAGCTTTGCCTAAAGCCTTTGTAATTTGTATGTTTCTGCTCAATCTTGTTTAGTGATGATGAAGTAAGATAGGCCTTATCATGGTTTGCCAAAGGCATGAGCAGCCAGTACCACTTGAACATTGTTGAAATAGAGTCAGTTTTTTTTTTTTTGACTGTTTATCCACTACACCCGGTCAGTTAGTCCAGCTCAACTTTTAAATGCATTTAAACTACTGGTTTTTATTTGTAGTTTGTTGTTTGGGTCAAAACAGGCTACTGTTACTAAATAATATAAGGATGTAATGACACGCACCTTGTATCTATACCCACCAGATTGCATCCCAAATTACAAAAGAACAATAAGATAAAGTAGATAAAATAATTAAACAGTAAAAAAAAACATCCTACAAAACACTTGTACAGCTTTATCCACAAAAGTCAGTAAGTAAAAAAGTAATTTTCATTCCAGTATATGTGAGCTTAAAGAAGCATTTTTATTCTTTTCTAAAGAATAAAAAAAAGCTTTTTCCTCAAAAAAGCTTCTACCCTTACAAAAAGACCATTCCAGATCAAGCTTCTTTAGACTGAAGGGCCAAACTTGGCATCAAGTGTAAGGGGAGATTAAACTAAATTATTGCCACTGTAGCCTATCGAAGTTTTTTCTTATTTTATTTTCCTTTCTTTAATACTACATATACATTTCTTTATTTTGTGATTGTATCCTAATTTTATAGTTATTCTAGTTTTGAAGAGACTGAAAAATAGTTATACATGCTCCTTATACTGTTTCTATAACAATATTTTATATGTAATCTAATGGTGGCCCAAGGCTCTTGCAGAGTACTGTAACTTGACTAGCTACCGGGCAGAATTAACAGACTCCTTTGATGCCTGTAGGATTGTGATTGGTTGGCTAATCTGTGCATTTGTGGACATGAGTTAGTTCTGTATATAAAAGACAAGTGGACTACTATAGCCTCAGCTTTAGACTGGAATGTAGAATTCAGGGAAACATAACATATTAAATATTCTGTTGATGGGAAGGATAACATTTCTGGTGACTTCCCCTCTTGCAGTTTACTAAGTACTTTGTCCTCTGCAATATCCAATAAAAAAACCAATAGCCAGACACATAATCTGCTGGCCCTGTACACCCGAGCTAGTGATTAGTCCAGTCCTGATTAAGTGATATGCTGAAATTGTGATTGATCCACTGGAGATTTTAGACTGATACTGTGTGTGTGTGTGTGTGTGTGTGTGTGTGTGTGTGTGTGTGTGTGTGTGTGTGTGTGTGTGTGTGTGT
>JAVSBV010000147.1:9242651-9282828 GCA_033117975.1 Parotocinclus spilosoma | reverse complement strand
ATTAATGAAGATTGGCCACCAGGCTGGTCCAATTTAGCCATGAAACCTCCCACACTAGAATGACAGGTGTTTCAGTTACATTGTCCAAACCCTGTAGTAATGATCATTTGCAAATGGGACAGGGCCCAAATGAGTTAAACCCAGATTATTACGTGCACGGCGCGGCCTTCGTAGGGAGTAGGGCACGGGAGTGATGATTTGGGATTGGGCCGAGGCCAAACCGTGTACTGTACCTTTAATAAAGTTAGCTGCCAGGCCCAGGAAAGTTTACCACTGGGAGACAGAGGGAAGAGCGGAATGGCGAAGGGAAACAATTAAAAAACAAAGCGGAGATTGATCGAAGCTGCTATTAAACGCGTTTTCGTTTTGTTGTGAGAAACAGCTGTGCTTCTCCTCCCCAAAGTTGGACGAAAACAGGACCGAATTTGATTTGCAGGCAGAACCAGAGATTTTTTTTACCTCTAAGAAACCGCTTTACAGCTCCATCTTCCTACAAGTAAGTGCGCCAGGGTGTCATTCTACAAAACTCTCCACCCTGGAGTTGTGAGAAATGCTTTAAACGATTCCTCTTTTACCTTTAATGGGCAGAAGTAGCGAGCCAGTGGTTAGTTAGCTGGAGTTAGCCGTGTTGCTAACGCATCCCTACCTCCATCCAGCGTGCTGCTCATCATCCTGCATCTTCTCCCAAACTCTCTGCTAAAACGCTACTTACCGGATCATTTCTCATACCTTCCTCCGATTTGGTAGTTTAGTAAACTACCAAATCGGAGCATTTATTATCATCTCCTCCAAACCTTTATTACTTTAATACTTTTGACCCTGGGATAGCTACACTCCAGGCGGGTCGGTTCTTTTCTAAACGTTTATCTCTGTGGTTTGTGTTTATGCGGTAGAGCTTAAATGCATCTGTGCTGTTATTTAATGTTTTCCTCTAACGTCGAGATGAATGTAAGTTAGTTTGAATCTGGTTATAATAGTTTCCAGCCATGCATCCATCACTTGGAAGAAGAACAATAATAAGCATCATTTCGTTGTGATACAAGCTGATCTATAACGCTTAATCCCTGTGCTCTAAGAAACCAGTTTATGAAGGTCAGACATCGCATGATTTGGTAACTCTGCATGGCCTTGGTATAAACTTTTAAACACTCTGGTTAAGCTGGTCGACTGGGAGATGCTCACTGGTGCACTGGTAGAAGTTCTGCCCCTGGTTGCATACCAAAAGCTCGCCGTGAAGATCTGTGCAGCTGAAAAAGTCACTGCTTAAGTTAGTCAACCTTCAAAATCGAACTTCTGAGGCTGATTCAGTAGCTCACTGGTCAGGCTGGAACAACAGAAGCTTGCTGGGAAAACTGGATGACCACCAAACAGCTTGCTGATCGAACTGGTGCACCAGCAGAAGCAGCAAATGTTTTCGGGTCCAGCAGCGCCATGGGAGCATCCTGTGTTGGTGAGCCACCAGTGTTTGCTGGTCAAACTGGCTACTAACTGTGCTGGTCTTTGGTGGGTGTTTAACAGGATATTCATGACGGTCACCAACATGGAATGCTGATACGATGCTGAAACTTCTAACAAGTAGTTGTACATTTAGTACAATTGTCCATAATCGGACAGGAATCTGATTAATACTGACCAGGTAGTCTTCTTAGCACAGTACAGATGTGGCAACACCATGATGTTATGTAGTGTGCAGGTTGCTGGGGATTTGGAATGGATTATTGGGAGCCTGTGGGACTATCGATCATGGAACAAAACCAAACTTTGATTCACTTCGCTTGAGATTTATTTTATATTAAGATAAAAGTGCTGCTGCTCCAGTGATCAGTCTGATAAACTTTGCAGATGTATACCGTGCTTACTGTGTGTGTGTGTGTGTGTGTGTGTGTGTGTGTGTGTGTGTGTGTGTGAAAGCAGCTCATGTCTGGGCACACCTGCTGCAGTTGCTGGTAAATTGGAGAGGCGTCAGAGCAGCTCATCGGATCGGTTTGGGGTTAAAGATGAAGGTTACGGTCACTTTCGGACGCACTGGAGTGGTGGTTCCCTGTAAGCAGGGCTGGACTGTGCGAGACCTCATTCACCAAGCAACCCAGAGATACAGAAAACTGCTGGAACAGGTAAGACGCTGCCTGTACGGCCACGTTTTGGACGTCTGTATGTGACGCCGGACCTGTCCGGACCGCACCACTGGGACTCGAAACCTGGCTGGGCTGCCCTTAGGCTGCTACGCCACACGAGTGCCCCCTTTCTAAGTCATAAAATTAGGCATGTTGCATTTTGGAAGTTGATTTGAAGTCTGCCTGGCTTTTGTTTCTGTTCCCCCAATTTCCAGCATTGCAGACGCTATCCCTAAGGCCCCCCTCATGGTCCCCCGACCTCGACCCTAACAAATATGTAACGCATGTAAAAAATCAGGGGTTGAGCTTTAAGAAGAGAAAGGGAGAGAAGGAAAAGGAGAAAAAGACCAAACGTACCCGTGGCCACGCCCAACTCTAAAGAACACAAGCTATGTACAACCAGCGTCTAAAATACAAGGGGTGAAACGAATAGTTTGGTTTAAAAAGTAAATATTTACATTTATGTTATTTAGCAGACGCCCTTATCCAGACCGACTTACAATTCATAGTCTTACAATCCAAGCAATTGTGGGTTAAGGACCTTGCTCAGGGACCCAACTGTGGCAGAGGTGGGATTTGAACCCTGGTCCATAGTCCAGTACCTTAACCACTAGGACAACACAGTCCCATTATACTTAGTCAGCAGGATTTGAGCATTCATTTGATAAGAAGCGCTCTTTGTTCGGTTTATATTTCATCTTTACGTTTTGAATTACATTTACAGCATTTAGCAGACGCCCTTATCCAGAGCGACTTACAACTCATACAGTCTTACAATCCAAGCCTTGCTCAAGGACCCAACCAGAGGCAGAGGTGGGAGAACTTCCGGTCCAGAGTCCAGTACCTTAACCACTAGGCTACCACAGTCCCATATCGAATCCGATAATACACAGAAATCGTACCCTGTATTCGTTATTTTGACTATGATACGCTCCCACAGACCATCGTCTTCTGCGCAGCAGCCATGATGCTTGTTTGGGTTTTATGTATTGAAATATCATCTGAGGATAGCATTACACACTGTTCTGTGAGGCAACCAATTCCTATGGGTGGGGCATTATAATACATTTGGATTCTGTGACAAACGTTCATTGCTTCAAAAGTTGGCAGCTCTGCTATCCCTAATATAGAAAACTTCTTAATAAGGAGGTATTTGCGGCAATTTCACGTTGCCACTTGCTTTCGAAAGAAGTGAGAATTCAAAGTTCTAATATTCACACTACGATTTCAGTTGTATTTTTTCAGTCTGTGCATGCACGCAAACATAACACGAGAATGTAACAAAGTTGCCAGGATTTCTTATTCTTAATTACTTTGTAGATACGTTTTCAAAGACCTGGTTGTTGTTTTTTGTACTTGCGGGATGTGGCAACTCTGGAATGATACACAAGACCCGAAAGTAGCTATCGAACACTTTGTGGAGACTCAAACAAAGAATTTGAGGATTTAATATAAATTTTGAAGGTTACATCCCATCTTTGAGAGATTCTTGGCTGGTTGCAAAGTAGAAATCTGATTATGTAAACCTATTTGCTCTCTCATTATCTGATAAGTCAAATACAGGTAAACATGTTCGGACCGCTAAGAAAGTCTGATATCATGCAGTTTTTCAGATTATTAAGTGCACGGAAATGCGGTCACTGATGTTTGTATCAATAAAGCCAAATTCCAGCTGGAAAGAGAAATTGTTATTCGTCACGATCGAATTACTCAACACAGACTGTTTAGTGTAGAGCCCAACATTTTGGACCACAAAGCTTGTGTGATCAGTTCTTATTGAGCTACAGTACCACTGTCTGGGTTTACAGTTTTTGTCATGGGTACAAAGTTGGAAAAAATGACTTGCTCTTGTACATGGGGAGTAGCTTTAAGCGTGACTGTCCACACATAACTGGTAGTCATTGCAGTTGTGGAATGGCTGTCACATAACCAAACCATCAAAACAATTTTGTTTCTGTATGAACACAGTGATACATGTAGCCATGCAGCTGACATACTTGGAAATTCTCGAATAGAGTGGTACTTGAAAGTTTGTTGAACCCCATAAGAATCTTTATTATTCGGCATAAATATGAACTTAGACATCATCATTTTATATTCTAAAAATATTCAATTTATAGTATATAAAGAGAACCTTAGTGTCCATTTATTTATTGAGATTTTTTTTTTATTGTATTTTTTTATTTGGCTTCTTTACTGTTGCTATGGGCATCAGTAGCCATGTAAGCGACACACACGAGGTTATATCCATACACAAGGTTATCTCAACACCAGTCACATATATATACACAAATCATTGCCAATTTAGAGTAATCAATTAATCTAACGCGCATGTCTTTGGACTGTGGGAGGAAACCGGAGTACCCGGAGTAAACCCACGCAGACACGGGTAGGACATGCAGACTCCACACAGAAAGGACCAAGGTCTCTCCACCCTGGGATTGAACCCAGGACCTTCTTATTGTGAGGCAGCGGTGCTACCCACCGAGCCCCCGTGCTGCCCTGTTTTGATTTAAAATAGTTCCATTCTATAAGGCGCCCCCTGCTCTTCAGTCACAATAGTCAAATAACATAATTTCCCACTAACTGTTTATTATACGGACAATAAACAGAAATATATCAACAGAGTTTTTATCGAAGCTTTAATTTAATGGCAAAGGACACTGCAGTCACTGGAAGAAACCCATACCTTCATACGGAAACTGAACTCCATAAAGAGCTTATGATCAAACCCTAACAAACCGAAGTCTGTGAGAAAACAATACTCTATCACTCTTTGTTTGCATAGATTGCAGGATCTAATTGCAAAGCCCAGATATTACATCAACCCATGTATACAGTTTTTTTCTTGCCCCATTAAACAGAGAGCTGTGGATATCAGTGCATTAATCACACAGCAGCCATTCAGTCTGGTCAGTCACACAAATCTGTGCAGCTGGGCCACGGTGCACGGGAGAAAGCGAGAAGCAGCTGTCGGACTGTGTGAGAGTGGGTGTTCAGCCTGCTGGATGGACACTGATGGAACTGAGAGCCACAGAGAACTGGAGACCTGCAGTAGCAGCTGCCTGCTGGCTGGCATGCAGTGCTGGACTGAGGGAATTCCCAATAAACATGGGGAGAGAGAGAGCGAGGGAGAAAGAGAGAGAGAGAGAGAGAGAGAGAGAGAGAGAGAGAGAGAGCGAGAGAGAGAGAGAGCGAGAGAAAGAGAGAGAGCGAGAGAGAGAGAGAGAGCGAGAGAGAGAGAGAGAGAGAGAGAGAGAGAGAGAGAGAGAAAGAGAGCGAGAGAGAGAGAGAGAGAGAGAGAGAGAGAGAGAGAGAGTGGTCTATTGCTTCCCCGCCCCAGGCATTCTGAACGCACTGGCATTCATCCATTCAATTCAGACAGGGCCCCAGGCTACTCTGTGTTGCTTTGGTTTCCTCGGTTTCAATCGTTAATGCACGAAAGGTCTTTGCTGAACCAACCAACAGTTTTGGTGATCAGAGTGGAACAACAACGAACAACAAATATTCAACCTGTTAACCAGCACTAGCAACATGAAACTGTTTCTATTAATTGCTTGTAGAATGTGCCACTTATGTCTGCATACATTTGCCCTTGTGTGTGTGTGGGGGGGGCTGTTTAATCAGATAGGAACAGGATCTAGATCTGTGTGTGTGTGTGTGTGTGTGTGTGTGTGTGTGATTGTGTAGCTGTTCAGTCCGATAGGAACAAGATTTGTGTGTATGTGTAATCAGATAAGAACAGGATCCTGTGTGAGTGTGAGAGAGTGTGAGAGAGTGTGAGAGAGTGTGAGAGAGTGTGTGAGAGAGTGTGTGAGAGAGTGTGTGAGAGAGTGTGTGAGAGAGTGTGTGAGAGAGAGTGAGAGGGAGAGTGTGACTGTATTCATGAGGCACTTTTCTCATCTCTACACTGTCATCTATGCAAATCTCGTTGTCCCTCTCCTGTGTGTTTGTGTTTCTGTATTTATGATGCTGCTTTGATAAAACATTTAATCATTTTGGAAATGTTAATTGTGCACAAACACAGTCTTGGCTTCCACTGGAATGCATGGTGCAGAGCTGCTACATTAGTCTAAGCTGCTTCTACACTAATAGTATAAGCTCCAGCTGTTTGGAGAAGCTGAGACAAAATGGTGTATATATATATATATATGTAAAGATAATCTACTTTTTATGTACTTTTATTTACCCTGATTGTGATAGGTGCTCAGCTGGCACAGGTCATGCCTTCCTTTCCTTGCCCAAACGGGATCCCTGGTTTGATCCTGACCTAGACTTGGCCTGTGTGGAGTTTGCATGTCCCTCCGTGTCCATGTGAGTTGACTAAGGGTGCTCTGGTGTCCTCCCATTTTCCAAAGTGTGTCACTTGAATTGGTGTTTCCAAAGTTCCCTGAGTGTGTGGATGTGTTGGAGTGTGGATGCTTTATGATGGATTGACCCTGTATAGGGGTTTTCCTGCCTCGCACCCTGTGCCGACGGCCCATTACCCTGACTAGGATTAAACAGCTAAGACGGGATACTTGTCATGGGGTCATCCCTTGGCGCTCCAGCAGCTAACCCCGACAGCCTTGTGTCAGACTGGTGTCAGGCCAGGGTCTGCTTATACCTGTGCCCTGCGTTCTCCGGGATAGGCTCCTATATTTGTTGATATGCACATACACAGCAACAATCCTGCGAGAAAAGAGCTTGGCTGTATCCCAAACCACTTTCCACCCTACTAAATACTGTGTCAAATTGATGAATTATTTTGAGTATTTTTGCACCAGGACACCTCAGGCTTTATGTCGTATACAGTTGCTGAAAGTAAGCGAATACTTTTATTAAAATATTGCCAAAATGGGATTTAATAACATTTTTCTGTCGATATAAAAAGAGACACAGCTCATAATTTTAGGAAGTATTAAATCTTTTAAAGTGGAAACAAAGCAAATGAACAATAGAAATATATTTCACCATATGAAGCAAGGGTACCTGTTTGTTTTTGTTTGTGTATTTATTTCATGTTGCTTCAACAGCATTAGCTATTCATGACAGCAACATGGTTACGGCAATAATGCTGTAGAAACGCACATTCATAGTGGGCCAATTTAGAACAACCAGTTAACCTTGCAGTGGTTTCCAAACCAATCAAATGAAGCATGTATAAGATGCGTAATGTCACCTGTAATAATAAAAAAGTAAAGTTGATTTGTTGCGTTAGTTTGTTTAAATTCCAGCCAAAGCAAAAACGTGTGTGTACATGGTTGGGGGCTCGAAAATATTCTTAAAAAAGAGAAACATTTGGAAACATAATGCATGTCTTAAGAATGTGGAAAGAAACCAGAGCACCAGGAGTAAACTCACACGGATCCAGGGAGAACATGCAAACTATACAACACCGGAGTCTGAGATCAAGATCAAATTGGGAATCTCTGGAGCGACGAGCGACCACCACGTGTGCCACCATGCCACAAGTTAGTGAACCAAGCAGCTGACTTTCTAATGTCCAACCAAACTCGAGGTTCATAAAAGAGTCCAGCGTATTTACATGCAATCTGAACGACAGCAAGCGACCGTGGTCATCATTCACAATTGGCTTTTCCAATACACTGTTTTTTTTTTTTTGGTTTTTTTTTTTGTTTCAATGCGCATTCAGACCTTAGATAAGATTACTGCTGTGTTTAGATGAACCTTGATCCAAAAACACAATTGCCTGTGTCAGGCAGGCCTCCCATGAGGCAGCTCAGTTTTCTGTGAGGGTCAGTGGTTCACTGGGGGTTGTTGATAAGAACATGGTGGCTTTTAGAGGACAGGACGTGGCCCAAGTCGCCCCACCCTGCAGGGGACGTGCTCAGAGTCAGGAAAAGCTAGCTACCCCTTTCCATTAATAAACATCCCTCCTGCCTATCAGACAGAGGAAAAGACCTGCTATTGAGCTGTGTTATCTCTGACTGATTGTGTGTATGTGGGGGTATTGGGGAGAGAGTAAATATTGCTTTACCTCTATTGCCACTGTCTCCTTTTGAAGTCATACTTCCTGTTTTTGATTGACAGCCTTTTCTGTATGTGCGTAACTTTGGTGAATATAGGGGGGGGGCATTACGGGGTCAGATGAAATGGGAGATTTTATTATTGGTAACAGTTAGAGGTGAGAGAAGTAAACATTTTTTTTTACTTAAGTAAAATCACCAATAATCTGCTAAAAATACCCAGGTAGAATTATTATATGGTAGAATATTATTAATTATTATTATTGTTATATGGCTTATATTTTACTCAACTAGAACTATAAAAGTGTAAGCTTCTAAATGTACTGCTACTAAATGTTCTTCTAATGTACTGTAAGTAAAAAAGTACAAATATTTATTTAAAGGCTGGGAGTATATAATATTTTTTACTATTTTTACTACATAAATCATCAGCAAAATCAAACAAATGACATTCAATTCTTTGGATTTTAAAAAGACTTTCAAAGCTTTTAAGGGCAGTTTGTCTTTAAACACCACGACTTAATCTGAAAATGCTTTTCAAAACTTTTAGAAATATCATAAGAGTATTAAAATATAGTACATGATCTATTGCATCCCTGAAATAGAATTCACTTTTTCAGTGACCTTTAGTGTCTGATTACTAAAAAAAAAGTTGTTAATATGTTAATACAGTTATTTTTGGGAGAACATGCATGCATTATTAAAAGCTGTTTGAAAGACTTGTCCATTTGTACGGATTCCCACATGGAGCTTGAACACTTAGGCATGCTTGGCAGTTCTGAAATTTTAATTCGTCTGAGTATTTCTATTATCTCTTATAGATGTATCATATGAAATGAGTATAAACTGAATCCTTTTTTGGCTTGTGTGCCTAGGAAAAGGAGGGAGTTGAAGCTGTATCAGTGGGAGCCATTCTTTCTGACTACCAGAGAGTTCGGGTGGAAAACGTGTAAGTAAACGATATCTTACATTTACATTTATGGCATTTAGCAGACGCCCTGATCCAGAGCGACTTACAATTCTTACAATCCAAGCAACTGTGGGTTAAGGGTCTTGCTCAGGGAGCCAACTGTGGTAGCTTGGTGGAGGTGGGATTTGAACCGTGGACCTTCTGGTCCATAGTCCAGTACCTTAACCACTAGACCACCACAGACCTTTCATTCATCTTCACGATCTTGTTTCCTTTCAGACTTTGTGTCACTTGAACTCACTTCCGTGATTTAATTTAATTTAATCAAAGTCAAAACGTAAGACATTACGTGACATGACTGAAACATTTTGTCACTCATACCAAATCATAGATCTTAAACTTTGAACGAAAGGTTTACGGAAGTTAAAAAATTGGTTTGATCCATATATGTTCAAATAGCACCTGTGTGATTTTTGTTTTAAAATATATTATGTTCATTCTGCAAGTTTGTTGGTTTTAACCTCCTGTCATCTCACAACAATTGGTAGCAGTTGTACTGCCTACTGTAAATTCCCCCTATGCATATATATGGTGCACTGGACCAACTGGTAATCAAACCAGGGTGTAACTGGACTAAATACGTTATTAAATTTACATTCATGTCATTTAGGATACGCCCTTATCCAGAGCCACATACAATTAATCCAGTCTTGCAATCCAAGCAATTGTGGGTTAAGGGCCTTACTCAGGGACCCAACAGTGGCAGAGGTAGGATTTGAACCCTGGACCTTCTGGTCCATAGCCCACTACCTAAACCACTAGGCTACCACAGTCCAGTCAGTTATTACATTGGGTTTGCATTCTCTATTTACTCTCTATTACATTATATTTTATCATATATCTCTATTATATCCATTATATACTATTTATTATTTTATTTAATCTTATTTATTATATCCAGTATTTTTAAATTGTGTTTTTGTTGTTAATGTTTGTATTTATCTATGTATTTGAACGATCACTATGTACTTATTAATTAGATACCTTACTTTATTTTTTAAAACACTTCCCAAGATAAGTTGGGCCTAAATAGTTTTAAAGCTGCTTTGATACCGTGTTCTATTGTAAAAGTGTTATATAAATGACTGGACTTCCCATTTCAGTCTTATTGGGATAGTCTCTGGAACCACTGTGACCCTACAAGCTTAAAACATTGAGTATGAATAAGTTAAACTATAGCAGAACTTTTAATTGAAGAGCTATGTAATTCAAATGTGCACATAGAGAGCAGAACAATCCATATAATATAAAATAAAGTAATATACTGAAAGGATCATCTCCAGCATCAGTACATGAGGGCTTTAATTCCCAAGAGCATAATTTGAACCAGTGACCTGAGTTTCAAAATGTCATGCGACTAATCACCCATTGGCTGATGGCTTCATGAGCTGGAGAAAATATGTACTGTATTTGTGATGATTTACAATCACTTAAAAAGGATTAATGTACTAAAACAAACATGCACACTGATGTTACTAAGGGAAAAGTTTTTTGTTCCAGAAAGTGCTGCAGATTTTTGAATGTCAATTTAAAGTCAACGTAATTCTACATAGTGACAGCTACAGTCACAAGATTCTCAGAAAGCTAACAGCGCCCCCTAGTATGCTAAAGTTATGTAAGTAAACTATATGGACAAACATATTGGGACACCTACAGGAGTTTTTTTGACATTGCTTTCTGTGTTTAAACCCAAATCCATATGCATTAATATGTAGGTCCCCCTTTGCAGCTCTACCAATTTCCACTTTCTGGGAAGACTCTCGACAAGGTTTTCGTATGAATGCGTTCGTATGATATTTTGCACTTTTATTCAGGGGATTCTTGTGGTCAGATGCTGGTGTTGGACAAGAGAGCCTAGTTTCCAATGTCCATTCGATTTTAACCCAAACATGTTTGATTGAGTTGAATTCATGGCTCTTTGTGGGACAGCCAAGTGCTTTGCTTTGCCTTGTGCATTGGATCACAGTCGTGCCAGAACAGGCAAGGACCTTCTCCAAAATGTTTTCACAAATGCACTCGAAATGCCTGAAGTACAAAGAATTCCCTTCAGTGGAACTATAAGACATAGGCCAACCCTTAAAAACAATCTTTTACATTATTCTATCTTTACAGTTGGAGCAATTTACAGTTGGGAATTTGACAGTGTTATGTGTATCACCAAACCCAGACTTGTTCATCAGACTATCAGCTACAGAACTATAATTGATCACTCCACAGAATGAGGTCCATTGCATCAGAGTCCAGAGTGCCAAATTGTATTTTGACAAACTCTGAGTACTTTAGAGCCGACAAAGACCTGCACATTCCCTGTGATGATTGGCGCCCCACTGTAGGGAACCTGGACCCCAGTTATTTAAGGCTTGCATGCAGCTGCTTGGCCATGGAAACCTATGCCATGAAGCTTTTTTTAATACTGTTATTATTGGCACAGGAACTCATTGCTCCAGAAATGCTTACGAAGCGAGACAGCATGGCTAAGTGCTTTGTTTTATGCACCTGTAGCAATGGGATGGAATGAAACCTGAATTAAGAGGTGTCCCAATACTTTTGTGAGTACAGTGTACCTTGAGACACGATTAGTTCTTTGTTGGCTTGATACATCCAGAGATTTGACACCAATGTGTCTTTTGGGCTGGAGTGTAAATGTATACATAAACAAGTTTACCTATATCAGTGACTATGTCACGCTTGGAGCAAGATCTGTCAGCATGCCCAGTATCTCTGTCTCTATCTCTTTCTTTATCTCGTGTTCCCCTGAGCTGTGCAGAGGTCTTTTTGTATCAGCTCATAGTGCTGTCAGTCAGCCATTGTTTCTGCGGCTGCTTCTGCAGGGTAAACAGACTGCTTTGTAGCCGTGAGCTCAGGTTACCTGACCTGTCTCCATTCCTGAGAGGGCGGACGCCATGGGGGCGGCTGTGTTCTGCTAATTGCAGTCTTAACTCTTACCCTGCTCTTGGTGCCATTCAGGGGGCGTCCATGCATGTGCCACATGAGCACGCTAGTGGCACGCTGCCCGGGTACAGAGAAGTGCTAATCTCCTTTGAAGTCGTTTAGCTTGTCACCGGTCCCGCCCAGATTGCATTTCTCTTTTCTCTCTCAGCCTCTCCATCTCTGCTCATCACTTTTCCTGTACATTCTAATCAGCCCCACCCCCCCCCTGTTTGTTTTTGTATTGCTATAGGTGCTCCAGGTTGCAGCTTCAGGCTCTGGCATATCTTTGGCGTCAGGAGCAGGCTCATCTGCTCAGTGAGATGATCTCCTGTGGGCTTCGAGCTTTCCTCATCAAGGTGGCAGCGTTCGGTGGGTGAGAGTCCGTCTGTCATGTCCAGCCCGACTAGAGCTCTAGAAAAGGTAGAAAGGGCACCTTCCTGCCTCCAAGCATCAGCAGAGGGCAATTGACAGTGAGAGAATCCCATCCTAAGTGATCCGTCAGAGTTTCGCTGAAGTGTGGACATGTCAGCCAGTGACGACAGCAGGGCAACAAAGCACAATAAGTGAAAAAAAAAAAAAAAGCAAAAGCTGGCAGTTAAAGTGAGGTCACTGATGAATGGTCGCACATTAATGAACGCCCTCTGTAATTATCTGCCACCGCATTGTTTGGAAGCTAAGGTGTGTTTTCGGTTCATGCATACCTGAGAACAGGCAGGGCGTAGAGTGTCTTGATTTAAGCTGCTAAATGACAGCTTGACTGAGAAAAGGTTAGTTTCTTGTCTCCTGTCTGTTGCTCCATGCACCGCCTTAGGCTAGATCCGTATCAGGTTGCTCACTCAGAATCAGCATAAAAAAAAACTTTCCTCTGTCACGGCTAGTTCAGGGTTTGACAGTGTTACGTGTATCTGCTTGACAGTGAGCTTGCTTGACAGGGAAGAATGATTAATAATAATTAGGTAGCAAATAGTTCTTTGCAGCCTGCTTGTAGCAATAAATCACAGTCGGAACAATGTTTATGTGCTACAAAGAGCCTGTTGTCACCTGCTAGTAATTGCTAGTCAAAGAAGCTTAGAGCTAGATTGTCTTTTCCCAAAACCAATATTTAATTTGAACTTCACCTACATGACCCTAGAGTACATCTCATATGTAATTATACTCTCTTTCTAAATGTCATTAATCAGTTATGATGTGCCTGGTGTGTAAGGTTTTGCGTTGGAGCTACGATGTTAATGAAGGTTGCATTTAAACAAACCTTCTGACCTCCAGTTTAGCAGTACTAAACATTCATTTCATCGGCCCAAATTCCTGTACTCAGTTATTAACATATGCTTAGATGGCACAGCACAAATGGAAAAAAGACAAAGCTGTGCTGATCAGACTTGGACCGAATGATGAAGAATCTGGAGAGGCTCGATCGAACCTTGAAACAGATAGGCTGCAGCAGCAGAAGTCCACACCAGGTGCCAGTGCTGTCAGCTAAGATCATAGAACCGTGGCTACACTTTGCACATGGCTCACCAATAATGGACAATAGAAGATTAGAAAAAGATGCTTGGTCTCATTTTCTTCTGCAAAATTCAGATGGTAAAGTCAGCATTTGGTCTAAATAACACAAAAGCATTGCTCCATTCTTGAGTTCAGGTCTTTTATACACTTAATACCACTTAATTTAAAGGTCACAACCTACCTGAGTCTTATTGCTGACAATGTGAATCCCTTTATGACAACAGTATACCATATTTTGATGCTAATTTTAGCAGGATAAAATGTCATGCTTTCTTGAACCGGTCACCAGATCTTACTCCATTAGAGCACCTTTTGGATATGATGGAAATGGTGATTTGCATCATGGTTGTGCAGCTGACAAATCTGCATCAGCTGGACCAAAATCTTTAAAAAGTGTTTTCAGCACCTTGTTGAATGCGACAAAGCATTAAGTCAGTTCTACATGTAAAAAGGGGGTCCAAACTGGTACTAGCAAGTGTACCTAATAGTGGTTTGTAAGTGTATTGGGTATTCTCATGTTTTAAGTGAATAGATTTATTATAAATAGTAAAACAATTCAGTTAAGGCATAACAAGCCAAGATGGCATAATAACAGGCAAATGCTCCTGTTAAGATATTTGTTTATCACTGGTCTCATCAAGAATTATAAGAATATGTGGCAGAAATATGGTTACCCTAAACACCGCTTCCATAATTGTCGCATAAGTAATTAACAGACATATTGGAAACTTTTTCTATCTTTCGAAAGGTGCCTATAATTCAGGAGCTGAGTGTAGCAGCTTAGAAAGGCATTTCGCTCTCCTTTTACCCCATTCTCAACAGAGGTGGGAGATGTTTTCTGTCTTTGTACTTCGAGAGCCTTTTTCACATTTTTGAAAGCAGATAATTCTGTGCTTTGAGGTGAGTGATGCCACTGTGCCGTGTTTCCACCTCCTGGCATGAACTCGAAATCGGAGCAAAAAGAAGGTAATTATGCTGATGAGATTGTTTTGGATTTGCTCCTGAGCACAAAGGCTCTTTGTGCATGTTGCTGGAATGTCAAAATCACCTAACACCAAACAGCTTTCCAGATCAGCCTCGAGCTGTACACATGCCCTCCTCACCTCGCTCTCTGACAAACCAGGTCCTGAAAGCAAATTCCCTGCATTTCTGGAAGCTCATAATTAGAACGGAAAACTAGCATAACTCACTTTGTGTGAGTTCTTACCTTGCTTACAGGTAGATGAGTGAGATTTTATCGACGTTGACTCCTCACCTGGCTCCTGGGCATCTGTAATTACTATTGAGTGAGTGGATTGGTCTAGGAGCACCGCAAGGCCATCAGGCCCTGCTGCTATAATTGTAGCTTTTATAGGTGTGAGCCCAAGCATGTGGGCATGTGCAGGTATCGGGTGACAGAAACCCGTCCTGCCGGATCGGCTTTGCACACTCAGGGTCTAATTCATGAAACCTGCGTACAAATATGAAGAAATTGCTTGTAAACTACTCATGTAATATAATTTCCCCAAATCTTTCTGCCAGTTTTATACCCAGTAAACATTAGAATTTTTAGCAGGATGAGCATAGCTTAAGGAATACAAATTGTTCGCAAATTGGGCCTGTGCACACTTTTCTTTAGCGTACGATTAATCTATACCCACAAGCCTTTGGACTGAGAAAAACAACTAAAATCATCCAAAATGTCTCAGACAACTGGTTTTGCATAAATCGATGTTTTATTGAGCAAAGTGAGTTCAAATAGAGTAAAAATAACAGTATTGCATAAGAGCTTGTTACCAGAACAGTCCAGGATTGGCTTCACTTTACTTCACTTTATTGGCTTCACTTAGCACTTTCAGTGGCACTTTCTGAAAAATTCTCAAAAAAGTTTGTCTATAGCAGATAAGCAAACCACTAGTGTTACTGGTGAACTCTTAGGTATTATTGGTAATGGTGACAGTGAGTTAACACTGGAAACTGATTGAAAGTTTACATTCGAGACCCCAGGATTGAATTACTAGGTCACTAGAATGACCATAGTCATCATTTTGTGGACTGTGGTAGCCTAGAAGTTAAGGTACTAGACTATGGACCATAAGGTCCAGGGTACAAATCCCACCTCTGCCACAGTTGGGTCCCTGAGCAAGGCCTTTAATCCACAACTGCTTGGGTTGTAAGATTGTACTAATTGTAAGTCGCTCTGGATAAGGGCGTCTGCTAAATGCCGTAAACTGCAATGACCATATTTGTAATATAATACAGAACATGTACTAACATTTTTAAAAGTGTTTTATGAATGATTAGTGCACAAATTTCTTTCCTGAATGAGGTGCTCGAACGTAGAAAGAAATAAATAATTGCCACTTCTGGATTTGGGTAATCGTTAGAAATGATCCACTGTGGTTTCTGTAGTGATTGGGAGGTAGAGGAGTACTGTGAGAGCTTATGTTGCAGTCCTCACACACATAAAGCGTCTTTGCAAGCCTTTAGGGAAGCTTGGGTTCGACCCCTTTGGCTGCCTGGTGCGGAACGTCTTTCAGAACAAGCTGTCCACGCAGTGTCCATGTGAATGAAATCTTGTGGACGTGTTGAGTGCTCTACATTACATTTTCGCAGCTTTTGCGCTTTTTTTTTATTGCCGTCTCCCTGATCGGAAAAAAGCACTAATTGGCTAGAGAAACCCTCATGTAATTAGTTAATTGCCAGGTTTGTTGAGGTGAGGAGCTGTTGAAGAGATACCCAGATGCTGTGTTGTCTCCAGCAGTTAATTGGACTTCAGCTCCACCAGTGTGTGAAGTTTCCCATCATCGCTGTGCTATTTCTCTACTTTCCTTCAGAACAATCCTAATTAGTTATTTGCTCTTACTGGAATGGAGTTCTCAGTTAATTTTCCCTGATTGCTTTATGCGATATTCTAACTTCATTGAGTCTCATTACGAACACAAACAACTCTTTAACGCATAACAAAGTACATTACATGACCAAAACTTGCATGCGAGCCTCCTTTCTAATTAGCTGCCACTTCAGTCACAACCATTGCCCCGTGTTACACAAAATCATATATTTTAAAATGTAAGCATTTAGTAAACTAGCATTAAAATTAAGTACTGTTGCACTAAAATAAATTATTGCCTGAACTTTTTATCAGCGTTCTGAACCAACTTAACATCCATGGTATGTACATATTAAACATACACTCACTGATCACTTTATTAGATACACCTCCTTGTTTTAACACTCATTATCTATTTTATCAGTTTTACTTTCCATATAGGATCCCTTTGCAGAACTACAATTACAGACTGTAATCTATCTGTTTGTCTGTACACCCTGATCTCTAATGGTCAGGACCCTGGATCAAAGTGGTGGATTATTCTTAACACTGCAGTGACACAGCTGTGGTGGTGGTGGTGTGTTAGTATGTGTTGTGTTGGTATGAGTGGATCAGACACAGCAGTGCTGCCTGATTTTTTTTAAGCACCTCAGTGTCACTGCTGGACTGAAAATAGTCCACACACTAAAACTGTCCAGCCCTTTCATCCTGTAGGCAGCATCCAGTGAGCACTGACTGAGGGCTAGATGGTTGACTAATACAAACTTTGCAGCAATAGATGCCTCTTACTTTGATTTGAAATCTTCAACGAGGAGCAGGTAGATGTGTCTAATAGAGTGCGCAATGTTGTATAATTATAATAATTATAATAATTAGACTGATTGGGGTCTCTTAAACTGGACATACAGTAGAGGGATAAACAGTTTATCACTCACACAGTTTACATACTACATTATTGCGAAAAATATTGTTGAAAGCTGCCTTTCGTAGGCGGAACTTAATTTTTTTGGAGTAGGAAAAATGCCATTTGCCTTGTTCCTCTTCTGTATCTTGTGTAGGGAAAAGAGCTTAAAAGCAATGCAAACTTCCATTGTAACAACCCAAGCACTTTGGAGCTGTCATTGCTCTTTTAATGGGTCTGTCCGCATTGCTCAGAAGAACAGGATTATAATTTGCAGTTGACATTTGTGGGACAGGCCATAAAAACAGTGATGGGTATAATTAAACTAGCATTAGCTGAGCAAAATGACAGCAAATTGAAAAGCGCACCCTTGGGTTGTTCCGTATAACCTTGGCCCTGGTCACCTCGCCTCAGGTCCCTCTGACTAACTCTAAGCTCCCTGTAACTAAAGTTGAAGGCAGGATTACTCACATGACCTGTAATCTTTGGGAAGTTCGGAAAGCCGTATTTCTCAATGCGCTACTTAGTCAGATTTGAGATTTTAAGCTATGAGCTCCAGCTAAATGCATTGGTTTTATTTGCTATATGTATGGATATATCAGATAGCGATTTGCATTTGCCTTTAACAGAAAGGATTAAGCTCTTTTAGTTCGACACGATAAGTATCAGATGAGGTGTAATTGCATGCGTGTTCTTTATTACATTCATTGGATAAAAAAAAAAAAAAAGATTATATCCCTGATGTGCCTGAATCGCATTCACTCCGTGTCTGCTTTTCTACGCAGAGCCTTTGAATTTCAGATAAGAGCCGGAGCAAATTTTCAGCTATACCTTAATCTTACCATCTCCTGGCTCTACCTGCTCTCTCCTGCTCTATTACCTACCCTCTGCTCCTCTCTCGCTCGCTCCTTTATGAGATGGGTCGATAATAAAGAGTTATTGTTTTCTGTAGGCTCTTTGAGAGCATCGTTCAAAGAATGAACCAGCTCACCTTCCAGCATGCGACACCTTTTTTCACGCGTTTAAAAGCTAAAGTGGTACACATCATGAATCCAATTTTCCTTGCTTTTCTCTCTGAAGGCAGGGATTAAATCTGAGCTGTCAGTCTGCAAGCCAGATCTTCAGACGTCCTGTGCGAGGCTGATACTCCTCCTGCCAGCGCTATCAGGAATCTCGCTAGCTTTCATTTAGCTCCCTGTAGCTGCCGAGCAGATTCTTACCAGATTTAGTTTCAATTAAAAAGCTCGCTCAAGAAAGGCTGCTATTCTGTCGGGGGGTTAATTATAGCCTGTGATATTTGTTTGTGATAAAAGAGAACAACAAAGATAAGATTGGATTTAAAGGACTTTAATCACATTGAGCTTAATTTCACTTCTGTTGACCAGTATTATTATTATTTAATTCTAGTTTATCCTGATCAGGGTTGCATTGGGCCCAGAGCCTATTCTAGAACTCATTGGAACCACAGATAAAAATATCACAGATATTTTTAAATACGTATAAAAGGCATGTGTTGTGTATTATTCACCTTTAATAGTGAATCTTTGGAAGTTACAGTCAGATTCAGAACTTGTGTTCAGAACTAATCGTTTTTTGGTGATTAGAGAAGAGTTTTGTTACAGTGATGGCCAAAATTTCAATTGATAGAGCAAGAGTACAAGAAAAATGAAGCACAGTTAGATCAATTTATTTTTAGCACCTATTGGGCCACTGTTACATTAAATATATCATTGTTTAGCTATGATATAATGACACTAATTATTTCTTTATGTTTCTTTATTTAGAGTCCAACCAGAAAGTACAGGACATTTTGAAGAAAAAGAAAAAAATGCTTCTATAGGCTACAGTGGGAAGTATGTGGCGTGACCTCCCCTTAAACTGAGCAATAAAAGTATCTGGCCACTTTATTAGGATGCCAACTACAGTTATGCTAGGTGAACAGGGTGGTAAGGTTATGACTTTAGGATCAAAATAAATAAAGGTTTAATTCATTTGGGCTCCAGTCGGCAAAAGTTATATAATTGCTAAAACAACAAATCTTAAAGTGGCTTGAGACTTTTGCACAGTTCTGTATGTGCTTATATCTATTTTTCCAGATGTGAACAGATCAAGAAATTAGGTCAGTACTTCACCTGGATTAAAATGATCAAATAATTGCAACATATTTTTTTGGTTTGAAGGCAATATTTTTTCACTTTTTTTAAAAAGAATTTAATGATAGTTTTAATTTCCCCTGATGTATGTAGAGTACATTTAGTTTTGTTACATTTAGTAATTTAGCAGATGCCCTTATCCAGAGTTACTTATCCAGGCATCCTGGAAAAGGTCAGATTTGAGTGAGTTCCACTGACAGTATATAATTAACAGTGCCGGTAATTAAATTGAAAGTAAATACACACTGATATTACTGTTCAATTAGTACTCTTTAAATGAATTTTAAAGCTGGTATTACTTTTTTGTAACGTTTAAAGTACAGCAAACTGAAACGTTGAGTGCTGTCATCAATATTAGATCTTCTTTTAAATTCCATTTGAAAGGCGGCTACAACCTGCCATTGTCTACAGTCGAATTTGCACCATAAAAGTAAAATTGAAGCTCTTGCGGTGGAGTTCTGCAAACAGCGGCGCTTTAGAGTCCATTTCAGTGCAGTTCAATATGCTGGTTTGAAAGTTCACTGACTTTAATTGCTATTTTATAGGCTTCTGGCTGAAAGCCTTTTAGAGCCAGGCCGTTTCTTTTGGGTTTCACTGGAGTGCTGTCTGTCTAAAGTGCACTGAGGCTGCGGTGCTGGCAGATGAATTGAAGTGGGCTTATTTGCGTTTAATGTGGCATAATGGGCCGAGGTAATTGGCTTCAGGTCAGGTAATAACAGGTGCAGTGGAGAAAGAGCGAGAGCGATGGGAACCTCACGTGAAGGAATCGTGAGACATATAGACTGGAGACATATAGATCACAGAGCACATTAGCCTGTCTGGATCTGACTGGCAGCCACTGGGTATTCACTAAATTTTAAAGTAATGTGCAGCATTTGCTCTCAACCTTTTTCCACTGCTGTGTGTTGGTCATTCTTGCTGACCATGAGACTTTAGAAAAGTTTTTTGAATGTTTTTGAGACAACTACGTACCTTTCCATTATCCAATCAAATCGCATTGTATGCACTGAATGTCATTCAGCCGTAGTGATTCATCATCACAACAATGGCTGTAGCACACAGGAATGAGTCTTTTTTTATCAAATTACCATTATCTAAGAGGTTAAGTAAATAACAAAGTGCAACTGTGTACAATTCCCAATGTTGCCCCATGGTTTGTTGTCGTATGTGTTCAGCTACTGTATTACTGTCTGCTCATTCGCCCTGTATTTAAATGTCATTTAAATCACATTACCAGCAGTGGATATCATTGAAGCTTGTGCCATGTTTTATTTAAAAGAACGATCTTAATGAACATATTAAAAAAAAACGAGCCCGCTTGGCAAAATGAGGCCAATCATCAAAACTTGTTAAAAGGGCTTGTCTAATTAAAAAGGTTATTGAATTTTAATGGTGCTCTCCTTATTACCTTTGTGTGGGGTTAAAATGAGAGAGGAAGAGCAGATTAGATATTCCCACACTAATTACCACCGGAGTGCCCTAGGGCTACGTTGGAGGACCATACTCCTTTTACCCTTTTGGCATGCTACTTTTTCCAGCAGCACTGAAGCTTTTGAATGTGTTTCAGTGTAGGAGTGCGACTAAAGTGTGGCTAAAGCCCAGATCGAAGTGGTTTAGGAGGACATCTGGACACTAATGCAATATCTCCAGGACAAGCAAGTTTCTATTCTGTATGGACCTGGAAGGTTAACAGTTGTGAAAGTTTACTGTGGAGAACAACATTAAAGGGTGAACAGATCCAAAAAAGACCAAAGCAAACATTTGGTTGGGATACATGCAAAGGGTCAGGTGAGGTTCAGACAGTTTGTCAGATCTACAGGCAAAAACGTGGACAGGATAACAAAGCAGAGATCAAAATCCAGACAAGCAATATAACTTAAAGGTACTCTGGAAAGTGTCCTATTTATAGAAGGCTAAAGTGCTTTCATGTTCTAATGATCAGTATTCTGGTGACCTTAAACTTACATGCTGGGAATTGTTGTTTCTGGTAGGCCTGTTTGCAGGCTGTGGCGTGTTGTGGGAAAGGAAGTTCCTGACACTGATCGTTATTTATATAGTATTAATTTATATACTGTCGATTCCGGTTAATTGGACCACCGGTTATTGGGACCAGCCGCTTATTCGGAGCAAATCCTAAAGTACCAAATCAAATCCTATTAAATGCATGTAATTCCGCTTATTTGGACCAATATTCAGGTTAATCGGACAAATTTAATGTACCATTTAATGTCTGATCAACCGTTCCCTTTACTGGCTTAGATCTTAATTCTAATAGGACATTTAAAATCTGCCTTAATTCAATCTTATTTACATTTGAATGACATAAAACTAGTACAAGTGAACTCTTGTGACACCTGCTGACAGGATAGGGAAAGGCAAGAAAAACTTGGTAGCATTTCACTACCGTATTTTTTGAAGTGATTCAAGTTTTATAAAAGATACAAAGATGGGAGATAGTGTTTCGTACAAGTACAGTACTGAATTAAGTGTTTTCATGTCGAATTTTAAGTTATACTGTTGTTCAAAATAAAACACCATGTGCAAAGTTTCTAAACTACACTAAGGGTAATCCTGATAACCAGTATCCTGTTTCATAGAATGTGTTTCACGGACACAAGACCAAAGGGTCCAGCAGTAAGTGTGCCCTAAGGGGTACCAGTTCATTGTAGCTTTGAAGCTCATTTCATGAACAGTACAAGTCTAAGCAGTGCATTTTACCCAGCATACCTGAGGATAACAGAGAGGTCATGTGTATCGAGAGCTTTCTATCATGGGTCTGGTGCTGAAGTGTGGTGTATTTTTTTTTGCATTTTGTTAAGAAACTGCATTAAGAATGTGTTGTTGTGTTACATATTTGTATCTGTTTAGAAATTTCTTAGCTGAGTTGTGGTTTCTTGGGCAGTAGGTATTGGGGTAAGGGGATTATGTGTTTGTTTATCAGGCAGGGGGATTTGTTTACAAGGAAGGGGAGATGAGAAACAGGCAGGATGACTGTGTACTGAATATTTGCACTGGTCAGATGTCTGGGTAAAGAATCAGTTAGAGCCATTGGCTTATACTTATCCCTTATAAGCATTTCGGATGAAAATCTACACGTTAAACTGTGACACAGCAGAACATAGAACAGCAAGTATGACCTGATTTAACGTTTTACTTATCGGATCCTTTCCGATTCTGATTTTTTTTATTATGCACACACCCTCACTCTGCTATGCTGTTGTTTATTGAGCACATGTGGGATCCCTGACTCACCGACCTGTGCCAAATTTAAAAAGGAAATACAAATAAACAGGAACTCTCCCCGATTATGCTCACTGAAGGATCAGGCAGATCTCCACTGTTCAGCGAGACCGGTTGCTGTTACCCCTACTCACAGAGACCCGTATACACAATTTGCAAAGCCAAATAAATAGTAGCTGGAGCCAAGTTGTGAGTGTGTATGTATAGCCACAATGTACACAATTCTTTATGTCCTTCTCAATTTGGGGTGTGTGTGTGTTGTATGTGCTGGCAGGCCTGGACCCTGGAACACATTTAGGAAAAAGTCTGGCTGAGATGGAAGTCTATTTGCATCAGGTCAGAGCCTACTAATACAAATATATACAATTTAAGTCAAAGTGTTATTTATAAAGCATTTTTACAATGGTGCATTGTCTTTACAATATGATATTATCTTAAAAGGTCAATCGCTAATTGAGCAAGCCTAGGGGGACAGTGGGAAGGAAAAACTCCCTGAATATAGAAGGAAGAAACCTTGGGAGAAGTAAGACTCAAAAAGGGACCCATCCTCCATGGTTGGCCTAGATGTTAATTTAAATTAATAAGTTGTAGTAATAGTAAAATTAAGTAAATAATGGGGATGGGATTAACTGTACAGTCGCAGTCGACTCTCAGTCGTGTACTCCATGTGATCCATGAAGTATTTCGGCAGGATAGTGGAGTAGTTTGCCATTGCTTTCTCCACCCCTCCCCATTTATCCGGGCTTGGGACCGGCGTACACGGCTGGAGTGTTTTGCATACACAAGTCAATGACAATTTGGAGACACCAATTAACCTAACACACGTCTTTGGATTGTGGGAGGAATCCGGAGTACCCGGAGTAAACCCACGCAGACACTAGGAGGACATGCAGACTCCACACAGAAAGCCGCTCTACCCTGGGATTGAACCCGGGACCTTCTTGTTGTAAGGCAGCGATGCTGAAGAAGTGATGACATTTTAATTAAATGGCTAAATACTACAATATGACAGTTGAGTTCAATGTTTCTACCCTATTCGTTTATAAGTAAGAACCTTTATGTTTATATTTACACCATGTAGCAGACACCAGCACCCAGAGTGACTATAGCTTACAATCCAATAACTATGTTGAAGGTCTTGGCTCAAGGGTCCAACAGTGGTTTGGCTGCTGTACCACCCCTGTGCACAATGTACATTATATAGACAAAAGTTTGTGGACAACCCTTCTTATTACTGAGCTCTGCTATTTAAGCAACACTCACTTGTAACACATTCATTATTTAAAACCTACATATATTATATGTATACCATATAGCATTTAACTTTTTACTGTTTATTTATACTATAATTATAGCTCTAATCTTATTAATTAGATAACTTAGTTTAATTCTTACATATATATCCTCAAAACCACCCAATAATATCCTGCTTTGAGGTATGCACAATAACATGCTGCTTTTTTCTGCACTCTACACTTTATTATATTGCACCTTTGCTTTATTACACCCTTACTATTCCACATTGGAACTACCTTGATCCAGGCATGCTGTGAATACTTTTAAAATACCCATTTCAATATATTTATAATTTCCTCAGAAATGATTATACACGTTGGATATTTATAATTGTTCTTTGTTGCTGTTTTGCACATCTGGATCATATGTGTAATTACTTGCACTAATTGCATGGCCTGACTGGCAATAAAGTTCTTTGACTTTGACTTGAGCCTTTTGGTCCTCAGCAGGCTTTTTCCTTATAACGTTTCTGGAGTTTTTCCTTTCCACTGTCACTCAAGGCTTGCTCAATTCGGACTTAAAAAATTGTGAAGTTGCTTTGAGACAGTGGTCCATTTTAAAAAGTGCTATAGAAGTAAATCTGGTTTCTTTATAGACAGCTAGTATATGTTTAATTCAGTAAAAGGTTTTAAGGACATGTATAAATGAACAGCTTTCAGAAAAGTATGGTGTACATATCTGTGGGGAGGGTGGTGAGTACGAAACCTTCACTACTGACTGCCCACTCTTCAAGAAGAGGATTGTCATGTGAGTTACACAGCACTTAAATTGAACCCTATTGTTATTTATATTTGAATTAGTACATTTAGCGAGGTGAATCTAGATCTGTGTTAAAAACGTGTTTTTATTTGTTAGCTTTTGTGTACAAACTAGTTATCAGTGTGTTTTGTATGTAATGCTTGCCTAAATTCAGATGTGTGTATAACCGTGCTGACTGTTTCACTGCAGTGATGAAATGCAGACGGTTATCCACTCAGCCGATGCATTCGCCCCAGTTGGATACCTGCGCTTCACTCAGATGCACACTGAAGACAAATCTAATGTGAGTGAAGCCCTGATCGGTGTTTTCCTTTTCAGCTTTTACACTGTAACAGGTTCCATAATAACAACTATTATCTAATCCATTTAGCTCAGTGTCAGTTCATGTTTAAAGTTTGCCATTAAGACTGAACACTTGAGTTAAATATCTAAGCTTAATTGTTGGGTTTATGATGAAAATACATTTCTAGCCAGCCCTCTTAACTTTTATTTGATAAGATCTAATAAGCTCCATATATCAGCTATAATAATCAGTGGGACATAGACTCACTGACCACTTTATCTTTATCTGTATCTACATTTACATTTATGGCATTTAGCAGACGCCCTTATCCATAGCGACTTATCCAGATCCAACTCATACTGTTGGGTTAAGGGCCATGCTTAAGGACCCAACTGTGGCAGCTTGGCAGAGGTGGGATTTGAAGATCATCAGGTCCAGAGTCCAGTACCTACACTAGGCTACAACAGTCCTGAATGCTGGGTTGGGCCTTTGCAGTCAGACTTGCTTAAGACATTGTGGCATATATTCACTAACATTCCTGATAGGTTTTGGTACATATTGACATGATAGCATCATGCAGATGAAACAGATTTGTCAGGTGTACATATATGATGAAAATGGAAATCTCTCATTCCACCGCAAATCAAACTCACTGCCATGTTCAAAAAACCTGTTTGAGCTGCTCAGTTGGCTGGTGAGTGTATATTTTTGTTTACAAACTAGGGTCCATACTTTAAACAACTAGCACCAAATAAATAGCTGCTCCTTTTCTCTGTGCGTGACGTTTGTTCAAAGCCCTTCTCTGGTTTGAAGTAGAATAGAGTGGCATTAATGAGAACGAGCTCCAAAGACACTTTCCCCCTCGTTCGTTCTCCTCTTTGCACCCGAAGCTGCCTGCTTTGACTTCTGCAGTATTCATTCCCCCTATAACTAGGCTTTGTGCAACAAACATGTCTGCTCAAATTAAGAAGACATGGCGAGAGGTAGACCTGTAAAGCTCACTGGCTGCATCCAGCTTGCTGTTACGAGGAGGATAGATGAATGAGGCAAAGGAAAAACAGGATGCAGGGTGAGGACCATAGAAAGGTTATTTAGAGCATGGACTCTACAGCAACACTGTGGATGCTATCAAATGAACCTGAACCTGAGATCTGAGAATTACTCAGACTGTAAATCGTGTTATTTGTACAGCTGCCATAAGAGTTGAATTGGTTGTATTTGATTATGATAAAAGCTATCAAAATTAGTATTACAGTCTGAATTCAAATCTTATACGGCCAAACAATGTGAACTTTATTGCTGACGTTGTTAATGAAATATATTTTTAGGGCTGTCATTCAATCAAAATACGGCTGCTCCCCTGTTTACGATGGGTATACGTTCCGATAAAAACATTGTAAGTTTAATGTACAGTCGAATCCAGTTAATGGGACTACAAACTTTTAATGGGTGTCTACAAACTTTTGTCTATATAGTGTAGTATTTTATGCTGTGAACTTGTCACATATAGAACTCACATTGAACTATATGTATTTGACCTTGTAGTATGGATTGATGTATGATGATATGATATTCTGTGTTCTAATAGAATGGAAATAGTAACATCAAGGCATCCCTGGTTACATCCCAGTTAGTTTTATTTCTTGTGTTTATGTTTTTAATAAAACTTTGACTGTATCATTTCTCATAGCTTTGCTGTCTTATACTTGCTCTTACAGTACTGTGCAAAAGTCTCAGGCCACTATTAGGTAAGGATGTGCCATTGTTTTAGCGATGGTGTAATGACCATATGTAATTATTTATCCGTCTCTTTATTAGAATTCAGTGGGAAAAAAACAGGACATTTTGTATGCAGTATTAAAAACAGGGAAAAACATCTACAACAGTGGTAAGTATTTAGTGTGACCTTCCATATATAATAGGGTAATATAATAGCAGCATCAAGTTAAGCCTACTACAGTCAAAAGAAGCTTGATCAGGTATAATGTTTTTTTAAGTCAGCAGCCAAAAAACATTTTTTTTTCGGATGGGTAACAGGCTGAAAAGACTAAGATGTTCTAAAGCTCAAAAAGGCTTGAATAAAGATCAGTGGAAAAGGGTATTATGGAGTGATAAATCCACCAAGGCGATAAAAGGTTTGAGGTTTTTGAATTCAGTGGCTGGAAATGTGTTGTATATGGTGCTTATACCTTTAATAAAACATTAAATCTAATGGTGGCCTAAGACATTTGCACAGTACTGCGTTTACTTACTACGTTATAATTACTGTTTATTATAATTTCTGATACATTATGTAGGTGTGTATGAGAAAGGAGAGGGATGTATTTCTGCTAATTGGAGCTAAGAAGGCTGAGACTATTACTGGGTCTATACTGGGTCATGATGTGACAGAGATTTACCCCTCTGGCTTAACACATTTTATGTGCATTTTATGTGTGTGTGTGTGTTGTTATTGTTGTATTAATAGGGGGAGAATTTTTTAGAGTTGCAGGGATGGAAAGGGCTTATGTTAGAGGCCAGTTATGAAAAAAAAACAGGATAAGGGGGGTGTGGAAGCTAGCCTCAGAGGGTTCCTCCTGCAGTGTAGAGCCGGGAGATTCCAGGCCTGGTCCAGAGGAGAGGCTTCCTCATTGCGCAGTCCGAAACACTCTGCATCAGCCTGACAGATTCACGCTGACACCAGCTCTGGAGGAAAGAACAGCGGCCCGGGAGGAGGAGGAGGAGACGGAGGAGATGGCGCTGGGGGTGGGGAGGCAGCACGTGCCCCTCAGTTAATGCTAGTCAAGCTCCTCAGTGTGCAGCTCAAAGATGCTGGAGTACAATTAATTTAATTATCATACGGCCAACTGCAGGTGACAGCGGGAGATTAAAGAGATATGAAATATTTATTGTATGCTTCACATTCAGCAGACTTCTGTCAGGTAGTAAGCGTTCCATTTGCAGGAGGGGCCTTCTTTTGTTTGCAAATTAAAAAAGGGGTTCTCAGGTCTAGAAGTAAATAGATAAAAAAAAGTGTTGACAGGTCAGGTCGGGACTTTTGATCGACAGTTGAATTGCGCTTATATCAAAAGACACGCCCCCTCCTGTAAGCTGTGAATGTTTTTTAAGCAGATTTTCATATTCATGCTCACAATTTATTCACCTTTCAGTTATTTGCGTGTCATAAACAGAGTGACGAGCACAGCTCGCGTGTAGCATTATTGAAAAACTAATTACGCAGGCCTTGATGTCGGACTGCTTTCTGTGCCGTGCCGCCTGATTTATTCCTGTATGGACTGTGTTGCAGGACTCCACAGAGACCGCTCTGCCCCTCGCTCACTGTCCTTGCCAGAGTGCCATTGACGAGATGACTGAGGAGACGGTCCATGCTGATAAAGCACAAGACGTCCAGGAAGAATTTACATCAAATGGTGACCTTAGCTGTCATTCTGAGATGAGTGCATGTTTTGTGGGGAGCATGTTTCGCAAGCTTCAGGGTACAGAGACGTGTCCAAGTCTGCTTTTATGTGCCTTGCTTTCCCACTGAGGTCATGGTTATTGCTTTTTGTTTTGTATATGTATATGTTTTTTGTACAGTATATGTGATAGTATTTAAAAAGTATCTTTTGCATACATATACAGGAATGGTCTTAGAGGAAGGGTTCATAATGAGTGCTTTTTTTTACTTTTGCACTGTATCTAACAAATAATGGGTATCGGTCTTGACCATAATATTTTAAATGTGTGCTTGAATATTTCTATACAACACAGTGCTAAAGTCTTAAGCCACCGCTAAATTACCTATATCATTATTTTAGCAATGGTATAAAGACCATATTTAAATATTTCTCAGTCTCTTTATTATAATACAACTGTAAAATGCAAGAAATATGTGTGCAGTATTAAAAAAACAGACAACAATTTTTTAAAGTCTCTATAAGTTTTAAGTGTTTAGTGTAACCTCCCCTTACACGTGTGTGATGGTAGCATTTGGAAGCTTTATTGGGATGCTAAGCTTCCAAGCCAAGAAACCACTTTTTTGAAAGGGGAATAGCATGAAAAGGCTATGGTATATAAAAGCTCACAAAGTTTAAAATAAAGATCAGTTGTAGAGAGTATTATGGCGTGACGAATGCAAGTTTGAAATATTTGGGCTTAGTCATAAACAAAATGTGATATAGGTCATTATACGATTGCTACAACAACAAATCTAATGGTGGCCTAAGACTTCTGCACAGTCCTGTAATTATTTCAACTGACATAGTTAAACAATGTAAACCAGTGCTTTTGTGAATCAGTTCATATTGACAAATGCAAGTCAACCTATATTAAGAGACTAAAGACTGAAATATGTCCGAATGACCGAAAAAAGGTGTCATGCTTTCCCATACAGATAACAAACAAAAGCTATAAAACAGTCTCTGAAAAAATGTCTGTGTAACTCTTTTGTAATGTTTGTGTTATTCTTGTTAATGCCTTTCTACATTCATGCTCTGTTTGCTATACATGTTGCCTCACCCTGACTGCTACAACAAGGGGTTTAATTAGCAGAGGATGTGATTAAAGAATTGTGGGACAAAAAGGGAAATCAGTACAGCATAGAATGGGGCTGGGAATGTATTTTGTGATGTTGGACGATGACCTTGCGTTGTATGTGCATGACTTAACAAAAGAAGCATGCAGAAATCGGTATAAGATTTCTGTCGTATAGATATTACAATCTTAATAGGGTCAGTACCAATAATGCCGCCTGTAGTTGAGCGGTTACATAACCGCTTATAAAAACAAAAAAAAACCCCGGTATCTGTACAGTTTAGAAAAGTGTCGTTGGTTTTAGGTTTGTGAATACGGTAGGGTCAGCACTTGTGAGCCAAAAGGCCATGGTTTAAGCCTTGCATGTGAAAACACAAGCAAACATAGCACTGTCTATGGAAATGTCCATTATGTGGTTTCATCGCAGGGTCTCTGGAAGATCACATCATCCAGTCTGACCTGTTTTGAGACCAGTTTCTGAGTGATGACAATGCAAAACCTTTTACAGATTGTGTGTGTGTGAATGAATAATACCTCAGGTACTAAACCGGCATACAGTTTGCACCATGACTGTAGTTACTGTGGTGAAAGAAGCAAATTAGAATAGGAAAAACCTGGGATACACTAATGCCAAGATTCTAATTGTTCTAATCCTGATCAATTCCAATAACTTAATCCTACTGGCTAGGACTGAGAAACGATCTGATACCAGTACTGTTTAAGTATCTATACTTGATTTTATGGACTGTGGACATTCTTTTAAGAACCAGAACTGTACCATTAAACACACATTACTTTATAACTTTTTTCACTTTGAATAAATCAGACTTTTTACTGGATAATATACATGTGAACGAAATAATCAGAATATATGTTTGAGATCATCCCGTTCTTGTACTTGCTGGCTATGTAACCACTACCACTCTTGCTTATGGAAAACAGTTAGCCCTCTCAAAAGCATCGGTCATCTGTCACTATTAACACCTGGTTTATTAATAATGTTTGATCACTTGGAATATTATTAAATTAGGACTCGTACTCACATGGGAAATTGTATGGATGTTTTAACTCTCTGCTTATTGTGTTTGTTGCAGAATGCAGACTCATGGTCTCAGCCAGAAGTTCTGCAGGTTATCAGTGGATCACTGGAATCAGCGGCCTTACCTCAGTGCACACTGATATCCTGACCCAAACCCAACACGCCTTTACTCTCCTGCAAGGTACCAGGTTCAAAAACATTTCTTATTGCAGGAAAACAATACTGACACAAGTCAGGCCAGGGTTACAGTAGACCTGAGGTGAGAAAGGTCACATCAAAGCTGGTAAAGATAGTCAATAGAGGCAGAATGACTGAACCGTTGCTGCTCTGGTCGTTTTGCTGCAGTTTTAGCCTTTTTCTACTAGAAACCATTTAGCAGTGCAGAAAGCAAATAGTTCTTTGTTGCAGTGTCACTTTCATATTTTTTCCTTGTAGTGGAGTGTGCAAAATGCACTTTTAGAGGGTGCAGCGGGTCATAAGTGGCTGCTTTTTATTCAGTCTTGCCTTTTAAGCGAGGGTGCAGGCACAGCATGTGTCAGGGACCCCGTCCATCACTACTCAGGGATCGCAAGCACACCAAACGAGGACAGACACTTCAAATTAAACTGGAAGAATGAAACGGGCGCTTCAAAACATACATATGCTCTCACACGGGCGCTAAGAGCTCGCCGCCTTCTTTTGCCTGCACAACTTTTCTGAAAGTGCAGACTTTGAAAAAGAAAAAGGGAGAAAAAAAAGAATATTTTCCTAAGAGAGGCATAACATGAAAAGCATATTTAATGTTTATGGCTTTAAATGGCAAGCCGGCCTGACAGTATTCAGACAATATTAAACATGTTAATATTTAATGACTAGGCCTTTGTATGAGCTACCACTGTGAAGTAAATGGTGTCTGCAAAGGGAAAACAAACAGTATGCTATGTGAAATTATTACAAAGATCGAGACTGTGCCTTCAAGGCTTCCACACAACATAGTTGTGTGCCACCAATCAATATTTCAGACCTCACTATTTCTTTCTTTTTCATCATATTCACACCCAAACCTGTCTAAATACAGTATCACATTTATCACTAATGTCCTAGATCCTGTCTTTTATAGAATCATCCTTAAAAGGGGAATTAACAGGCTTAACATCTTTTCACACACATAAAACACTTTACACATGACATGATGCAGACCAAACACCACATACAACAGACTAGTAGAATTTAAGTTTCAAACACGTGACATAGTTTGCTAACTGTGTCTTTTCTATACTTAAATGCCTATTGTTCAGTGAATCATGGCTGATTAATTTCTAAATCAGTATGTTATTAATACTCATTATGCATTTCTTTATAATGTTCCTTTTGTTTAGAAAATCCCAAGGTGATACAAAGGTAGTCAACAACATAAAAGCAGAAAAAAGAACCACCATTACACTATAATAAAAGACTTAAATAAAACACCCATCTCTCATCGCATCACATTGTGTTTTTAAAAGCAGTGATTGGCTGTGAAATCCTCACTTGGTCAAGGGCATTCTAAAGGCAAAGGGCAAAATGCATCACCCATTGTTTGCACTTTAGTTCTGAGAACTTGGAGGAAGTGATTATATTTGTCCTGAGACTTGGACTTGGAACAACATGGGATAAGAAGTTCTTTAAGGTGATTCCATGGCTATGAAAACATTCTAAAGGATAATTTTATAGTCAGTTTTATATGGAATGGGATGCCAGTGCAGACAATATAATACTGGGTGATGTACATCTCTCTATATCTCTATCTGTATCTCTATATTTTCTTGAGTATCCATGTTTGACCTAAACCTCATTATACATTTATGGGGGCACCTGAAGACAGAGTAAGCCAAGCATTTAGTAACGAAATGCTCTTTGGAATATTGTGAAATCATGCTGAGATAACAGATCATCAAATTTGTCCACACTGCACCTAGAGCAACTTTTACTAGGAAGCACCATGAGCCAGAGAATGTCATGCCCCTTATGCAGAAGATTCTGCATTCTGAAAGTATGCATATCCACAGACCATGGGTCCTGAGGTCCTCACAACCAGAAAAATGATCAGATAAATATGGGATTAAAACATGTAAAACTAGACATTGGGCTTTCTTTATCCAAATATTTGTTATTTGCATCATTTCTAGGGTTGATGTAAAATACTGTGCAAAAAGTCCAGCTATGACCACATATAACATGTTCATGATTAGTCCCAGAAAATTCAAACTTGGATTTGCCGCTCCATAACACACTTTTCCAGTGAGCTTCATTCTAATGCCTGTGATTAACTTATCCCGATAAAGTATAAATGCTAAAGTAAATACTAAATACTTTTGTTCTGTAAAGAAAGCCTACAAAAGGTTTCACTTTGTTTGTTTACGAATGAATCGTTATACATGGTCATTATACTATTACTAAAACAAAGGTAAGTTTAATATAATGGACATTTTTACACAGTACTGCATATTTGGATAACATGGTTTGACTGTGTTTATTATGGACTCAGCTTCATCTGGATGCCAACTTGATCCTTTGACAGTCTGAAGAAACTTGATCTGTAATCTTCTTTTTGGAGGGGTAGCAGCCAGGAAACTTTTTTTTTTTTTAAGAAGGGGAAACAAGGTGAACATGATATGCTAAAACTCACAAGGATTAAATAAGTGGAAAAGAATTATGGCGTGATAAATCAGAGTTTGAAATATTTGGGTCCAATTGTTAACAATGTGATCATACCATTGCTAATACAACAAATCAAGTGGTGGCTTAAGACTTATAACCAAATGACACTGTGTTTTCCATTCAAGTAAATATTTTATAAAAAATATTATACCTGTTATTGTTTAATAATTGCAGCCCTCTGTTTATTAGTTAACTCTAAAGCTTGCGTCTGATATGGGCTATAAGGTGTGTGTTTGTTGATAGGTGAACTGCAGGAAAAGGGCTGGCAGTTAAAGAACATTGTGCTTGTGCACCTGTATGTCAGAGACATGGGCGACTTCGGGAAAGTGAACTCAGTTTATCGTACCTTCTTCCACCAGAGTCCACCTGCCAGGTAAGGCATGTCACACCCAATCAGCTTACAGTACTGCAGTGTTTTTTAAAGTGTTTCTCACTAGTGGGGTACGTGGGTATTGCAGGTGGGGCGCAAGGAATCGGAAAAAATGAACATTTTTAATGCCTGTCTCTTTTGCCAATAAAAGAGGTAAGGGGTGGCGGGCATAAGCCCTGAATGTTTAAAATGTCAGCGGAACAATGTAAACGGTACAACAGGGCGATTCCGCATTAACAGAGAAACATAAGACATAGGTGTGTATAATGTTAAGGTTACAAAATGGATACATTTGTTACAAGGACCACAAAAGTTGGAGAGCGGCAGTATCAAGCATGCAACCCTGTTTTGAGAAGATGTAGTACAAAACAGACTCATTGCAGTCACTGATTCTGTGATAAGGCATAGTCATTTGTTTACCTGCCTTTCCTAATTTTTGCACAGATTGAAAAGTGAGACTGTGGTAACCTAGCGGTTAACGTACTGGCCTCTGGACCAGAAGGTTCAGGGTTCAAATCCCACCTCTGCCAAGCTGCCGGAGTTGGGCCCTTGAGCAAGGCCCTTAACCCACAACTGCTTGGATAGTACAATTGTATGAGTTGTAAGTCGCTCTGGATAAGGGCGTCTGCTAAATGATGTAAATGTAATGTAATGTAAATGTAAGAAACGAAACAATAATTTAATTAGTAGGCCAATTTTCTGTATTTTTTAATATTGATGTTAATGTTGTATCTGGTGTTATAAGTTGACCTACTGGTTTAGAAACAGAAATTGATGTTACTTAAATAAATTATAAAATTTTATACTTTTATTGTTTTTATTATTATTATTTTGTTAGGGCGATATGTGACAGGTGGGCGTGGAATTATATGGGACAGGTGGGACGTGGAATTTCCCCTTCTTCTAAGGTGGGGAATGATAGAAAAAGTTTGAGAACCACTGCAGTACTGTAACTTTGCATTCTCACACTCTTTTCTTTGTAAATGCACGTAAAGGTGTAGCTGGGACAGATTAACACAGTGCTTTGTTCACTTTCTCCAGATGTGCACTGTAATTTATTTTATTGTAATCTTGCGTATAGGTTCGTTGCATTTAATGCCCAGAATAATTGTTTTGATAACCCGTACTGAAAATAAATTGCTTGACCTACCAAGTCCACAAAAAATTGAATTAGATAACCATAAAGCACAGAAGCACGCGTACACATTTAACCTCGTCAGACAATCCACGTTCTATTAACATGCAAATTGGAAACACCTCCAACCTCGCACATGCCCACCCCCTGCCTCTGATAAAGTCTTGGTCTGTGTTTATGTATTACAAAATGATTGGCCCTTATATTGCATGGGCATCATATACAAAACGGCCTGGGAAAAGTATGGGAATAATGTATAATGTATTTATAAATAGCAGAACGTTGTGGAGCAGGCGCTTAGGTGACACTAAGAGGTCTAAAAGTGTGACTGGAATGTAGCACAGAAGGCATGTAGTGAGTAATTATTAGAACTGTCAGACAATTCAATTAAATTAGACAATTTAATTGCATGATTTTTATTGCATGATTCCTGATTAATTACCATTTATTTGGTCTCGGAGGAACAGTTTTCTAGCACATGAGTGGACAATAGAAAATTCAACATGATCCTTTTAATGCTTTTTAGTAGCTGAGTAACTATTTTTATTGTGCCTTATTTTGTTTGCTGAATCAGAACAGTATGAAAGGACTACCAAGATTTTCCTTTTAGAACACAAAAATCCCAACCATCATTACCAAAGTGATACTTTATTCACAAAGTGAACTTTATTAATGCAAACTAATAATTTGTGCAAGCTGTTACCTCATGTGCCAAGTGTTGAAGTATGTTAGTATGGAATCTACCATTGCACAGGGAGGAGCGAAGCATATTAAGAATGTGTCATACAGTACTTAGATCCCCATTAGATTTGTTGTCTTAGCAATTGTATAATGTCCATATTGATAACAAACTGTGGGCGATTGGACTTGTCTCTCCAAAGTACTATTTTCTGTGAGTTTTGGCATACTTTCACATTTTCACCCTGATCCCTTTCCAAGTAAGTGGATTCTCGTCTGCTGTCCTTGTAAACAGACTATTCCTGATCAAGCTTAGCTGCCAGGTGCTGCAATTTCTCAAGTTTAAAAGGAGGACTTGCTAAAAACTTGTCACGGAGCCTATAGAAGATTTTAATTTCTTTATTTTTTCAATTTTGTAATATTACATTTAAATGTTCAGGTATTTTTTAAAAAGAGACTAAATAAAATCCATTATGCTGTTTGCAAAAATAATATATAGAATAATATATATATATAATAATATATATTATATATCTAATCTGGTAGCCTAAGATTTTTGCACAACAGTCTTAGTCAATCTATATTTTTCAGGTTATGTTTAGCATTTATTCTTTACTTAGGCTTTAGTGGTCACTTCTCTTGTAGTTCTACTGTAAAACTACTGACTGGAGTCCATCTGTAAGTGTGATATAATGCTGAAAGGGGTATGTGAACCCCACATAAAAATGATTGGGCTTTGCCTAAGTTAGGGTAGGTGTAACCAGCACTACAGTCCAACCCTTGGACTGGTAATTCCAAACCCTTGTAATCATTAATTGAAGAAAATTGTGTAGCACACACACATTCTCTGGGTATTTCTAAAAAAGTTCACAAACTTGTCCTTGCAACATATAGTACTTGTTATATTTGAAGCTGGGTCAGTACCATAATCAGTCTCTTTGTCTTATAATCTGTCTGTTTGTCATTCTGTTTGCCATAGTGTCTTTCTGTCTGTATGTATGTTATCGATTGCATCTGACATCCATCCTCCAGTTTACACTCTACCTTTTGACCTGTCTCATTATTCATTGTTTGGTTAACCATTACCCATTCACCCTGTTCTCCAGGGTGTGTGTGCAGGCTCAGCTGCCTGTGGGCCAGCTCTTACAGATGGATGTCCTGCTCCATGACTGGGCTGTGCCTCCTGAGGAGGGCTGCTTCCATCACAGGGAGGCTCTGCATGTTCAGAGTATATCTCACTGGGCTCCAGCCAACATTGGACCCTACAGCCAGGCTGTGCGGGTAAGAAGCTTCCAGCTTCCAGCTTACCTTATGCTCATCATTAGGGGTGTAAGATACAGTACTTAGGGAAAAAACATACCTCGGTTTTCTGGGATTTTGTTGATAACGATAATTAGACTTTAGTTTGGCAGTGTATATCTTGGGTCTAAAAGATTCAAAAGTTGTTTGAGTCCAGCTCTCTTAATCGCCTAAAGCGGCACCGTGTCTGCTAACATGTAGTTGATGTGAGCATTTGTTTTGTCTTGCCATCTTGCTTTTCTTGTCATACGATGCTTTTTTGCAGAATGATCTCACATAGGTTTTCTGAGTGTGTTTTTGTGCTGGTACCTTGGCTGGTTCAAACCTGTCGTGGAAATCTGACTCTTAAGGTTACTGACTTCTGTCAAAAGGTTCATATTCTACACAGTGATTAGTTTGCAGAAGGTAAAATAATTTAGTTGTCAAGTTGCAACCATTTTCGACATGAAGATTGACGTTTTATTAGCAATATCTGTCTTTTGAAAGCCAAACCACCTCCAGTAACATACACTGTGAGGCTGGTGGTGTCTGTATTTTGTATCCAAGTTCAGTTTGTTCACTCATTTTTAACTTTGTTAAAATGCTTGTTAGATAGAGAATGCTAGGTTGGTTTGTGAGTGCTTTAAACCAACTTGAGTGGTATACTAGATAATGTCAACTTGCAAATTGTTAAAACAACAATTAAGATAATATAGTAGACGATAAATCACACACCCCCCTACTCACCATGGCCACTCGCTCCTTCACACAGGAAATGGGAAGTGTACATTTAGTGGGTGGCTAAAATTCACAGTCTACGCATGCAGAGAAACATGAAAGCAGTCTTGGTCGGATGTCCAGATATGAGGGTAGGGGTACAGATGAGTCTTTGGCCTTTTCGCAGTTTCCATACTTACATGTTTATAGTAGCATTTGCTGATTTGACAGAGCATACTATGAACAAGCATCTGACAAACATTTCTCAGCACCGCATTCATTGATCTTGCTTTGCTAGATTTGGTGTCTAATATGTGCTTTACCATACACAATATCATGCAGGGTTTTACATAACTCTGTCCTTGATGCAAAACCAAATAGTTAATTGAGCACCAAAGACTGACTCAGGAAGCGTAAGTGTGGTTGCATGCATGTCTGGCACTACTGTTTACCCATTCAGAGAATGGGATTAAACTTGTCAACTTACTGTCAACAACGCAAGTGTCCGTCTCATCGCTGCAGCCTTCATCTCCCCTCAACATTTCCTCATGAATGAGAACATGTGCGCCATTTTCCCCCGCAACCAGATCCGATTTCTCACACACACTGATGACATGGTCAATGTTGGCTCAAAATGAAGCCATACAAGAAGAGCTTTCTTATACAGTGATGTCATTTGTGGTTTGGGCAATGTAAATTCTTGGGGAAAAGTGCTGGGAATTGCAATTGTTACTATAATTTCTCACTATGTGTTGCGTTGGCCCAAATCTGTTTGGAACTACAGATTGGCCACAATATATCCTAAAGTTTCTGGACATCTCAACATCACATCCACACCAATGAGTAGTATTATGGAGTTAAGCTAAGTTTGTTGCCATAACATACTGTTTTACTGGGGGTCAGAACATGCACAGATTCCAACCACTTTGAAGCATTAAGCCTTGGTAGGACGATAAGGCTTGATTTATGCTTCTAATTCAGACCAAAGGTGTAAATGGGGTTGATGTCAGTTTTCTGGGCAGGGCAGACAAAACTTTCCAGTATAATGACAAACAAGCTTTATTTATCCTTTACCTTCCTATGCATTATGATGGCACTATGATTGCTCCTTCTGGCATCTGACAGATGAATCTGCTGAAACTTACATTCATGATTCATGATGGCTGGTTGGGAAAGAATGATTTATAAGTGAGTATTTAAGAAGTAAAAGCAGTAGTAAAAGTAAATAAAGAGTAACTAAAGAAGTAAGTAAAAACGTACGTAGTAAGTACGTAAAAAGTGAGTAAGTAAGATGTCAGTCTGAATGCATGAATGAGTGAGAGAGATAGAGCAAGAGATAAAGTAAGAAGTAATGAAGAATAAGTTAATTAAAGTAAGTAATAAGTCATTCAATTAGCCAGTCATTGAGTGAATGAGTGAGGAATAGTAAGTATGAATTAAGTGAGTGAATGAGTAAGTATGAATGATTAATGGAATGATTGAGGGAGAGGAGGCATGAATGTGTGAGTTAATGACTGAGGGAAGGAGTGAATAAATGAGTAAATAATTGAGGGAATGACTGAGCGAATGATTGAGGAAGGAAGTGAATGACTGAGTGAATGGTTGAGGGAGGGAGGGAGGAAGTGAATGAATGAAGGAATGAGTGAGTGAATGATTAAGGGCGGTGGGGAGGGAGGGAGGAAGTGAATGACTAAGGGAGGAAGTGATTGAGGGAAGGAGGGAGAGAATACATGAGTGAATGATTGAGGGTGGGAGGAAGAAAATTAATGAGTAAGTGAATAATTGAGGGAACGATTGAGGGAGGGAGTGAATGTGTGAGTGAATGAATGAATGAATGAATGAATGATTGAGGGAGGGAGGGACTGAACGACTGAGAAAATGTGTGAGTGAATGACTGAGCGAGGGAGTGAATGAGTGAGTGAATGATTGAGGGAGAGTAAGTAAGTAAGAAACTGATTTTAGTTCTGAACATGAAATCAAAACATCATAATATTTACAAGACCATAGAAATAAAATATACAGTGTAACAGGGTCCATCTATGAGAATAAAAATATGCAATTACTAATGATAAACCATAACACAATAAACAACAAAACAGTTCAATACATTAGATAACCACAGACTGGCTTATTAAACTATCATTCTTATTACTTTTCAAACCTGTTTTGAAGGTCATGTGAGATTACACTTGACAAATACTCAAGGCCCAGGAGCCTAAATGGCAAACACCCAGTCCTCTTTAAGTTTAAAGCGAGGCTAAGAACCGCTAGCAAATCCTGTGATGGTTACCTTAAACTGCAATGGCTAAGCTGCAGAAGATGAGATTAAACCTAACTACACATTCACACAGCTCTCACTCAGACTGTTCTTCATAGCAGTTTGACTGTATTTTGTAACATCATGTTAGTCCTAAGATGCTTTGAGAAAGGGTGCACACTAAATGATGTAAATGTAATTGATTAAGCTTGTATACAATTGCTCGCCATGGAAACCCAAATCATAAAGCTTCCAATCAAAGCCAAAGTCAGGTTTATTTCTCTAGCGCTATTTACAATGAAGCGTCACCTCAAAGCAGCTTGACAATTTTATTTTATCTAGGCCCATGCATGCCCCTAATTGAGCAAGCCTAGGCTGACAGGTACAAAGTACTTCCTAAACATTGTAAGGTAGGTACTGTGGGAGGACCAAGAATCAAAAAGGGACCCGGTCTCGTTGGGGGGGGCAAGTTGTTGAAAACTGATATCTAATGATATAGCCACAATATACAGTCGATTCCGGTTAATGGGACCACATCGGGACGCGATCGTTTTGGTCCTAATAACCGGCTGGTCCGA